>JAPHAW010000014.1:5232500-5640000 GCA_028749045.1 Cupressus sempervirens | reverse complement strand
AATGGAATAACTTGACACTTGGGAAAATGTAGGAATTACAAATTGTTTTGAGTCTTAAGGAAAAAAGAGAATAACTAAGAAGAGAGAACAAAAAGAAAAAGGTACTACATATTGCTAGAGATATTTTTGTGAATGCATTTGGCATAACTAATTTAAATAATCATAATAAAATTTTGGATCAGCTAGTGTATATAGTTGACAACATTCAAACATAGCATATAGAGACCAATGATAAATTAATGCACTCATCTAAGAGAAGATTTGAGCATTAAATATTAGAGAAAGTGGTGCAGAGGCACCTAAATTTCAAGATGACAAAGATATAAAAGCTAGAGAAGCCATTTGTAATAAGTTGTCAAAGGAGGTCTTAATATGATAAATAATGTAAAAATATTTATTTAATTGGTGAATGGATCTATTAGCATCCATCTAAAGCCATTTGAGTCATAATGTTGGTCTAGGTTGGGTTTGTATGAAATTTGAAATGTAAAAATGCATAAAATGCATAAAACGTTGTCAAGAATGCAAAAGGGTCAAAAGAATGTGAAGGGTTAGTTTAAAGGGTGGTTTGGAAGTTATAACCAACCAAAAAATCTATAAAACTATATGGAAGGTCGAGCCAAAGCATGAATGAAAGGAATAGATACATTTTGAAACAAATTTGGTAATATTCTGATTTGTTATTTTGATTGGTTTTTAGTTTTAGTGTTGGTTACAAGTCTTGTACGACCATGTACAGCCTATAAACCATGTAAATTTTGTATATTTGGATAGAGAAGTGAATAAAATTTCTTTTTTCTTTGGTTTGGATTTGTTTCATTTAGAAATGAAGAAGTTATGCAGGTTTTGGAAAAGCTTGTAAATTGCAAATTTGAGAATGCCCAACTACAATCAGATTGAAACGTTTGGTACAGGAATATTTTGGAAAATAAAGACCTCTAAAAATATTAATTGGAAAGATACATGAATTAACTTTCATTTCCTTTTGGTTTGGGTTTTTTTGTATATATATTTGTGAAAGTTATGAAGATTTGAGTGAAAACTGGTTTTTAAATGCCTTCAATGGTGTTGCAGGCAAAGATTTGTGCTTATACATTGATTTATGTATTGGATAAATTAATGGATTACAGATTTGGAAACTAGACTCAAAAATGGATGATTTGGAATTATTTTGGGGTTATTTGAATTTGTTTTGTGAATGTTATGTGATGCCCTAGGCAAGGTTACCAGTTTTGTTTCTGGTTTATGACAGAAAATATGGGTCTTGGTTCAGAGTACATAATTTATAATCTACTGATTTGATTTGTCTCAACTTTGGATATGTTTTATAATTACTAATTTGGAACAATTATTCAAAAGGGTTTTTCAATAAGATATTTAGAACTGGAGTTATGAACAATGCAATCAGACATAGCAATTTGATTGTGTGAGTGAAGATGTTGTCTTAATCGGTGTATAATGTCAGGGTTCTTTGTTGTAATCTTTGAGATGGTCTTGGTTCCTTGAGGGTGTACCAGCCTATTGTGAATACCTTGAGTTGAACTAAGATTCTTTGAAGATAAATACAAAGGGCTCTGCATCAGAAAGTCTCTCATGAACTTGTAAATAAACAATCTAATCTTTCAAATCTAGTCACTCAATTAAACACAAATTTGAAGACTATTCATTCATTATACATGAAGTTGTGTGATGTTGAGTCTTTTACACTAGAAAATCAATGTTCTATTGACTTGTTACATGCTAATATGAGGAAAAGTTCTATTTAATTGGACATGAACACAAGTTCAAGTTCACTTCCATACAATAAGTTAACATCTAGTCAATAGAGGTTGGCCAAGCTAATAGCTAGAGATAGTGAAATATGAAATAATTTGGTATTAATTCATTTCTAGTATTTACCCCATTTGAAAATAATTCACAAAGAAGTGTCTATAGCTCCTGGAAAATTTTGAAGAAAGGCACACATTTTCACATATTCAAGGTTGAATTGATCTAGCTACCTAACTAGAAATTCAATTTCAAGTTTTGGATAAATTCAAGGACCAATTGAATAAGGGCTATGGAGATATTTTGTTAATCCATTTTTTTTTTATAAGAACAAGTTCACCCAAGAAACCCCAAGTCATCAGTGACAAAACAAGGAGGAAATGAGAAATAAAGAGGGAGATGAGGAAAAAAGGGGAAATGAGGTAATGAAAGTAGAAATAACATACATCAAAGTTTAAGACATTAGTGGAATGACATTGGTAAATTTAGATTACAAATCTAGATTATTGTCTCAAGGGGAGTATTTTTGAGTGACATGATTATTCATGAAAAAGTTTTATTTCCATTATTTTCAAAGGGGGAGATTCTTGATCTCTAGACCTATGTTTTCTCTTAGTGTCAAAGTACTTAGTCACTTAGGAGGTAAGAATGAATAGTCATCACTATGACCAAATCATCTAGTAAAGGCCAAGCATATATAAGGACTTGGGTATTTCACATTACATGTAAAACAATTCAATGATTGGTGATCACCCCAATTAAGGCCAAGAACATTTGTAAGATGAGATATTTTAGTAGAGACCAAGTAAATTGAAAAAAGAGTGTTTCTAAGAAAACAAAGAATAATGTGTATATAGAAGTTGTGTGTCAACACATTAAGATGCCTAGCAAACCAATTTTATCATATGAGTATGTAATTGCACAAACAACTATGTTAATAATTTTATACAACTTCTATATGATATTTAATGTTTGTAGAGATAGGTAAGATGGAGATTATGCATCATTGTAGAAGGTAATAATCCCAAAGAAAGTCAATCAAAAAATCAAAAAATTAAAAAGAATTGAAAAAAGAAGATGAGTTGTAAACCATTGATTGTAATCTAGAACTTTTGAATAACATCTATTTAAGGAGGTTTCTAACCCAAGAATAAGAGTTTGACGAGAAGAGGAAGAAGTGTATGAGAAAAGAGAGATGGAATGTGTGGATGAATGAAAGTGTGAATGTGAAAGTGAAGAAGCAAAGAAGCATATAACAAAGTAAGAAAGGCTAAGTCTAGAATCAGATAAGACAAAGCAATCCAAGTAGTGAAGGATTGAGAGGAGATATTAGATTGAGAAATCAAATCAATACATTCTATAGAAGAGATCCAAAATAAACTTATAGAGAAATCTAAGGATTAGGTACAGAATCAACTTTTAACTAGATTAAATTAGGGAAAATATCTTATACAAGTTATCCCAAAAGATCTATGTTGATCTCCTAATAGAGTCCTTACTTAATTGTAAGTGTGAAATTCTTTAATAAAGTAGGATATATTAGTCTTGAAGCTTTTAATAGGGAAAACCCCTCATAGGATAGATCATATATTATGATCAAACATTGTAACTCTAATAAGTTAACTTTATTGTTTCCATACTGAAGATTTGTGGGTTTCATCTCCACCCAAGTTTTACCTTAACATTGAAGTGTTTCTAAGTTACCAAATTATTTGTGTTGTGTTGAATCATTCAAGGATGTTATGTTTTCACCATTTGATATATGAGATAAATTAAATGTGAAACTAGTAATTTAGTTTTTTAAGTAAAAGTTTAAGATTCTAATTCATCCCCCCTCTCAGTATCTTGTTTCCCATTAAATCCTCCCAACAAAATTCTTGTTTATTCTTTGGCAGAGGACATCATTTTTGCGAGTGATGAAATTCATTCTTCACATTCAATTTGCATCAATTGTTCATAGAAATTTATGTCGAATCCCTTGCCTATAGAAAAAAATCTATTCAAGTAGGGAAGTGACGGATTCAATTTATAATTTTCCTTCACATATTTAGCAGGGGAAAAAATCTTCAATTGTTTCACATATCCAAGATCTTTTTTTGGTTTTCTAAATATTTCCATATTCAAATTTGATGGAGAAAAATAGATCACCTTTATTATTATTATTCTATTTAATGTTTATAATGTAAATTTATCTTTTTCAAATTAGAAAATATTAAATATTATTAAATGTAATAAAAGGGGTAAATATAAATGAATTAAATATTTATTTTTTAATAAAAATTAATAATTTTTTGGATTAAAAACTAATAATTTTTATTAAAAATAAATAATTAATTTTTTTAATAATTTAAATTTAAGTTTAAAATATGATTTTATGTAAAAGTTAAAGTATAATCAAATGATAATGCGAATTAAAATAAAATACATATACACAATCTTATATGCAAAATTTAAATTAATAGAAAATGACATGTTAAAATTATACATAACTAAACCAAGAAAAATTTTTATTTGATTTTATGTAAAGTTTACAAAGTGGTAGAGAGGAAGATGTGAATGGTATAAAGATGGGGATTTTTTTTCTCCTTTAAATTTTCATCATATTGTAGAAGGTTTATCTTTTGCTTCCTTTGAAGCCTAAAATAAGTTGAAACTAATTTGTAGAATAAGTTTATCTTTTGAATAAAATCATTCTTAACGAGTTAAAATATCGGTAACTTCATGTTCAAATTCTTTAGAATAACTAAGAGCAAGGGGAGGGGAGGTGAATTAGTTATCCTGATATCTAGATATTCCAAACAAACTTTTAATTACTTTTAACAACTTAGATTTATTCATTAGGTCACCTAGTCTCTATAATAGGTTATCGATAACATAAACTTCTAGTTCATTGTCCCAATAGTAACATACTGTAGAATGTAAAACATTAAATAGTATAACATCTCAAATGAATTCACACAAGGATTTAATGTGGAAACCCAATTTGGGAGAAACCACCAATAACATGGTACCAAATTTTTACTCTTTTAAACTGAGCTCAATTGAGAGCTAACCCTATTAAAGGTTGCAATACATATTGTTAGGTGTAACCCCATTAAAGGACTTTAAAAATTCCATTAGAATGTCACCCTTATTTAAGGATTTAATGAGTATTAGTTAAACCTTAATTAGAGGATTTAAGATGATATAATGATTAGAAAGTAATGACAAGTTGATCTGATAAATAAAACTCACTTTACAAATATAGATCATGAGTTAGCTATTTTTTTGATCTATTGAGTGGTCTTTATTAATATCCCCACCTCTAATTTTCTTGCAAACCCTTCAAGAAATCACAATGCACCTCTTCTTAGCTCTTCAAGCCTTCTGTTGAGGTTTGCCAACCAACACTTTCAACAACTGCTCCAACCCTTCTAGTTTATCCTTATGCCTCCTAAAATAAATAGCTTCAATCTTATGCCACTTAAACATCACTATTGATCGACTAGGTAAGCTTAATCAAATCTTTCCATCATTTTTCTTCCTTATTCTTCTTCTAGATAGTTCCACTAGTACATTTTGACTCCTTTTTTGATAAAAATTGGTCAAATTTTTGACCCATGTTGGTCTAGTTTTTGACCAATTGGTTTGTGGCTATTGTTTTTATTGAAAATTTGGCCAAAGCTTGTAGGGTTTCGAATGGTGATGATTATTTGGTCAAAATTGACCTCTCTTGTTAATAAGACCATTGATCAAAATTATGATGAAGTTTAGTTGCAATTTCAACCAAAGCATTGACCAGGATGCCACACCCATGATGGGATCCTGGTTAATGTATTGGTCAAAATTTCCACCAATGCTCACCCTTGATACAAACCCACAATGATAGCTTGGTCAATGCATTGGTTGAAATATCAACAAATCTTTGGTGGAAATGTTGACCAAGATGTTTTGATTTTAAAAAAAGTTACTAGAAGATAAATATCCAAAGTAACCACTGATGACAACTTAGTCAATGAGTAGTTTGGATATTTATCTTCATATCTTTGGTGGGTCTACCACCACCTTGAGATGAGATTTCACAAACCTATATTGATGGTACTACAAGTGGCTATAGATGGATGAGGTTATCATCTATCAGGGTGTCTCATCTCATACATCTAGACCATGGAGTGGGAGAGAATATATGTTGGGGTCATAGAATGTTGGCTCACCTACACCATGAATAGGAATGTAAGTTAACCTTATCCTATTGATGCTTAGCTCTCTCACACCCACATATGTAAAAGGTAAACTAGAACAAGGTCATGATTGAATCCACACACAAAATAAAGGGTATCCACCATGCTTAATATCATATTCAAAAAATGATCAAAGATCCTAGAAACACAAGGCCTCTGCTAAATGATTAATGATAAAGACACCAAGATTAAGCTCACCCATGCATTCATCTAATTATAGATGGCTTCCATGAAGGGTTGTTTTCAAAATGTAGTATAATTTATAATTGATTCAATTTCAAAATAAGAATTATTGTACATGAAACAATAAAAAAAAATTGCTTAGTTAAATGAATCTAACTACAAAAGAATTGTATTGCCTCAAATAGTCATTGCTTGAGGAGATGTAATGTTAGACTCACGGGTAACCTTAACACATAATCAAGTCATTTAATTTATTCCTCTAAAATATTACATAGTAGATAGTTGTAGTAATAGCTTAATGAATTAAAAATCAAGGTAGAAGTTAAGTATATCATATGTACATTGGCTGATCAACCAATTGCTGAATCTAAGAGAAATGCCTTAGTTACATCTTAAATTTTTCTAGGGAGATATGTCACACCTCCCTATCATTTAGGGTATCTTATTTCTTTATGAAACTAAAAGACCTCAACTAACTAATAGGTGTCTCGGCCATGTTTGAACTCTTAATCAGCAAAAAAAAAATACAAGAACATTCAAGAATCCCTAAACAAGTTAATGGAGCTTGATATTATCATCTTGTAAACTCCTCCAAATCCTTTGGGTGTTAATTCCTTCCAAGAGAGAGATAGAATTTTTTTTTGCCATTGCATTTTGTCTATGTCCTCTAACTTCTTCCACACAGGTTGCAAGGGCCCTATTGACAAACAAGCATTCATTCACATTATACGATTAATAATAATATGATAGTATAATAACTCACTATATATAACATATATATCATAATTAAGTGAAAACATTTTCCACACATTAAAGTTTGATGGAAGTAATGAATAGGATAAAGAAGCTAAAATAGCACCAATTCCAGTACTCGTAACTTCCCCCATTATAATTTTAGTTAACCTCACACAAACAATGGTTGAAGATTAAAATATACCACATCACATCTATAATCTATGATTTTTTACTTAGTATATTTTTTATTAATTTTAATTATTTTATTGTTTATGTCTAAGTACAAATATTTTAAAAGGTTCAACATCTTCCATCTCACCATCAACATCTTCTACCTCTTCCCCTACATCATCATTCTCATGGTCTTACCAATAAAAACTTAACTAAGAACATTTGAAACTTCACATCAAGCATTACTATTATTTCAATCTTACATGGAAAAAATAAAAATCAATCATTACCTCATGTCATTGTCTAGAAAGTAAGTAGGCATTTAGTATTTACTAGTTTATATAAACAAAACTTATAAAAGTTGAACTAAACATACAATAAGTGGCATATCATTGTCAGACAAGTCATATTCTAAATAAATATCCTAAAGTCCTCTTCCTATCACCTGCATCTCATGCCTTTTCAAAACCCATAATTCCCTACAACATTAATTCATCATTCCCTAGATATCTCATACTAAAATATATTGTTCCCTTCAATTGCAATAACTCATTGTATCTACCTTGACTATTTGAATGACTATTTCTAACATAAATAATATATGTTTATTGCATGTCAAAATATAAAATAGTATGTCATGTTCTCTAGAACAAAACATATTGTGGTTTTTTGGGGGAAGAAATCATTAAAATGAGTGCTTTTCTTTGTAAAAACCACTCATTTCAAAGTTATCAATTTAGGAACTGGCATGCTAATGGGTTCTAAAAGATAGCCTAGCTATAATGAATTCCCTTTCTTTGGAAATAAAGATGTAAGTTAACATGTATTGGACCTTTACCTAAAAGATTTGACTGCTTCCAAAGCTAAACCAAACAATGGATATATGGTGACATGATGGAGTTTGGTGCTAAGATAGACATGTTGGCTCCAATGTCCTATATAGTAAAATAAAATGAGTACACCCATTAATTATCATAGTGATATAGGTTTTTTTCCCCACTTTTCATTCTCTAACTGATTAGCAAAAGTGAATACTTGCATTTAAATGAGAGGAGAAAAGGGAAAATCTGACGGACTTAAAAATCCTAGACTTAAACATAAACTATCCTGATAAGTAGGAGATGATTTCCACAGCTAGTCAAATTGTGATGTGAATATCAGGATTTAACTGTGTGATTTTTGAGTCAAACTCGATGACCCATGTTTCATGAGTAGTGATTCAACATGAATCCATCTCTCATGAGAATAAATGGATTCATGTTGAATCACTACTCATGAAACATGGGTCATCGAGTTTGACTCAAAAATCACACAGTTAAATCCTGATATTCACATCACAAATAAACTATCCTCTCCTTGGTAAGTTTTCAACCCATGAAGACAGTTTCTAAGTTCTAAAGAAAATCAAGTTAATGATCAGGTTAGATTCACAATTTTTCTTTAGAACATCTCAGAATTATAATGTCGAGAACCTAACTATTATGGAAAAGAGATAATGATTAGGATCTGACTTAGTGAACATTCTCTAATGGAGTACTCTAATGGTAACTTCCTAAAAATTAAAGTAAAATAGGAAAGTAAGTTATGAAGATATAAAAAGTTACCATTGAGCCTAATAGAATAGTGAAAAGACCCCTAGATACCTATTAAACCCTTGCATTTACTATTCAGGTATCTCCTTCAATTCATTTGTGTGCCATGAATTTTGAAGATCAATGGATGAATTGAGGCTCCCATATATATGGAAGCATAAATAGTAGAACAAACTACTAGTCTTTCTTTGAACTATTATTTTTTTAATGTTCTTAACTTTTAAATAGCCCATAATTGTTGTATTAGTGATTCATTTCACTTTCTCAATTCAAATCTTGCTCCCAAAGTCATGACAATTAGATTCACAAGCTTTGATGGATTGACTGGGATCAAATCCCAATTGTATAATTTTAGTGACACTTCTCTTCACTTCTACGACATGGAAGATTTCCAAAAGAGAGTGAAGTCTAAATGGATATACCCAATCAATGAGAAACTCCAAGAATGTGGGTTGGTCTAGGTAGTTGGTTTTATAGTTTGAGTTAAGGCTCTAGAGTTAATCTACAAATGCATACATCATTACAACCCAGAGATAAGGCAGATTGTGCTACCTAATAATACAGTGTTGATTTCAATTGATAGGCAAACCATGGTCAATTTCCTTCAAGTGCTAAAATGGAAAGAATTCTTAGACTTGACCTTTGGAGGAGCCATGTTCAAGTTCTCCACAAAGAAGATGATATGGAGGAAAGAAATCATGCAAACATGGTTCTAGAAACCACAGAGTGCTAAGAGTAAGGTTCCTCAGACCTTGTTTGGGACCAACCTCAAACCAAAGATTATTGATATTTTGGTTCTCCTACATAGGTTGAAAGGTGAGGTAGAAGCTTTGAATTTCATTGACCAATATTTCTCTTTGGTACAAATCATTTCCTCTGACACTTAGTACATTGATTGGGCTCATGATGTAAGTGAAATTCTATCCAATGCTCTCTGTGTAGCAAAATTTTATAATACATTCTATATTTCCTCTTTCCTCATCTATATGTTGGCCTCATTAAAATTATGGCCAAGCCTCCCAAGAGTGGAGAATTTTCCTCATGATGTGAAATCTTATGAGTTTTATCCATGCTTATAGTTATAGAATAGCTATGTAGAGTATGTAAAAGTAAATGATGCATTCAGTGTGATGATTTTTAGGGAACTATAGGAATCTCCAAAAAGGAGATTTAGTCCTAAAACCATTGTAGCTATTAGTGAGTTTGGGAGTTATTTCATTCAATTCTCATCCTTTTCTTATTTGTGTCTTGCAACTTTTGATGGTTTCCCCTTGAAACTACCAAGATATCCTAGTGACATACTCATGTTCATCAAGACTATATTGTAGGCCATTCAAGTGAACATATTGAGTGAGAGCTTGAAGAATAAAGGGTGTGAATTCCCCATGAAGGTGGGAGCTTTTAGCCTTGATACATACTCTGATTCCATGAACACATTGAAGATGTTTGAGATGAAGTATAAGTTGGACACGTACAAAATCTTGAGACCCATGTTCGACCCAAATGGGTATTCTAGGGATATTTTACAAATAAAAAGTATAATAAAGCATATCACCACCATTGAGGTTTATTGGGCCAATTGCAAGGATGAGTTTGAGAGCCATGATTGAGGCTTTTCTAGACTAACAGTAGGTAAAGATGTACAAAGTTAAAATTTATTGTAGAAGAGGTGGAGGTTGATGGCAAGAATATGTATAGCAGCACTTACATGACCAAGCTTAGAGGCACCCTAATAAGCTTGAAGCCTTACAAAGACACTAGGGAAGAGCTAGATATAATGATGGCTTGAATCTACAAGTGGACCATAAAATGGATTGAATGGAGAACAACTTAGATAAGTCAAAGAAAAGGCACATCTATTCAAGCTTCCACACAACTTGTAATGGCTTCTTCTTTCTAGGGTGGTACATCGAGTGTAACCTTGGATATTACCCAAAGGCTAGTACAACCATGAGGTGGAGGTGATGAACCTACCAATAAGAGCATTCCTCTTGGAAATTCTTGCCAGGATGGTTCTCTATCAGTGATCAAAACTCCAATTGAAGTTGAGAAGAAGAAAGTAGAGGAATTGAAAGATGGTGTAGTCATAGTGGCTCTCTCACCCTAGAGTAGTCTAATCCCATCTGTGAGTGCTTCACTACTCCTACCAAGTAGTCTGCAAGCCAAAGTAGTGGATCTTGGAGATGGTGGAAGTAGTGAGAGTGATTCTACTATGTCCACTAATGCAATAGAGAAGTCTATAGAAGTAGAGAAATGCCTTGAATCTTCAAAGCTCATTTCAAAGGCTCCAAACAATCCTTTCTCTTTTGTAACAAAAATAATAACCTCAATCAAGAGAAAGATGTTTACTATAGGCACACTTGGGATTTCATCCAAGGTGACTTGCATAGAATCATGGATGGAGGACACCTTTGATAGAAAAAGGAAGAGGAAAGAGGAAAAAGTTCCTAATAAAGAGACTTTATCTCTAGCAATTCACTTTAGATCAGCACTGAGTAAAGTAAAAAAGTAGAAGACCTTTTCTATTCTTCAACAAGATCCTAACATAGGGCATCTAATGATGGAAATTTCCAAGCCCAGTAAAGAGAGGAGAATCAAAGATATGTCTACAGATGATTTTGCCTTGCATTCTATGGATCTTAGAGAAGTTAGGCATGACACTAAGGTTGGCTCATTGAAGTCAGAAAATGATGTGATAGAGGGACAAATTGAAAACATTAAGTTATCAAAAGTCAAAATGAAGTAGAGACTCATGAATTTAATGGATTCATTAGGCAATTTGTCACCCTATTGGCAAGCATCTCTGGAATGCCAATCACCAATAATCCTACTACTACTAATGTTCAAGCTCTCATCTCAAAGCTACATAAAGACAAGCATTTTAGGAAGATTGGTAGAAAGTGGAGTGAGAAAATAATGTCAAAAGGATTTACAATTATAGAGTAAATAGGCAATGTAATATTGAGGCTAGAAACACAAAAGGACAATATCTCAACCAATCAAGCCACCCTAGCAGTAGAGAAAGTTAAGAGTGAAGATTGAATTTATTTACTGAAGAGGATTATTCATATGAAGGCTAAGGAAGCTATGGAAGTAAAGATTTTACCTAGGGGATATGAGCCTCTATTTGAATATCTCCAGAGCATACAATTCAAATCTAAAATGATCCTAGAAGAAGAAGAAGGACTTAAAGAAACAACAACCAAAGTGAAAAAGGATCAAGATAGAGACTATGAACTATTAAGAGGTCTACATATAGATTCCTAGGCTAGTGGACAAAGAAAGGGGAACATCATAGTGGATTTCATAGAAAGGAACTTCTCAAGTTATCTAGATGGCTTGATGAAGATATCTTCCAATCACTAGAATAGAGTTTTTGAGCTCCAAAAATTTGGTAAGTGTGTACATGTAGCTATGGAGGAAATACAAGAATAGTTGAATGCCATCAAGGATTCAGCCAAGGAACATTCCAAGTGGCTGTAGAGATACACCAATGTCTATGTTCATAGGCATGAGGAGGTGGTTCAAATCATTGTCACCACCAAGGCCTATAAGGCAATGTCAGAAAAAGGAAAGAATGTGAAGTGATTCATATCTTTCCCTTTCACATTTTGATGTAATGATTGTAACTAACAAATTGAATCCTTTCCATTCATAAATTTTGATGAGATGAACTAATTTGAGTCCCATTTTTTAATGATCATCTTAGAATCCTATATGTACTAAATTGAAATATTGATAAAATATTAGCTAATTTTTGGTGTGAAATACGTGATGCTATAGAGACAATTTGAGGGTATTTTTTGTCAATTATTTTCTATTCCATTCATTTCTACATTAGCTTTATATTTTCTCTTTTCATATTGAATCAAGGAATGAACAATTTTTTTCCCCTATTTTGAAATTATGAACTCAAGATAATAGAATTGTTGTTAGAAGTTTAGGAGAAATCCCATTCCATGCTTTCTTTCAAGTTAAGTCATTTCCATCTCTAGAGTTAGTTTCTTACTAATATCAGTTTAGTTGTAGATAGCATGCATTGTAGGTTGTTAATTTTTTTGGGTTCATAAGATGTGTGAATTCACAAACCTGACTAATCCTAAAATTTAGACTCTTGCCTAACTTAGTTCCTATTAAGGTCTAACTTGGTTCACCTTTCCTATTCTTAGGTTAAGAACATACCCCATTTTAGAGTTAGAGATAACACATAATTCATTGCAAATTCCAAACACAAAAGGGTGTTGTACCTAAGAATTCAGACCAAAATTAGTCACTTAGTAACAACTTTCCAACAACTTTAATTAGTTGTTGTTCACAAACATTGGGCATCAAAAAGAGTAAAAGGAAAGAACAATTTACTTACAAACAAGGATATAATATTTCATAAAACTCTTGCCATTATAAAATAATCAAGAAGTAGAGAAAGGTCAAATCAGCTAATGAATTGGAAAATAATGATTCAAAAAAGCTATAAAAATTAGATGTTGTAACTTGCAGTAGGATACAATTAATATTGATAAACATCTTACTTGGGATCTTGAGTTATGCAGTGCAACACAAACAATGACTTCATTGTGTCAAGTTGTAGAAGGTTATGGTGGTCTACATATCTAATTATTATGTCATCCAAGAACTCAAAAATTTTATTTTGTCCCTATAATCCATCTTCATAAAATTTCTATTTCAAAAGTTTCAAATTCATAATTATACCCTCAAAACATACTACAAAATACATGAGTAGTAAGAAAAATGACAAAATGTATTTGATGCAGGTTATTACTACCTCTAATGTAGCTCATATGTGTATGTGAAAGTGCAATTTTTGGTCATTTAAAGATTGGGAAATTTTTTTTTGTAAGGTCATTCAAGGCTAAGAATAACAAGGTAGACACCAAGGGATTGGTGAAAGGCCAAAAAAGATAGCACAATGATGATGAGAAGTTATTGACAGGGGTAGAGGTATTTAGGCTTGAGGAATGTGAAGATGAGGACAACCTAAAAATGGTGATTCATGTGAAAACTATTCCAAGAATGTGTATGGGGACAACCTACACTAGTATGAAGGTATTGCTTTGATTTTTGATACTAAGTATGATTGTGTTACATGTGTATCCTCATGTGGTACAAATTTCTATCATGGTGCACTTCACAAGGTTGTGTCAAAGTCACATAGTGGTAGGGTTGTGTTACTTCTTTTTCTTTATAATGATTTGGTCATTAGATCCAAAGCACAAGATGAAAAAACAAAGATTTAGAAGAAACCTACATGGTATACACTCCCAAAAGGTATTTGAGAATATGACTAATAAATGTGGACAACAAGATGCAAGTATGGATAAGCATGGAAAACAAGGTACATTCACAAGGACTTCAAGAAGAAAAGAAAGCTTGGAGCATCATGAGGAAAATTACAAATGTTATTTATCACTTGGAAATTTTTGTATTGTTTATTATGGTGAACATCATCATGTGTTGGTCACAATTGCAAAGATCAACTAAATATGTTTTGAATCAAATAGCTCTAAATAGAGTAATAGAAAATTCTTCTAAAAAAGTATCTTACATCTAAAAAATAATTTTAAATGCTTTTAAAATAGTATTTTATATCTCAAAAGATCATAAGTGATATTGAAATGTTCTCATTGGTAACCATTTTAGTAGATATGTAAAACAGTTAAGGGAGTTGTGATATTGCTACCAAGATTTAACTATGTGATTTTGAGTCAAACTCATTGACCCATGTTTCAAGAGTACTGATTCAACATGAATCCATCACTCATGAGAGTAAATGGAATAGTTAGGACTCATTGGATCTAGGTGATGCTCACAAGGGTGAAGCACCAAGACTTCCTAGGAGGTCACCCATCCTAGTAGTACTCCAACCAAAGCACACTTAACTATGGAATTTCCTCCATGGTTAAACCAAAAGATTGCAACCCCATTTTCAAAACCTTCATCAAGTTTTTTTCCTTATGAAACACTCATTACAAATCCCCTGAAGCTCATGAATAGATAAGTAGGAGATAATTCCATAGTGATTCAATTGTTATATTGTTATCAGGATTTAACTATGTGATTTTGAGTCAAACTCATTGACCCATGTTCCATGAGTAGTGATTCAACATGAATCCATCTCTTCTTAGAATAAATGGTATCAACACTCATTCAATCTAGGTGATGCTCATAGGGGTGAAATATCGAGACTTCCTAGTAGGTCACCCATCCTAGCACTACTCTTACCTGAGCATGCTTAACTACGAAGTTTCCTCCATGGTTAAACCCTAAGCTTTTAATTTCATTTAAAAAACCTTCATCAAGTTTTGTTCCTTATGATCCATTCATTAGAAATCTCCTTAAGCTCATGAATTGACACTAGTACATTTGACCCTATTTTTTGACCAAAAATTTTGACCATCTATTAAAATGGTTTAGATTGGTCACACTATGCAAGAAAAAATATGTTTGTTTGAAAATCTATGCCTGTGTTGGTCAAAATTTTGACCAACATGGGCTTCATATTGTTTTGAAAATGAAAAAGGTTGATGCCCTATTTCATTGTCAATGTGGTTGTTTGATGTTTTATTTTTGGGGTTTCAGGGTTCAGAGAATAACATTGTGATTGTTTCCCTCTAAGATCCAATGATGATAGAAATCTTGGATATCTGGCTAAGAAAAATAGGTTGTGCATTTCTATATCATGAGCGAGAGGAGCACTATATTTTTGTGGCAATCACAAATTGTTGTTAGATTTCAAAGAACAAGATTGTTTGAGTGAGGAAATATATTTTAATGATCCATGACATCCTTGCAACCCTCCTTTTATTCTATGCATTAAATATTCATCTTCTTTCAATCCTCTATTCTGCACATGGCCTTGTAGGGCTCTTCTCCAATGTGGTCACTTGTGTGAAAGCACTTGTCATGATAGTAAGCATCCACTCTATGTCAAACAAGTTCTTTTTCAATTCAAAGATTATGGTCATGAAGCAGAAAAGAGTTGTTCACAAGATGAGGAAACAAAGCTCTGTTTGGAGGAAATAAGCTATGCATTTGATAAGTGTGGATCTTCATCAAATCTCTGGTTGCTCTAGTTGATCGTTGGAAGCACAATCCAAGTAAGTAGTTTGGATCTTCTTTTATTTTTTAGGCCAAGACCAAAGATATATGGCAGGATGGAAGATAGTACCTAAATGTCTAATGTCAAATGTCCCTTAAAATCAAACAACTCATAAAAATTATTGCATGTTCTTGAATTGCAATAAATCTTCTCTTAATGCATTAAGTGTAGCTGGTAAATTCTTTTATCTACTATGCTATAGATCATTACCTTATGTGTCAACAAATAGAATCAATACCATGAGGAAAAATACAAAACCTACAGCAAACCCCTCAAATCAAAGTACCCAAAGGAGATACCACTGAAAAGAATTTGAAAAATTCACAGTACTTTCTTATAAATTTTGCCCATCTTTTCTCATGTATATACATAGACATAGGAAAAGAATCATTCTCTATACAACAAGCTTTGATCTTTTGATCTGATATATTGACTTTAAGATTGAAACTCATTATCTTCTTTTCATATTATCTAAATCAAACTATCTCCCAACAAGTGTCCAAAACTTTATCCCAAATTTTTAATCGTATTTGCTACAACCTATGCGAAAAAAATGAAATTGTAGATGGGCTACTCAAATCCAACACTTTCTGCAGCCATTTTAGAACAAGAAGCATTTTCATATTTGCATTCTATCTTGTACTGTGCTACATTTAAGGAAGCCTTGCATATGATAAATTTTCTTGTGCAAAAGCTCCACAAATGGTTGTGTAGGTGTGTCTATGACATTAGCAACACAAAACAAAACTCAAGGATAACACTTCAAAGAGAAGAGGTAGCTACTTGCTATATAGAAGCATTTTCCAAATGTTTTTAAGTTTATCAGCATATCACTGCATCCCCTCTATGTAACTACTACTAATGAAAATAGATAAGAAAAACCTAGAATCAATTGAAAAACAACACACAATAATCTGATGAACTACATAAGAACTTCATTCAAATTAGGTCAAGTGACTTACACAAAGATTTTGCACAATTTTCTAATGTTGAGAATGTCAATGGGAAAAAATGATCATAGGTTGCTAGTTGAATATTATGACCCGGCCAAAGAAGAACTATTTTTATAATGAAATGAACCAAGACTACTTTCTTGCAACTGCCACTCCAATCCATAATTACTTACGCATAAGCAGGTAGCACTAATAAAATGTATAATATATGTTCAAAATAGTGATTGATAAGATACAATCCATAAGTGGGAGGTATTTTTCCACAGCAAGTCAAATTGTGATATTGCTATCAAGGTTTAATTGTATGATTTTTGAGTCAAAGTCATTGACCCATATTTCATGACAAGTGGTTCACTGAAACCATCTCTCATGAGAATGAACAAAACACTTAGCACTCATTGGATCTAGGTGATGCTCACAAAGGTGAAGCACCAAGACTTCTTGGGAGGTTACCCATCCCAGCACTACTCCAGCTTGAGTGCACTGAACTATGGAGTTTCATCCATAGTTAAACCCACTCTACTTGCAAACCCATTTGCAAAACCTTCACCAAGTGTTATGCCTTATGAACAATTTTTTAGAAAGCCCCTTAAGCATATCAATTGATAAGTAAGAGTTATTTTTGCACAAATCAAATTGTGATATTGCTATCAGGATTTAACTGTGTGATTTTTGAGTCAAACTCATTGACCCATATTTCATGAGTAGTAGTTCACTAAACCCATCTCTCATGAGAATGAATGGAACACTTAACACTCACTGGATCTAGGTGATGCTCATAGAGGTGAAGCACTGGGACTTCCCTGAAAGTCACCCATCCTAGTATTACTCCAGCTTGAGTACCTTAACTACCAAGTTTACTCTATGGTTAAACCCACTCTACTTGGAACCCTATTCGTAAAACCTTCACCAAGTGTCATAACTTATGAACCATTCATTAGAAATCCCCTTAAGCTCATCAATTGGTAAGTAGGAGATATTTTTCCACAAGTCAAATTATGATATTACTATCACGATTTAAGTATGTTTTATAGTCAAACTCATTGACCTATATTTTATGAGTAGTGGTTCACTAAACCCATCTCTCATAAGAATGAATAGAACACTTAGCACTCAATGGATCTAGGTGATGCTCATAGAGGTGAAGCACTAAGACTTCCCAAGAGGTCACCAATCCTAGTATTACTCCAGCTCTAGCGTACTTAGCTATGGAGTTTCCTCCATGGTTAAACCCACTTTACTTGTGACCCCATTTGAAAAACTTTCACTAAGTGTTGCACCTTATGAACTATTCATTGGAAATCCCCTTAAGCTCATCAATTGATAAGTAGGAGATATTTTTCCACAATAAGTCAAATTGTGATATCACTATCAGGATTTAACTATGTGAGTTTTGAGTCAAACTCATTGACCCATATTTGATGAGTAGTGTTTCACCAAACCCATCTCTCATGAGAATAAATGGAACACTTAGCACTCATTGAATCTAGGTGATGCTCATAGAGGTGAAGCACTAGGACTTCACAGGAGGTCACCTATCCCAGTACTACTACAGCTCAAGTGCACTTAACTATGGAGTTTCCTCTAGTTAAACCCATTTTTCTTGCAACCTCATTTGAAAAATCTTCACCAAATATTGTTCCTTATGAACCATTCATTATAAAGCTGCTTAAGCTCATCAATTGATGAGTGGGAGATAATTTTCTATAACAAGTCAAACAAAGGCAAGATACTCCTACAATGTATGCATAAAACCACAAGAGCAAACAATGCTCAAGACTAGGCCATAACATACAGAAATAATTTCTCAAAGATTGTTTACTTAAAATCTAAGTTACTAGCTTTCATAGTGGTTTGGGTTCAGGTTCATAGGTATGGTTTGAGGAGTTTATCAAAAAGAATCTAGTGTTGAGTTCATAAATACAAAAACATTTAAAATATAAAATATGCATATTTGCAACAGTATTCTTGTTCAAAATACTAATGATATATTAGTGAAACTCAAATTTTATAATATATACTAAAATTAAATAATACTAATGTCAATTGTCAACAGCGATTCATCATTTAAAAAAAATATATGGGACTTACAAAATATCATCACCATCTATATTAGATGATATAGGTAGTGGTAAATTAGAAGAACCATAAATAGGGCTCCACTATAATTGGCATTGGCACTAGCATTCCAATGCCCACAAATTTTCCCATAGTCATCATCAACATCAAGTGCAGCAAAGTGAGAAGTGGAAGGTCCAAGTCAATATGTTATGGGCTTATTATCTTAGTCCCTTGTGTCCCCTCTTAGCCACTTTGTTTAAGGAGCAGTAGATTTGAATGCACGTAAACCAAGTCCTTTTCCTTTTTTTAGTGTAGCCAATTGCACTTTACTAAGCAGATATAGGAGTGTGCGATCCAATTACTCACAAGTGTAGATGAACTAGCAAGCTATTGTGACAAAATATAAGCTTTAAGAATTTTTTTAAAAAATTATGATATTGCTATCAGGAAACTTTGTAGTTAAGTGTGCTCAAGCTGTAGTATTAGGATGGGTGACCTTCCATGAAATCTTGATGCTCCACCTTTGTGAGCATCACCTAGATCCAATGAGTGCTAAGTGTTCTAATCATTTTGATGAGAGATAGGTTTAGTGAACCACTACTCATGAAATATGGGTCAATGAGTTTGACTCAAAAATCACATAGTTAAATACTGATAGCAATATCACAATGCGACTTGCTATGGAAAAATATCTCCTATTTATCAATTGATGAGCTTAAGGGGATTTCTAATGAATGGTTCATAGGGCACAACACTTGGTGAAGGTTTTGCAAATGGAATTCCAAGAAGAGTGGGTTTAGCCATGGAGAAAACTATGTAGTTAAGCATGCTAGAGCTGGAGTAGTATTGGGATGGGTGACCTTTTGAGAAGTCTTGGTGCTTCACCTCTGTGAGCATCACCTAGATCCAATGAGTGCTAATTGTTCCATTTATTCTCATGAGAGATGGGTTCCATTCATTTCATTAAATATGTATCAATTCATCCTTAATGTGATCACTAACGATGTATTGGTAAGAATTGCCAAATTTCTCTTTACCAAATTATTATTATTTGTGGATCAGAATTATTTAATGTTCATTCCTTGATTGGAGAGTTAATGATGACATTTTCATTTTGTTTTTAAGTTTAGAAGTTTGACATTAAGAAGTTTTGAGACCCCAACTGAGACCCCCAAATCACCTTGCCAACTCATGAGGGTTACTGTTCAGAAGGCACTTAATTAGTTTGGAAATAGTCAATTCATTTAAGTAGTAGCTATTTGACTTTTGTAATTGGTCTTAAACCATAACAGCAACAAATTGATGACTAAATGAGTCTTACTCATCTCAATGTTAGTTGGATTCTCTTTAGTATTGCTCATTTAACAAACTTGGGCAGTTGAACTTAGTAGCTCTAAAAGTATGTGTAGTAGGTTAAGATATGGGAAACCTTAACTTGTAGGTTGATGTATGGTAGTAGTTTCAATATTGTTCCAGCAATAGATGTTAATCTTGCAGAATAAATACTGGATCAGATTTGAGTTGCACCTTGGATTTTAGGCATATTGCATGTATTATGAGTTAAGTAGAATTTACAATATCTCATTTTGTACAAAAAAATATAATGCATATTGTGATGTAAACATAGATAGTCTATTCTAGTTACTGTTTTGTACAATTTCAGTAAAAGACACACAAGTCAACAAACTTCCTATTGATGTACTTTGTTGGATTAAGTGAAAAGTTAATAATCAATTGTATTTGTCAACTTTTAATAAAGAAATGAAGCAATGGCTAGACTAAATTTAATATGATTTTTTTCTTTCATTTATTGATGATTTTTTCTCATCATTTATTGACACCATTTTTATGACTTTTCATTGTCATTGGTTAAAACTAAAGACGAAAGATGTAGAATACATATAATTTTTTTTTAATTTAAGTACAACATAATCCTAATCAATAGCACTATTCTAGTAATGATTTAATAAATCCCTCTAATATGGATTATTTAGAACATTATATGGATTTTTCTAATATAGCTAGACAGATAAAGTTTTAACTAAAAATGAGATAGAGTTCACTCTTATGTGCAACTCCTCTTTCAGCCTGAGGGTTGCCTGTGACAAATCATCTAGTGCCATTTTGAAAGAAATTGAAATTTTAAAAGACAAAGAATAGTCCACAATAATTGAATTTGACATGGGATATCTTGACTGCATGGGTTTAAGAACACTTTTTAGTTTAGAGAGAAGCTTATGCATTTTTATCTAAATCTCTTATGATATTTTTTGTCTGGCATTTGAAAGTGGAAACTCATAGATCACTTTCTTTATTTTTTAGGTACTTGATGCAACAAGCAATGAACCTTGGGGTCCACATGGGACAGTTATGGTTGAGATTGCTTAGGCTACAAGAAATTTGTAAGACAATCTTTAGGGTTTTACATCAGAGCTCTCACATAGATTTACATTTCTTTTTGGTAGTAATCCAACAAATAATGGATAAAGAAATTTGTATTTGATGTAGCAATGAAAGCCAATTGGTTATGGGTGTTCTCTGGAAAAGGGTTAGTTACACTAGTAGAAATTGTTGTCATGTTTACAAGGTAGATTTTTCTAATCCTTCTCTCACAGTTAGTAATTTCAAGCTGCATATACTTGGTTCATGCCAAAAGTCAACAATAGTATATGACTTGCCTCGGCTAACATTTGTAATTTTTAAAAACTTGTTTCTTTTTCCAATGGAAGTGTTCCCTTTTTTATCTTCTGTCAAAACTACAAAATTGATTTTGTTCTCATCTTATGGCACCTTTGGAGTTGTAAAACATTCTATTAAGAAACTAATCTTTTGTCATTTCAAGGCATTGACTATTCTAGAATATCTTGTAGAAAATGGATTTGAATGTTTCGTTGATGAATTATTGGAACACACTTTCCAAATTTTATTATAAGATGTCCCAAGACTATCTTTTTGTTGGCTAGGAAACGTACATTGGCCAACTAAAATTAATATACTTATATGTTTGATTCTTGCTCTGTTCTTTGCTATATATTGAATATTTCTAGGTTGTTCTATTAAAATATTTGAGATTGATGTTTTAGCTATGAGATTGATAGTTGGAATTTTCATTGATTAGACACTTTCAGGATTAGGGAATCAATGTGATTGATCATAAGTAGGAGATAATTTCCACAAGAAGTCAAATTGTGATATTGCTACTATGACTTAACTGTGTGATTTTGAGTCAAATTCATTGACCCATGTTTCATGAGTAGTGATTCAATATGGATCCATCTCTCATGACAATAAATGGATCACTTAGCACTCATTGGATTTAGGTGATGCTCATAGGAGTGAGGCATCGAGACTTCTCGAGAAGTCACCCATCCCAGTACTACTCTAGCCTATGTACACTTAACTATGAAGTTTCCTCCATGGTTAAACCCAAAGCTTGCAATGCCACTTGTACCAATTTTTGTGCCTTATGAACCATTCATTATAAAGACCCTTAAGCTCATGAATTGATAAGTAAGAGATAATTTCCATAGCAAGTCGAATTGTGATATTTTTACCATGATTTGATCATGTGATTTTGAGTCAAACTCATTTACCCATGTTTCATGAGTAGTGATTCAACATGAATACATCTCTCATGAGAATGAATTAAATAGTAAGCACTCATTGTATCTAAGTGATTCTCATAGGGGTGAAGCACTGAGACTTCTCTAGAGGTCACCCATCCTAGGAAGTCTTGGTGCTTCACCCCTATGAGGACCACCTAGATCCAATGAGTGCTAAATGTTCCATTTATTCTCATGAGATATGGATTCATGTTGAACCCCTACTCATGAAACATGGGTTAATGAGTTTGACTCAAAATCACACAGTTAAATCCTGGTAGTAATATCACAATTTGACTTATTGTTGAAATTATCTCCTACTTATCAATTTATGAGCTTAAGGGAATTTCTAATGAATGCTTCATAAGGTTCAAAACTTGGTGAAGTTTTTTCAAGTAGAATTGCAATCTTTGGGTTTAACTATGGAGGAAAATTCATAGTTAAGTTTTCTCAGGCTAGAGTAGTATTGGGATGGGTGACCTCTTGGGAAGTCACTGTGCTTCACCCTTGTGAGTATCACCTAGATCCAATTAGTGCTAAGTGTTCCATTTATTCTCATGAGACATAGATTCATGTTGAATCACTACTCATGAAACATTTTTCAATGAGTTTGACTCAAAATCACACTGTTAAATCTTGGTAGCAATAACACAATTTCACTTGCTATGGAAATTATCTACTATTTATCAATTGATGAGCTTAAGGGGATTTCTAATGATTTTTTCATAGGGCACAACTCTTGGTGAATTTTTTTAAATGGAGTTGCAAGATTTGGATTTAACCATGGAGGACACTTCATAGTTAAGAATGCCTAGGCTAGAGTAGTACTAGGATGGGTGACCTCCTAGGAAGTCACTATGCTTAATCATTGTGAGCATCACCTAGATCCAATTACTGCTAAGTGTTCCATTTATTCTCAAAAGAGATGGATTCATGTTCAATCAAGACTCATGAAACATGGTTCAATGAGTTTGACTCAAAATCATATTGTTAAATCTTGGTAGCAATATCACAGTTTGACTTACTATGGAAATTATCTCCTACTTATCAGTTAAGGGAGTGTTGATAGTCTTTTATTAGATTATAATGACATGCAAATATAAAATAAGAGAAAAATTATTTGAGCCATATTTCATGTACTATTTTTCATGTATATTTTCTTTGTTATTTCATATAAGTGGATGATAGAGTTAAAAACATCAACAAACTTAGAGTTGAGAATTTGCTAGATTATATGTACAAGCTACAATGTAAAGTTAAAGCATGAGAGGCATTCCCTTTAGATGGGAGAGTTGCTGCAAAAATCTATCAAGATGTTTAAAGAGAAATATATCAAACTTTCTTCAAGAGAGATTAAGATAAATAAGCACACAAGACTAGCACATGACTTCTACCAAGGCACGTGTCAAAGTGCCTAATACCTATATTAACATGCATAATAGTTTCATTGCATGTCTAAAATAATAATCTACATAGAGATTTAAAAAAAACACTAATATTTTGTATAATGAGATCACAGATGAAGGGTTTTTGGTATAGTGATATATCTCATTGGGGAGTGACGGATATGGAATTTTAGTGTAGTGATCGAAGATAAGTCTTCATATATTATTGTATGTTATAGTGATCATGACTTATCACTGAGAAATATGCACAAATACAATATAGTTATTAGTGATGAAACTTGGAGATCACTATAAATTATAGTGATGAATGGTTGTACTATTAATAGGGCATTATTGTGAGTTGCGATGATAAGTTGAATGATCACTAATCACATTTTATGTTATGGAGATATAGCAATCAACTATGAGCTGTGAGGTATCACTATATGTTATAGCATCATTTCAAGTGCCAATATCGAAGGCTAAAGTTTTGATATCACCATACCTAATAGTGAGACGGTGTATTAGAGATCGTAGATAAAGGGATTCTAGTATAGTGATAAGCAATGGTGATATTTCTATTGTTATAGCGATAGACAAGAAGTTAAAATAAATTCTCTATTAGTGAGAACATGTTATAGTGATCAAAATTTCATATATTTATATCACTAGAAATTGTAGTGATCAAATGTTTGAATGTGTTTCATTAGGCATGGAAAGAGGTGCGTCAAGTAACTTCTAACACCCAGTTCATTTGCTAGAACAATAAAAAATGGCTTTATGTTTCAAGTTATATGGAAAGTCAATGCATGAATGTAGTGTATTTGGTAATAAAAGAAAATCTTTATCATTTAAGCTCACAAATTCTTAACAGAAAATTGTGAGATTTTTTTTTTGTATTTGTTGATATGAGATTGTTTTTGAAGTGAAGAATATATAATAGAACAATCATTTTTTTTCACTGATGTCAAACTTGCTACTTGTTGGTAAGGAAACTACTTAGTTCATGTGAGTACTATCATTTTTTTGATTGATGAGGAGGTTTTGAACAAATGAGATAACACGAGTACCTAGAATAAAGGTTGAGTTATGGTATGAAAAAGAAGTAAAATGATTAGTTAAGACATGGATGATATATTATATATTTTATCTAATTAAGGCTAAAAAGGTTGGATACACTGATTAAGTCTAGGAAAAAAAGTAAGAAGAATTGATTTTGCCAAGATTGACCAAGTGGATAGTAGGTGCTAAGAAAAGTTAGTGCAAGATAAGTAGAAAATTACTTGGAGTCAAGAAAATTGAAGATTTAGTGTATGCCAAGTGAACTTTGTGTAAGACGAGTAAAGTTTGGTTGATGTCAAGCACTAGTAAACTTTAGTGTTTGTCAAATTATCTAGTTAAAGATGACTAGAAGAAGAGTATCAAAGCCAAGTGACAACATATTGATGTCAAGTGCTAGTATTAATGTTACATACTGGATTTGACAAATTTGAGCCAACTATTTTTTTTTTGGAACTATGTGAAGTGTGTGGAAGATAACTATGATGAGCTAGCAACACATAATCCAAGGTAAACCATTTTTATTTGAATTCAAGGAAGATTGAAGAAGAAGCTTCTAGAGGAACATAATGGAAAAATGGGTTGATTCATTATATCCTACCTAATCCTACCTAACCCTAAAATGGACGATTGAGGCTTAGTGGAAAAGTATCTTAAATATTTATTTAAGAGAGAGATGGTCAAAAGAAAATGTTATCATGTGTGAGAACCTAAAGAAGACAAGGAGTCTAGGGTATTGCTTAATTTAGTGGTAGAATAGAAGAGATTGCTATTAGAAAGAAAAATAAGAAGCCTTAAGAGTATGAATGCTTGAAGGGTGAACAAGCTATCAAAGCTGAAGTGTTTGAAAGCCAAGCAGAATGGAGGACTAAAATAGAAATCTATAATCTGCAAGTGAGTTGCAATATTTTTATCAAATCAAGCCTTACCATTACTTTCTCATCATTGTATCAGTCTAATATAAATCCTTTGGATTATGGTTGACTTAACAGTCTTTTGTAAATATTTCAACTTGGTGGCATTCCAAGTGAATGATCTAAAGTCCTCTAACAAGGGTAACTCCTAATAGGGTGATTGAAATTCTCTAACCAGTTCACATTGAAAAGTGTAAGGTTTTGTAATGATGTGAAGTTTGTTACCCTAAATTATTATGATGAAAATAGTGTAAGGTTTGGTAATGATGCACCTTGTTTGATAAAAGAAAAATGTTATATAAAGCTCAATTAAAATATTTTGTGTGGTAATTCTTATTATGTTGATGGACTTAACTATAATTTTTTGAGTTTATCACAACTAAATAGTTCAGGTTACAAGGTTGAGTTTGAGAACAAAATAGCTAAGATATATGAAACTGATGGAAAATTAATTGGAAATGGTGATCAAACTAGAGGTAATCTATTTTATCTGGATGTGAATTATGCTACTTGTCTTGTTGTAGAATTTGATGATGTGTGGTTATAGCACAAGAGGTTATGTCATGTTAATTTTGATGACTTGGTTAGAATATGTAACATGAGAAGAGTTAGATGTCTACCTAAATTGAAGAAACTTGACAATATAATTTACAAACAATGTCAGTTAGGCAAGATGAAAAAATTTAGTTTTAAGAGTATGACTCACACCTCTATTGGAATTTTGGAGGTTGTTCATACTAATTTGTACAAACCAATTGAATGCAAAGCTACAAGCATGACAAGTACATTATGCTATTTTTTGATGATTATTCTAGGATGATGATAATTATGTTTCTAAAATAGAAATTTGCCACTTTTCAAATGTTTAAGTGGTACTTAGCAAGAGTTGAGAGGGAAATAGGTAAAAACATGAAATGTTTGAGATCTGACAGAGGTGAAGTATTTAAGTCAAATGCGTTTGAAATTTTTTGTAATGGTAGAGGAATCAAAAGAAAAACATCTAAGCCTAGGACCCCTCCACAAAATGGAATTTTTGAAAGAAGAAACAAATCTATAATGGACTATGCTAGGACACTCATGACATAGAAGAATTTTTCTTTGAAATACAAGAGAGAGGCTATAAGTATAGCCATAAATACCTTGAAGCATGTGCAACTCATGAAAGGTACTCATTCAACACCTTTTGAATTATGGTATGGATACTCACCTAATGTAAAATATTTTAAGGTTTTTGGAAGCAAGATCTATATTCTTAAAGATTTAAGAATGGTAAATTAGATGGTAAAAGTGAAGAAGGTATATTACTTGGTTATTCCACAAGAAGTAAATTTTATAAGTGTTTAAATAATAACACTAGAAAATTTTGGGAAATTGCAAATGTGAAGTTTGATGAATATATAGAGATACATGAGGATGAACCTATAAAAGAATTGGAGGAATACAAATCTTTTGTATACTTTTATTAAGGCATGCATGCTAATGAAGATGTTATAAATCAAGTTTCAAATCAATAATAAGTTGCAGTGACTGCCAAGTCACATATAATGAATGTTGAGTTGCATTTAGGAACTAAGCTACAGTCAAGTGTTGAGTTGTAGAATGAAGTTGAGACACATTATAACTCTAAGATTAGTAGACATGAAAGAAATGTTGAATTTCCTAATAAAGAAGTACACAATGATTCAAAAGTTGATAGACCTAATAAGGAAAGTAAAGAAGAATTGAGATTGTCAAACTATGTCAGAAGACATCACCTTCCTGAAATTTTTTTTGGAGAAAAAGATGCTAGATTAATGACAAGGGACAAGATAAGAAATGATACATGTTTTCTAAGTATGCATTAACCTGAGTCAGTGAAAGATTCCCTTCAAAATGCAGACTAGAATAAGGCCAAGAAAGAAGAGATTGAACATATTGAAAAGAAAAAGACATGGACTCTAGTTCAACTAGAGGACAAGAATGTGATTGGAATGAGCTTAGATGAAAATGGTGAATTCACAAGGAAAAAGGAAATATTAGTTTGAAAGGGGTATTTAAAAAAAGAAATAATTGATTATGGTGAAACATGTGCCCATATTGCAAGATTAGGAGTAAGAACTCTTTTTTCTTACTCTGCATACAAAGGTTTCAGAGTTTATCAAATGGATGTGAAATCTACATTTCTAAATGACATATTAGAAGAAGAGGTTTACATTGAACAACAAGAACATGGTATGTAGACTACATAAATCTTTACATGGTTTAAAGAAAGCGTGAAGAGCATGGTACAAAAGGCTTCACAATTATCTTGTGAAGATTGGATTTGAGAGGACTAATGATAACAATAATTTGTACTTAAAGATAGGAGGAGGTAAAGGTATTTTACTAGCTTAATTTTTTGTTGATGATATCATATTTGGAGGTAACAATGGATTATGTAAGGCATTTGCAAATGAAATGAAGATAGAATTTGAGATGTCTACATTTAGAGAGATCAAGTTCTTTGTTGGTTTGTAAGTATATCAGATGAAATATGGTTTATGCATGCATCAATCAGTCTAAGTATGTGAAGGAACTATAGAAAACTTTTGGATTCAAAGATTCAAAACCACTTAGCACAGCTATGGTGATAGGAGACAAGTTGTCAAAGAATGAAAATTTAGCTAATGTGAGTAAAAAATTATATAGGTATATGATTGGAAAATTTCAATATGTAATACATAAAATACCTAACATTGCTTTATCTATTGGCATAGTTGTGAGATACTTTGCTAATCCCAAGGAGAATCATTCCATAGTTGTTAAGATAATTACAAGAAATCTAAAAGGTACAAACGACTATGGTTACAAGAAAAATGAGAACTTTGAGTTGAGAGCCTACAATGATGTTGATTGGGCTAGAAATGTTGATGAAAGAAAGTGAACTAACTTGGACGAGAATTTTTCTTAGGAAAGAGGTTGGTCACCTAGACTAGCAAGAAACAAAATTGCATTTTCTACTATAGTAAATTGTACAAACATTATATGGATAAAAAAACTACTCAAAGGTGTGAAGAAAGAAATCATTGGACCTATGATACTTTATTGTGATACACAAGTGTTATAAATATACCAAATAGCCATGTGATGCACATAAATACTAAGCACATTGCAATCAAGTATCATTACTTAAGATAATTAGTTTAAGAAAAAAGAAAAGAAGATGAAATATGGGAATACAAAAGAGTAGATAGATGGTATCTTCACAAAAGCATTACCTAAGGATGCTCATGAGTCTCTAAGAGGTAAACTAGTTACTTAAGAAGCATGAGTAGTTTCATGCATCAACTAGAGCTGAATGGTGTATCTTATACATTTATGTAGTCCATATTACTTTAGGAGATGCCTAAACTAATGAAGCAATCAAAATAGAAGATCAATCAAAAGAAAGGTGATAGAGGGAGAAACTAAAATTGTTAACATTTTCATTTTGAGCTGACAAATCTTTGGCATTGTTTTCAAAGAGGGAGAATTGAATAGTTAGAGTAATAAGTAAGAAGAAATACTTTAGAAGGAGAAAGAAATATGAAGTATCTACTCAGAGGGAGATCATGTACCTAATGTTTACTAAAGAGGAAGAAATAAATAAAGAACCAGATGTTGACATATCAACAAAATTTGTTATTAGTGACATACACTTATTTAGATTGTAAATAGCTACCAAGCTTATTGTACAAATAAAAGTGTTTCCCAATCATTTCAGTTGTTATTGAGTTCCATAGTTGCTACTGAGCCCTTTGGAAAAATTCTAGTGCTTATTGAGCAGTTATAGTTACTGTAAAGATCAACAGTGTAAACTGTGCATCTCAATATATGGCAAGTTTACCAATGCAAATTGAGCCATGTAGTGTTTACCAAGTTCACAATTTATGTGATGCAAGTCCACTATTAATCGGGCTACTCAGTGTTAACCAAGTGACTCAGCTTGAGGTGATAGTGTTTACCAAGTAATACAATGTAAACCAAGAGACTCAATTTATATGATGAGTTTTGCAGTATTCACCAAGTCACCAGTGCAGACCAAGTTCAAGACTACTTGGAAGTGATAAGTATGGACTAAGCTTCTATATCTACTGAGTGGAAGATGGTGTCGTGCATTGATAGTGGATCTCGAGTATCAGAACCTCACCGAGTCAGCCTTCAGAACCTAAGTGTCTTCATTTGGGCCAACTTTGGAATATCTATGTAAATTTGTATTATGGCTAACTCTATAATTTGAATAATTGGATTAGTATATATATAGTGTATCATATCCAATGTGAAAATTAATGTGCATGTAATCTTAAGAGAAGAGAAGAAAGTGTGAATTACAAAGGCTACACCAAAATAAGGAGTAGTAAAGATTTATCTATCATAGTAAGGTGATTTGTACACTTAAAGAAATCTCATCTAGGAAACCAAGTTGTAGACCCAATAGTCTTTTATAAATCTCTTTATCAAGTGCATACTTCATTGTATGTTTGTAAATCCTTTCACGAGGTGGAGCTAGCAATCCTTATTGCTCTTAATAGGGAAGATCATAAAAAATGATCAATATAAGCCTTAACAAGCCAATTTTATACTACAGTACTAAAGCTTGTGGGTATCATCCCCACCCTAGTTTTACTTTCTAGTTGGAAGGTTTTTGGGTCACCAAATCTTTGTGTCATAGTGTTATGAATGTATTCATGTTTTTAGTTTCTTATGCATACAATTAGGCCAAATTATATATGAAGGATTAAATGCTAATTGGATTGTTGGATTAAGATTTGAAATTGTAGAAGTTTTAGAAGTTATTGATTCACCCCTCCCCTCTTAGTAGCTTAGCTTAGTTAAGAATATTTCTAACAATTAGTATTAGATCATTGTGGTTCTTAGAAGAAAAGTTTAACAACTTGAGCAAAGATCAAAGCTATGGAGAGATTCAGACTTGATGAAGCTATTTACAATGAAAAGCTAGATTTGGAAATAGATATTGCCTAGCTCAAGAAAGCAAAGGAGGAACTCTCTCAATACGTAAAAAGAAGAAAAGAAATTGAAATTCAAATGAATGGTCATCTCTACATTAAAGAAAAGGTTGAAGATCTTCATTCAGGTAATCAAGATGAAGCCGATGAAGCAATCAAAGAACTCCTAGAAAAGAATGGTTCCCTACAAGAAGAAGTAAGAAAACTAAGAAGAGAACAAGAAATTCAATTAGTAAGGCTATGTGAAGTCATGGACCAAAAGAATAAGATAAAAGAAGAGATAGAAGGAAATAAAAATGCAATCTATAACAAATCCCTTTCGCAAGCAAACCTCATTGATCAGCTCTCCAACGCAAATGAAGAAATCATGAGCCTAAGATCTGCAAATGAAAGATTGAAAAATGCTCTAAACTTTGAAAGATAAATCAATGAAAAAATGATGAAATCCCATGTAGACATGAATTAATTGAATGAGTAGAATCTCTATAGATAAAAAGGAAAAGCAAGAATTGGATATATAGAAGAAGGAGAATCATGCAAGCAAGAAAATCAAAAGAATAAAAGACCTACTTGAAGTTACTATTGTAAGATAGGTCATACAACAAAAAAATGTTGGAACAATAGAAAAGTAAAATTTAATGGAAAATGCTACAATTGCAATCAACATGGTCATAAGGGTAATGAATGCAAAGAGAAACCTAAATTTGAACAAAAATGTCACAAATGTAAGAAATATGAATAGAAGTCATCAAAATGCCAAATCAAAATATTAAATCTAGTAAAGAAAATTGTGAAACCAATATTTGGTTGGGACTACAATGCCTGGTGTAGATGTCATTACTATGAAGAATTTGGACACGTTGGAATAAATTGTGTAAAAAAATATATGAGGAAAAAAATACCACTGAAAGATGTTTCACTTGTATAGAACTTGATCATATTGCCAATAACTGTATGAATACTTTTAGAATAGAATATGAGTAGAAGGAAAAAGTTGATAACATTTGAAAATAGATGAGATAGAAATGGGTTCCAATGTCTATCGAGAATACAAGTCCAAGGAATGGTGATCAAATCACTCAAGAATTGGGTGACTAGCATTTCTATATAAGTTATCAAGGGAAAAATGGAACTAGGCTATCAAAGAATACATCCAAATCAGTTCTTGTGAAAAGTTAAAAGATCCATATATGTATTCAAGATACAAAAGGATCATCAAGTAAAAATGGGTACCCGCTACTATTAAGTTACTTTCCATAGCAAGTGAGGTAAAATCACAAACTTTACTAAGCAAGGACAAAAGTAACTAAATTTAATATGGTTACCGAGTAATAGAAGACTCTATCAAGTGATCAATGCAAGCATACTAGATGATAGTGTATCAACATGATGTCAATTGATCTAACTTTTGTACTAAGAATTTAAGGAGAAATTTGATAAAAGGAAAGGAATTACAGTCATTTTTTATCATGAAATTTTTGAGAGCTACTGTAAAATGTGATCTTCAAAGCATCCAAGTGATATGAGAAAATTTTCAGCAAAATTTTTTGAATTCTCTCAAACTCTACCAAGTGAAGATGGCATCTAGCAACAACAACGCAAAGTAAGGTTAAAATATGCTAGTTCGTGGTGAATGGAATGCACTAAACTTCAAGCTCATCCCTCCAATCATGGAAGACCTAGATCCAAGTGGACTATAGTCACAAATCCCTCCAATGGTAATGTTGATCAATGATATCCGAACTCACTTTAAATGTGTTATTCAAGAAATTGGCACTTTAGAAATGGATGATGCCCTAGAAAAACTATGTATAAATGGAGTTTTAAAATTCGAGCACAAACATCTCAAAACTAAAAGGTTAACTCACATCCCTCACACACCCTATGAATTTCAAGTAAAATGGATTAGGTTTATCCTTAGTTAGGTGCATAGTGGGTAGTTGTGGTTGGGGCAACCAATATTGATCACATAGAAGATTATTCATCAAATTACTAGTCTCCCTATGTTGAGAAAAACTTGAAAAGAAAACCCTAGTAAAATGGGATGGTAGAGGCATGAAAATATGCAATGTCACTAATATACAATTGAAGTTTGGCATCTATATCACTATGCACAAGATTTATAGCTCAAGCAAGTTAAATAGCATGTTGTGTGAAGAAATTGACCTTACATACAAGGTAGTGAAGAAAAATCTATCTTTTGACCTTGTTCAGCTACTATTCAGATAGTTAAACAAGAACATGGAAAACATCAAGATATCAAAGAATAACACTTGTAAGTTTGGTTCCTTGTTAGCATGCTTATTCTTTTATTTTCAAAAATTTTTCCTTTCAAAAGGCTCTAATGTGTGGAGAAAAGATGTGCCAGTCCTATATTAGATCAATGAGTTTATTGCTAAGATGGGTGAGAACTATAATAGTACTATGAACAACTATTTTGATGCATTCAAGGAGAAAATGAATAATATATACTAAATTCCCAAGAAACTTGTTGAAGATAATAAGGATGATGTGTGTTTCATGGTAGATAGTGATAAACTATACATTCAAGCAGTCAAGCCAAGAATAGCATGGGTGAACCCTCTTTGATATGAGTTAATATTGATGAAACTAAAGACATCATTGAGGCACTTGTTAATGAACTAGTTGATCCTAAGGTTGCATATTTTAGAACTTATGATGAAGCTAAAGCCAAGATATAATTGGAGATTGAGCTCCCTTAGGTGGTTAACAAAGCAAAGAAAAGAATTTCTAAATTGAAAACAAGTTCTACTATTTTGTTGACTGAGGGAAAAGGTGAGGATGAAAAGGTAGAGGATAAAGAAGAATCAAATAAAGAGGGAAAGGTAATTATTACCTAGCCAACCAAGCCATCCACTACTATGTTTACCATGAGATCAAGGGAGAAATCTAACAAGGAAGGAGGAGACATTATATTTAGTAGACCTCCACCCACCTTCCAAGAAAGTTTGAAAAAACTAGAAGTAGGAGTGGGTATAAAAAATTTTAAAACATTAAAATATCAAATTAGGATTGATGGAGAAAATAAGAAAATATAATATTTGGTCATGGATAAAATGGGTAAGTAGAAGTACTCACCTAACCAATTTACATCTCAGATTCCTAAAGATTCAATGGAGAAGATCAAGCCAAGATGGGAATTTTCCATGCAAACTGTAAAAGACCATTATGGCCAAACCATAAGGCAACTTTTACCAAGCTTAACAAAAAAAGAGATTGTAGAATCTCTATAGGAAAATGAGGAAAAACTAACTCTCAAATTCAATACTTGTTTGGTTCTCATGAAGGACATTGAGAATGTTGTAAGAGATGCAACAAAAATAATGGGAAAATGTCTATATTTTGCATAAAATGAGAGATTATTTTGTTGATATAAAAGATGATGATGATGATGATGATGATGATGATAAAGAAGAGAAAGATGAAGAATAAAATCTTGAAGAAGAAACTAAATTTGATAACATTGATGATGAAGAGGAATAGGAGCAAGAGGCTACTAAGGAAGAAAAGCAAGAAGATGAGGAAATTGATCCAATCAAGATTACTGTAGTAGTTATTGCCTCACTTCCTCACTCTCAAAGCAAGTTATTGACAACATCAAGCATAGAGACAACCATAACAAGATTGATTGTGACTACCAGTGTAAATACAAATGTCCAATCACTCCCAGTTCCAATTTAGCTTAGCATATCATTGACTAAAGTGACCTCCACTTCATCTACCAAGCTGCAAACTCTTCCCTCTTCTATCGAGTTGGCTACAGCAATTTTAAATACATCAATTTTGAGCACAATAGTTTTGGACACATTTGTGATTACTAGATCAATTTTAGATTCTTTAGGTATTTCTATTAGTATTCCTTCAATAAGTGTACTATTAGTTTTTATAGCTAGTCCTAGTATGTCTACAATTATTTCTATTTTAGGCACACAAGAAATAAGTGTAATGATAGTTGAGACCAAGCCTCAACTAAGCAAAAAATTTATGAGCAAAGGAAAAGAGATGGAGGAAGAAATAGATCTAGATGAGGAAATTTTAATCCCTAATTGGGACATATCTAAGGTTAATCTAGACTAAATGCAAAGATTTGGTGAACTCCTTTAGAAGAAAGCCATACAGTAGAGATTAAGAGAGGAAAGGGATAAAGAATTTAAAATTATTGAGGATACAAAGAATATTTTGGTAGATGCTATAGGTGTAGACATCAATTCTTCATAGCCAATTTTGTATCAATTAGCAAAGGTAGTTCTAAAGTTCAATGAACATACTAATGGGTGTGATAAGTTATTATAGAAGGTAGAGAAGAAATTTGAAAATAAAGTTTTGGAGCACATTTCTCAACAAATAGCTATCTATCAAGTAGAACTTTCCACAATTTTGGGCTCTCTAGAAACATCTTGTACAAATGTATCATCACTTTTTGGTAAGCTATGTGATGTTTCTAATTTTACCAAGGAAATAAAGGAAAAGTTATGCAAGATAGATGAAGAACTTAAGGAAAGTCCTCAATAGTTTAAGCTTGACCCTAGTTCAAGTTCCACACACTTCAATAAGATAAGGTTTTTTACAAATATGCAAGCTGAACTACTTAGAGAAGAAGCATGGGTTAGATCTACATTAGGAGATATACATAATATGATTCTTCCCAACATTAATGCACTGTAGAAACACAATGCACATTCTAAAACTCTCATCCATAACAACAACTTCTACATAGTAGACCATATGATAACATTGTCTATAGAAGTGTGAATTGCACTACACAAAAGTAAGGTCTTACAAGAGGACTGGGACAAGACCTTGGCAATCATACTCAAGGTACATTCAATTTTTTTATCTCATTTTGGCATTAAGATGTAAATGAATAGAATAATTTTTTGGCATTAATGTCAAAAAAGGGGAGAAATATATATGTATAGGGTGAGTATATACTATGAATAAGAAGCTATGATAAAGATGTATAGGAGGAGATAGATGGAAAAATATGTAAAGAGTTATGGGGGAGAGAATATAATAAGTTGTAAAAGAAATGTGGAAGAAAGATATGTATATTAAGTATATGTTGTATCTATCAAGGAGATGTATAATATACTATATGAAATAACCTTGCCATGTACATATATATATCTCACAAAATCAATTTTGAAAAATCTCAAAAATAGTGTACTCTACAAATTGTAAATAGCTATTGAGCTTATTGTATAGATAATAATGTTTTCCAAGCATTTTAGTTGTTTCCAAGTTCTATAGTTGCTACTAAGTCCTTTGGACAAATTCCAATGCTTATTAAGTAGTTATAGTTACAATGGAGATCAGCAATGTAAACTATACATCTCAGTATATGTCAAGTTTACCAGTGAAAATCAAGCTATGCAGTGTCTACTGAGTTCATAGTTTATTTGATGCAAGTCCAATGTTAATTAAGCTACTTAGTGTTAACAGAGTGACTTAGTTTATACCAAGCTCAAGGTGATAGTGTTGAATGAGACATATAATGTAAACCAAGAGGCTCAATTTATATGACAAGTTTCATAGTATTGACTAAGCCACCAATGTACATCGAGTTCAAGACTACTTGGAAGTGATTAGTATGGACCGAGCTTCTATGTCTATCAAGTGTATGATGATGCCAAGCATTGATAGTGGATTCTGAATATTAGAACCTCACTAAGTCAGTCTTCAAAACCCAATTGTCTTCATTTGGACTGACTTTGGAATATCTATGAAAACTTGTATTAAGGATGACTTTGTAAATTGTATAATTGGATTGGTATATATATAGTGTATCAAATCCAATGTGAAAATTAATAATGTGTATGTAATCTTAAGAAAAGAGAAGAAACTGAGAATTACAAAAGCTACATGATGTAGGAGCATCCAAAGGTATAAGGGCAATCCTGTGTCACCCAAAAAAATGTACTTAGATATAGTTTTTATTTCATGTGCTTTCATTTTTGGATACCCATTTGGATCAAATAAAGGTTCCAACTCTTATAGTTCCCCTTTTAGTGTTTTGGGTTAGAGTTTTTTAGAGTTTTTAAGCACCTTGGGATACGTGTAAATACCAAAAAAATATGAGTATGTAATTGAGCCATAATTTTGGTGAATTAGAAGGTTTGAATTGGTCAGATGATTGTAACTATAATTTAGAATATTCCAGTAAAAGAATCAGGTCAAAAGGCTGCACAGTTTGAAAGTTATTGCAATTTTTTAGCTTTTGGGGGTCCTCCTAAAAATGCTTCAAAGTTAGGTTAGGGGCATTAAATGACATTTAATAGGGCCAAAAAATGGGAGATGAGTGAAGCTGGTCCATAGGGCTATAGAGCTCTTCAATAGCTTTCTATAAATGTAAACGGTTCATCAATCGGAGCTACGGTTCAAAAGTTATGCCTTTCGAAAGTTCAGATACCATTTCTGGATTCTTCTAATTGGGCAATGTGTGCCAGCTAGCACTTTCTAGAATTTATTCCTAATCCTTAACCCTTTGAGGTCTATTTAAGAACATTTTTGGCATTGTAAAAGGTAGTTCGAAGTGGAGTTTGAGAGGAGGTACTAAAAGGAGAAATTATCTCCAAATTTATACTATTGTAAGCCTTTAAGGCATGTTTTGAAGTCTATTTTCTCTATATCAAATGTATTAACATATTTACATAGTTAATAAAGTTTTCCCTTTCCTCTTATGTCCATTCTATTATTTGGATTGACCCCATCACTACAATAATATAAGGAGCAGTAAAGATTTATCTATCAAAGCAAGGTGATTCGTACACTTAGAGGAATCTCATCTGATAAACTAAGTTGTAGATAATAGATTAGCTACTATTTCATCCTTATAGGTGGATCAGTCAAATCCTTTAATAAGGTAGACCTAATAGTCTTTTATAAATCACTTTACCAAGTACATACTTCATTGTATGTTTGTAAATCCTTTCACAAGGTGGACCTAGTAGTCCTTATTGATCCTAATAGGGTAGATCATCATAAGTGATCAATGTAAGCCTTAATAGGCCAACATTATACTACAATACTAAAGCTTGTCAGTAACATCCCCACTCTAATTTTTCTTTCTATTTGGAAGGTTTCTAGGTCACCAAATCTATGTTTCATAGTGTTATAAATGCTTTCATGTTTTCAATTTCTTATGCATACAATTAGATCAAATTATATGTGAAGGATTAAATGCTAATTTGATTGTTGGATTAAGAGTTGAAATTGTAGAAGTTTCAGAAGTTATTAATTCACCCCTCCCCTCTCAATAACTTAGCATAGTTATGAATATTTCAAACACTACATCTTTCTACTAAGAGGGAGTGATCAAGAGAAAGTCAAAAAGAGAAACCTTGCAAGATGATAGTTGAAGAGAGTCATATAAGAGTAGTTGATTATCTATTGATTAGAATAGTATTTTTTATCTATATAGAAGATGAAAGCTATTGTTAGAGGGAGAGATTCAACACAAGGATTTTTTTTTTCAATATTGTTATTGGTATTGGTTTGCCATCAATGCGAAAGAGGGAAATTATTGATACGAGATTGTTTCTGAAGTGAAGAATTTGTAATAGAATGATTATTATTTTGTCACTGATGTCAAACTTGGTACTTGTTGGTAAGAAAACTACTTAGTTGATATGAGTACTATCATTTGTTTGATTAAACAGGAGGTTTTGATCAAATGAGATAACAAGAGTAACTAGAGGAAAGGTTGAGTTATGGTATGAAAGAGTAGTATAAAGATTGGTTAAGACAATTATGATTTAGTGTATTTTTTATCTACTTAAGGATGCAAAGGTTGGATACACTAAATAAGTCTAGAGCAATAAGTAAGAAGAATTGAGTCTACCAAGGTTGATCAAGTGGACAATAAGTGCAAAACAAAGTTAGTGCATGTTGAGAAAAAAATTAGTTGGAGCTGAGAAAAGTAAAGATTCAGTGTATGCCAAGTGAACTTAGTCTAAGCCACATGAAGTCGAGTGATAGCATATTGGTTTTGAGTGCTAGTATTCAAGTTAAATCTTGGATTTCATGAAACTAAGCTGACTATTTTATTCTCTTGAATTATGTAAAGCTTGTGCAAGATAACTATGATGATAAGGTGATATAGAACTAAAGGTAAAACTTTTTCTGGAAAATTCAAGGAAGATTGAGGAAGAAGTTTCTAGAGGAACCTAATAGAAAAATGAGTAGATTCATTGTATCCTACCTAATCCTACCTAACCCTAAAATTGATTATTAAGGTTGAATGGAAAAAATATTAAACATCTATTTATAAAGAGAGACATTTAGAAGAAGAGGTTGTCACATGCAAGAACCTAAGGAGGACAAGGAGTCTAGGGTATTGCTTCATTCAATGGTTGAATAGAAGAGACTTCTATTCACAAGAAAAGAAAGAAGGCTTAAGAGTATGAAATATGAAATAAATGAAAAGAAAGCATATGTTTTAGTAAAGGCTATAAAAGCTTTCAGATGTTACTTGGTATGTGCTATTGTTATCGCTTTTGTACCTAGTGCTGTAGTCAAGGATATATTTTCTCAACAGGAAGTATCAGGCAGGAAGTGTAGATGGATCAACAGAATCCAAGAATTCAACATTGATATACAAATAGAAAAGTTAGTAAGGGGTCAAGGTTTGGCCAAGCTCATGGCTGAAACTAATCTATAGGCTAATCAGATAAATTTGGTAAATGAAGATTTCAGAGCTGACTTATGTGACATCGACCAGTGTGATTGGTACACCAATGTCATATATTGCTTGTAGCATATGGAAGCTCCTCCCCACTTGCCTAAAAATGATAAGAGGAATACTAAATTGAAAGTTGTCAGGCATGTAATTGTCCAAAGAAACCTATGGTGGAAAAATTTTGAGGGAGTATTGTTGAAGTGTGTTGACAAAGAAAAGGTAAAAGAGGTTTTGAAAGAAATTCATGTTGGGGTATGTGGGGGACACTACATGGCCAAAACTACTGCACATAAGTTAATGAGGGATGGATTTTGGTGGCCTTCCCTTTTCAAGGATTCCCAAGTTATGGTTGGGAAGTGTGACCCTTGTTAGAGGTTTGCTGGAAAACTAAAATTCTTGAGAAATGCCTTATTGAAGCTAGTGGAGATTCAAGAACCTTTTCAACAATGGGGTCTTGATTTCATAGGAGAGATTTTTTCCAAGTCTAGCACTAGCTATTTTTGGATTCTAGTGGTTACTGACTACTTTACAAAGTGGGTAGAGGCCATCCCCACAAGAAATGCAACAAGCAAAGTTGTCAATAATTTTCTACTAAATAATATTATTTCTAGATTTGGCTGTCCACAAAAAATTGTAACAGATAATGCTATGTGTTTCAGGTCTGAGGAATTCACTAAATTCTATGATAAATATGGAATAACAAGGTCATCATCTACTCCATATCATCCACAAGGGAATGGACAAGCTGAGTCCACAAATAAGAGCATATTGAAAGTCATTAACAGAACTTTCGATGATAATAAAAAGGCATGGGATTCCAAGTTACAGTTGGCAATAAGGGTTGACAGAGTAATTGTAAAGAAAGCCGTTGGTGTAGCTCCATTTGATTTAGTGTATGGAATTGAAGCTAGAATGCCTCAGAACAACTTGATGGGACTCTACAATTACATCCAGTTGTATGATGAAGATACTATAGATGAAATGCAAGAAAGAATGGATGAATTGGTAGGATTGACAAGAAATAGAAGAGAAGCATCTCTGAAGAACCAAAAGTTGCAACTGCAAGTTAAGACACTCTATGATAAAAGAACCATAAGAAGAAAGTTTGAAGATGGAGATTTAGTCTTAATGTGGAATGCCAGAATTAAGGATAAAGGAAAACATGGAAAATTTGATCCTATTTGGATAGGCCCATATTTGATTGAAACTACTTGGGGGGAGGATTCCTATAGACTCAAAGATTTATTGGACAATATTCTTGAACTACTAGTTCATTAACGGTTCTTGAAGAGGTATTTTTCTTAAAAGATACTTATTTTTCTCCATGAATAGTAGTGTTAGGGTGTCCTGGTGTTTGTTCTTTCTATTTTTCTGTAAATCGTTGTAAATATCCTTGTGTAGTTTGTTTCCTTATTTCTGTGTGTTGCTTAGTGCTCTCTAAAGAAGTTTTCATCTTTACCAATTATGTGGTCTGCTCTCCCAGAGATTCTAAGTTCTTGCATAGACTCAAGTAGTCTATCATCCCTAGACAGGGCCACTATTGGTGTGATTTTCCATAGTATAGTTTTTTCTGATATCTGGGGTAAAGAAAAATTAGTTAGATCTCTCAGTCTTGCAGATTAGGGTTTTATTTTGTGAAATCCTAAAAAAATGGTTAGATTACCCTAATTATACCTTGTTATATAATTTGTATCTTCCTTTCAATTGCTCAGGGTTTGGCTCTAAATTTATCCACAAAAAGGCCCTAAGTGCGTGAAAAACCCTTATACCTTCATTTTGTGATGCCCTACTTTTCAAAAAATTTAAAAAGTTATTGTTTCAAAACAATTTTGGCACGGTATTTTATCTTAAATATTTCTTTACATCAAAATACCTTTATTCCTTATGATAAACCTTTTATGCACTCTAATTGTATATTTTATTACAAAAAGGATGCCAAGTTGAAATGTTTTGCAATATCATTGATTTTAAAGCAAGATCAATGGTTCCCACATTCTCACATTATCAAAGTGCTAGGTTTTTAAATAATGTAGGGAAGCATATTAGTGACACATAGCCCTAGATGGTTTTTGAGACACAGTGCACCACAAAAGGTCTGGTATGTTAGCATGGGTCGGGACAATTCTGCAGTCTTGTTAGATTTGCCAAGACATGTTTTATTTTCCTGTATCATCATTGATTGTCTAAGTCAATAAAGCTTCACCTTATAATCAATGTGCACCAATCGTGGATCTAGTTTAGATCTACAATTCCCATGTTCATGCATTATCAAGATGCATGATCTTTAATTAATGCGAGGAAGCGAGCTCACGACATGTGGCAATGGTGACATTATGGACCCACCTTTCGCAGAAAGGTAATTACGGTGTGTCCTCCATGGCATGTGTTAGATGACATGGAACGAGGAGAAAACATTTAATTGATCCATTCAGATTGAATAAATGCACAGTCATCACATGTTTCTGATCACCGTTGATTAAAGCAAGATCAATAGTTCTTGCATTCTCGCATTATCGAGATGTACAATTTTTAAATAATGTGAGCAAGCAGGCGTGGTGGGACTTGGACAAGGCTTTAAGAGTTATGTTGAGTCATGCCACGTTGGGAATGACTAAAAGAAATCGAACATGCCATTGGTGGTAGGAGACAAGTATGTAAGGTTAGAAATGGCAATGTCATGGTCATGAAAACTTTAATTGCTGTCAGAAGCACATGGAAAAAAGAGTAAGTTCTCATTGGTAGAGTTGATCTAGTGGGCCACCAAATAAAGAAATCTTAATTCACCATTGATCAAACTAAAATTGACGGTGCCCACATTCCCACATTATCAGGTTGTGAGGGTTTTAAATAATGCGAGAAAGTGAGTTTCCAACACATGTCCAGGGATCCTAAAGTTTTAAAAGGTTTCTTGTTTTTAGAATGAAGTCGTCTGATGCATGGGAAATCAATGGGTAGAATTCAAATTGAAGATACAACTTGAAAATAGCAGTTGTAGAAATAAATATGATATAGAGCTTCCTTCATGCGACCTAAACACTCTGATCTAGTACAAAAATTTTCTTTTGTTGAAGCATAGTTACAAATTTTTGTAGTATGAGAGGATTTCATGAGCTAGGGCATAGAATTTTTTAAGGGTTTCAGCGTAATTTGCAAAAGACATTGCAGAGAAAGAAGGGAAAATCTGGTGGGTAAGTGATCTATAACCAGTAGAAATAATAATTTGCTGCTATAAATTCTTTGAACTTTTAAAAATGCCTCCACGAAAGGATTTTTTTGGGCAAACCAAATATTCAAAAAGGGGTGTGCATGATGATTTTCTAGAACAATTTCCTTTGTTAGTACATGAGATAACTAAAGGGAGGGATTTAATTCCTAAAAACCCTAGAGTAGCCATAGCAAAGGGTTTTTATGACAAGGCAAATTGGGTACGAGATGCTCAGGTATACATGGGAGGTTTGGAATTATTCAAAAAGTGGTTTTCAGAGAAAAAATTAGATAATCCTCTGAGAAATGTTTTGGAGTTTGATATTGGAAATTTGATAGTCCCTACAGTTTTCTTCGATAGTGATTTATTAATGGATTTGGCCAAGAAGTATGACCCATTATAGGGTGGATAAAGAATCATGCTGGAGTAAACCTCTTTAGGGTTTGCCCCGAACTAATTAGAGAAGTTTTCAATCTTAACCCTAACCATACTATGCATGAAACCATTGACATGGATAACCTACAAACAAGCTATGATGCACAAAAAATCTACTTGAAAAGAGGGCTGCTATAGGAGCATGCTGCTAAGGTCAGTAATTTTTCTGTAATTAATATCAGCACCCTAGAGCCATTATTAAAAAGACATTTTAACATTAGGTCTAAGGCATTATATGTTTCCCTGTGTAAGATTTTTTGAATAGATGAGGTAGAACAAATTCCAGGCTCAATTGTCCTCATCATGGCTCAAACTCTTCAATTTGGAATGAACTCCATCCTGGATTTTGCTACATTTCTCGCAAAAGAAATTCACACTAGTCTGGTTGGGATAGCAAAAGGAAAAGTAAATAAACCATTCTATTGGTATTCATTGCTTATGTATATGTGCTTGTACAAGGGATTTTCTTTTTTCTCCACAGGTATGGAATTGGAAGCAAACAGGAAAAGGGAGAAGAATCCAGTATAGTTATGGAGTGTAGATATGACCTCTAAAGCCATAGGTGCCAGTTATGTGAGGTTTGATAGATATTTTGCATCAAAGCTTAGACTGCTTTTAAGAGGAGATAGCCCTAGAATCCCATAAGCATTTTTAGAATTGGTCATACCCAAGGACTATGCTAAAGGGCTACTTCTCAGTCATAACTGGGGGGATATAATTCCCTACAATGTTTCAATAGTAATAAGAGTGTATGGTTTTTTTGGAAAACCTCATGTGCTACCGTTTCATGTGCCGTTGAAGATAGGAGTTGCTAAGTTGTTATGAAAGATAGGTACCATAGATGAGAGGGAGTTGACTAGGAAGGGCACATTTTTTCCAATTGTCACTGTGGCCCATGAGATTTTTTTTGTGAGGAAAGGTTGGAAACACCTGAACTTGTTTTTAGGAAAATATCACATGGCAGAATCTCATGACAGATTTATCGATCCTGAAGGTTTCTATGATATCCTTACGGAAAGAATAAAAGCTTCTCACATGGTCCAACAAGTTTATTATCCTGAAGATGTGATTAGAAACATTTTCACCTTACAAGAACAAGAATTGAGAAAAGAAAAGTGGATGGTTTTTAGCAAAACTCTTGAATTCATTAATTGTTTTGACCCCCACTGTGACCCATTGAAAGAAAAGAAATACTGGGGAACCAAGATGCAAGCCCTGATGAATAATTTTGCTGAGATAAAATAGGCCATGAATGAAAAAAGGGCTACATATATTAAGGCATACCAAGATAAGGCTGTAGAAGTACAGAAAAGGATTAATATTAAAAATAGAGTATCTCTTGGCCAATATACCTTGCAAAAAAGGGAAGGTAATGTAATGATTCAAAGTGCACAATAGGGTCCTTCTCACCAAGGAAAAAGACTAGGAAGTCCATCTACAACTAGTGCTCCAAAAAGGCAGAAATTAGAATAGGGATCTTCTTCTTCCTTGCTAGAACAATATTCCCCGAGAAAATCGCCAATCAAGATAGATGATGAAGCATCTTTAGGGGAACAATTAAAACAAATTGGAGGAGAAGGAGATATAATGGTTACTTCCATAGATCTAGAGATTGGGGAACCACAAGAACCACCTGCACCTTCCTTCAAGCTTACTGTTCCTGACTATAAAGGTAAGGAAATTGATTCTATAGTTGCCCAAGCCTCTGAGTGGTTTGTAAATGATGAAAAATTTGTGAAGTTTAGAGCATTTGCACAATTTTTGTGGAGGCTGAATATAGGCAATTTTGAAAATACTTGTAACAAAATAAAAGTAGAGCAACCAGATAAATCTGACTCTACTATCAAAGAAGAGGTAAAATCTAAATTTTTGAATGGTTTTTCCTAATTTACACCTGAGGCTGGTAGGCCATTAGTTAAATAGCCAGGAGTTCTTATCTTCCCTGAATGGGATAATGTGAATGCTATGGTTTTTTATTCAATAAGAAAACAAAAGGATGTCCAGTTAGAAACTGAAGAAGAAATTTTATAGGCTCATAGAGGAGTTCAATTTAGTGGTGATCACCAAGCCCTTGTAATTTGTTCAATTGAGGAAAGGGATAAAACTAGGATGTAGGAAATCCCTACTATAGAACATACGGGTACATTGATAGTATATAGGGCTAGTGAAGTAAGTAGCAATCAAATAATGGGGATGGCCTCAAAAGTGCTGAAATTTGGTGGTGCTATATCTAGCAAGGAATAGGATAGATTTACCCAACTCAATACTAGATTTGAAGAAGTTTTAAAAGCATATGAGGAAAGGGGAATACAGATACAATCACTAGAAAATAAAATATTTCAAATGGAGAAGATAATTGGGAAGAGAAAAGTAGGAGAATCTAGTGCACCTAGGATGACCTACCCTTCACAATCACTTGTTGGAGCAAATCCTATTGTTGAAATACCAGACACCCCTAAAAGGCCTCAATTCTATATTGCAGAGGACTTTGAAAAAGAAAATACCAAACTACATGAGTTTCAGGTAGGATTAAATAATCAATATGAAGGAAAACTGAAGCAGGGTGTGATGTATTTAAGGGATAAAATACAATGGTCAAATTTCTTTGATCAGTTGACAAGTGTTACAGCTCTCATGGATGAGTTGGGCAGAGATGAGGTTAAATTAACTCCTTTGGCATAGAAGTGGAGGGAGAGAAACAATGATATCATATTCATGTGTATATCTTCTATACACATGCCTTTTCATCAAGTAGAGAATTTTTTTGATTTATTAAACAAGCTAGGAGATTTTGGTGATAAGAGGGATTCTTTGCAAAAAAGAGTAACACATTGTTTTTCCATAATGCTGAAAAATTCATTTTATTTCTTCGTGCTTTAGAATCTATTGACACAATAAAGGAAAAAGAAAAATGGAAATAAGAGTTAGACGAAATATTTCATGAAAGGATCAAGAATATCATAAATGAAACTAATCGTTGGTTTTGGGAAAGAACAAACGAAGAGTTGGTAAAGATATAGTTATTCTATAATGCCATCAGAAAAGAGCTTGATGATTTAGAGGAATTGGAAAATTCTTTAGTGATTATACAAAGAGAGGCTCTAAATTCTAATTGGCCAGATGATTCTATTTATAATTAGAGGAAAAATTAGTTTTTAGTACAAATGTCAGAAGATGATGAGGAAGAAGATGCAAAAGTAAAAGTTATCCTCATAATTAGTAATGAATATATGGAAAATCCCCTTATCAAAGTAACTTTGTAGGTAGTGGAAGATGATACATCACTTTTTAACCTTATGGACACTTACTCTTTTGAGGATGAAGAATAAATAAAGAATCAGATCATATTCTTTTGTTTTGTTTCAACAATCGAGAAGCATAATAGAAAGGGACCCACCAAGGAATGTTCGATGTATTAGCTTTTCTATTGTTTGCTTTTGTCTTTTATGGCAGACATTTGTCAGTACCTTTTAGAAGACACATGTCACTTTCTTTTAGTCTGAAGCTTGTTGCATCTCACATTATTTAAGTGAGATTCCAAGGCTAAAGGATGGTCTGAATTCTATTTTTCTAAGTAGTATGCTTAGTTTGTCTTTGGTCCAAAAAATTTTGAAAACAAATCCATGATGTATTTTCTCTGTCAATTCTCTAAGAATACATGAGTATAGAATGATCTGTGTCTCTTTCTAAAGGTCATTCTGAGTTTGTTGTAAATGATGTACCATTTTCAAAGAAAATGAATATAAATTGTGAACTGTCCCCATATCAGTTCTTTCTAAATCTTGTCTCCTTCAAATTACATGGTTATCTTGATATTGTATAAGTAAAGGCTTGTGCAATTGAATGCAATCTAGTTAGGTTGTATATCTATTTATCACTGCTATTAATTCAATGGATTAAATAAAAGCTTTGATGAATGTGATGAGGTTTCTTTAGTAATTGAAAGGATTTTGAATGATGAATTTTGATAAGAATTGTTGATGGAATTTGTTGTAAGGCAATGAATTAGATCTAAGAATTTGCTATAGACTCTGAACCCCAATGGATTAGGCACTAATCAAATTGATTTAGCTGAAGGAGAAGTATATCATAAATGGTTATCAAAATGCAGCATCAAATCAAATTTTACTTTTATTTTCTTGTAGATCTTTAAAGGCTGGCCAGTACTTGTCTACATGGAATGTTCTAGCTTCAGTTAGCCAATATTGTTAAGAACACCTACAGATCTATAGAAATTTTTTTGGCCATATCTGTTACATGGGATGTATTTAGCAAATTGTTATGAATTATGTATGTATTTGAGGATTTGAGATGAGAATCACAATGAAACTAAAAGAATCCTCATATGATCTTTCTTAGTTGTGAATCATCCCTAGGTATACCCACCCTAGTTTTTTAGAGCCAAAAGAGTAGAAAACCATCTATGGTTTTGCTGAAGTTGGGTCCAAGTACTTTGCATATGCAATTGTTAATAAGAATTGGCTAGTCTTTAGATTGTGTATGTACTGTCATCCTGGTATTAAGAATTTTTTTTTCTAGTAGTTTTTGTGCATTCAAAAACACCAACAAAATGGCAACTCTACTGGGGAGTTGTCCAACACATCTATGAGAAAGTACTACAATTTCTTTGGTTCTGTTGTGTACGTGTGTGTCATTTTATCTAAGTTCTGCCCATGGTTATAAGGGGATCTTTTAGTGACAAACCTTGAGAATTTAAAAGAAGATAAAGTCCAAGTACCATAGCTACACGCCGATGTATCCAACTTATCCAAGTGTCTTATCTAACAAGCAAGAGTTGCAGTCTTATGACATCAGTGATTGGTCTATCTATGCTAGATATTTTTGTTTCTACTTGTGTGTTATTTTCCTTGAGTCAGAAAAAAGTGTCATTACATATTTTTCTCAAAATAGGGTGGCGACCTAGTAAAGGTTTTGAAGCTAGTGCTTGTTGTAATAGCAGGTGAACATGGGTAACAAGAGAAAGAACACAAGAGCTTATATGAGAGCCAATCCTGATGTATCAATGTATACTGATCTACCCCAAGGTGGTAGAAAGAACCAAAATAAGAAAAAGATAGATCCAAATCCCACCTGGAAACCTAGGGGCAATGCATCTATTAATTTCCAGTATCAACTAGTATTAGGAAGAGAGTCTTCTTCACTTAGTTTTGAATCTAAAACTACAAGACTCTGAGGAGGCATTTTCAGTATCCCATTACCTGATGAGAGAGATTTTCAAGATAAGGATGTGTCTACTATAGGAATTACTTCATCAAGGCTAGATCCTACAATAGATGTGAATTACAGGTTAGGATTTAGGAGTTCACTTGATAACCTTTTTAATCCCAGAATAGCCCCATACATGGAGCCAAACCTTATAGATCTGGACGATCTTGCTGATTCAGAAGCTACTTTTGCTTATCCTAAAGAAGTGCACTTTGAGATAGGATTTTTGAAGAAATGGATTGTAGAGGAAGAAGCTAAATGCATTCATCTTGAAAAGGAGAAGGAGCAAGCCACCTTGGATGCCATAATAGAAAGGGATGCTTTGTTAAGAAGGATGGCTGCTTTGAAGGAGAAAACTAAAAAGTTAGAAGAAAAAACCACAACTCTCCATGTGAACGTATTTGGAGATGTAGAAAATCTGAGAGCTAAAGTTCAGGAACAAGAAAAATGCCTGTATCAAAGGCAAGAACTAGTCATTGCTCAAGTCCAAGCCTATAAACCTATTCAATTGGACCCTATAGAGCCCATTGCAAAAGCTCCAGATAAAGGGAAAGACAAGGCTATAGGAATCCAAATAAATGAGCCTCAAGTTATACCAAGAGAACCCATACCCTCCATGTAAAAATTAGACATAGATCTAGAGAAGGCTAGAAAAGAGAGGGAAGATCTTGCAAAAGAGCTTGAGAAGGTTGAGAATGAAGGTCAAGCTGTAGAAACTAGGAGAAAGATCCAATTCATAAAATCTAATTCTGCATTGGCTTCATGGCCTAATTTATCTACTCAACCTACAATTCTTGCACCAACTAGTGGTCCAATAATCTCAACTCAGGTAGTACCCCAATTTGCTCCTACCTCATCTTCCACTATTAGCACCCAAGTCCCATTTGTCCCACCTCAACAATCCCAAGCTGCTCCTCTAAGCCAAGCTAATATAGCTAGTACCTCGAATGTTCTTGATTTCTAGAAAAAACCTGTATACTTGGAAAAGTATAGACAAATGTCAGTTGCTGGTATTCTTGGTGCCCCACATCCCATAACATTTGATTTAAGAGATAAAGTGGTTAAGTTCTCAGGGAATAATGTTGTTACTGGTGAAGAACATCTAAGAATTTTTATTGATATGTTGAATGATTATGAAGTTGAACATGAAGATATGGTAATGAAATTGTTTGTGCATTCACTAATAGAGGATGCAAGGGATTGGTTTAGGAGGTTGCCTGATGATAGTATTACTTCTTGGAATGATTTGGAGAAATTATTCAAGGAGCAATATGGAGACAACACTAATGTAGGATTCATGTTGAATGAGTTCAACAACATCAAGAAGAATCCAAATGAGTCCACATTTGATTTCAATGTAAGATTCCAGAAAGGTATGTACAGACTATTTCAAGTTATGAGGTTGAATGAAGATGTCTGTCTCACAACATATTTCAATGCTTTTGATAGCAAAATGGCTTATCAATTGAGGGATAAGGATCCTAAGACTTTAAGGGATGCCTATAAAATTGCATTTAATATAGAGAATAATAGGAAGGCATCTGGAAAACTAGGTAGAAGGGATGATCTTAAGCTTTTCAATCCAAAGAACAATAAAAAAAGAGAGGGTGATAAAACTCCTATAGGAAAGAAGCCCGAAGAACCTACTATATGCTAGGTTTTAGAAATGCTCAAAAAGATGAATCCCACTAATTTTAATAAGCCAAATGTTGCTGAGAGAACCCTTGTGAATAACAACAATTTCAATAGGTAGCCTAGAATGCAAAATTACCTCTACACCACTCAGTGGAAAGATGGTAAGCCAGTTCCCAACCAAACCCAAAATGTCAAGGATAAGGGTACTCCAGATCCCTTGCAAAGGACTACTGTAAATGTGAATGATGATGTGCCATGGTGCATTATATGTCAATCACCTCATTCTTTTGATTATTGTCTTGTTGCTTAATCATTTTCCCAGGCTCAAGGTGTGCAACCTGAAGAAGAAAGTGAAGAGAAAAGACATGACGATATAAGTTGCAATATGGTAAGCATGTGTGATGATTTGATAGATTTTGATATAAAAGAGCCTGAGAATGATATTGATAGTTAGAGAATTGCTTATCATCTACATCATCAGCAAGTGCTTTTAGATGATGAAGGGTATGATACAGATAAGGTATGCAATACATTTTTTGATGTAGGTCTCACAAGCTTAAGAATTCCCTCCAAAGAGGAGATTGATAGAATTATATCAGAAATGATTTCACAAGTCCATAGTAACTACAATTTGAGAAATAGAGCAGTAAATAATGATGCAGGAAAGCCATCCAGTTTATTCATCAAAGATATCACTTATAAGATCAATGATCAAGATAAGAAAGTCAATATAGATGTACCTAAGGTCAAGGACAACAAGGGTAAGAAGTGGGAACCAAAGAAGAAGGTTCAATTTTAGATAAGTGAAGCAACAAAACTAGTTGTGCAACCAAAGAAATTAGAACTTGATACTATCAAGAAAATAGTGGTTCTTGTTGCTCAAAAGATTCCAAGTCTAGGTACTCTTGTAAAACTTACTACTGTTGAACCTGTTGATATGATATCTATGTTATCTCAAATTACTGTAAAAGTACCCTTGTTTGAAATTCTTAGAATTGAAGAGCATAAGAACAAGGCTTTTTCATGGTTGGATGGAATAGGAAACCATAATACTTTTGTAGATCAAACTACTACCCAACAAACCCCATTAATAATGGAAGAAAGTGGTATCATATCCCAAATTCCCCAAATGTTTTTAGATGATTCCTTAGTTGCATTTATAGAAGATATTGACCCTTTTTTCCTCAGCCTGATCATAATGGGGAAGACCTTAAAAAAGTACATGATAGACTCAGGAGCTTCCAACACTATAATACCTTTCAAAGTAATGGAAGCCTTAGGTTTGAAGGTCAATACCAAGCAGGACAAATGCAGAGGAATGGATCCTAGGGAGGTCCCAGTCATAGGTACCATAAATGCCATACCATTTAAATTGGTTGCATATCCTTAAGTAGAGTTAACCATGTCTATCCTTGTGGTAGATATACCTCCACATTATGGAATGTTACTCTCCAAAAAATGGAGTGCTGCCATGGGGGGAAGCCTACAATGTGATCTAACTTTTGCCACTTTCCACATAGGAGAAAAAGATATGAGGGTAAATCAAGAGCCAATGGTTAATCACATTTTAGGAGAATAAATTGAAAAAGATGCCACTTGTTTCTTAGATACTGGGATCAATGCTTTCAGGGCTGAATTAATTATTCAAGAAGTTGAAAATTTACCTGCTATCATTGAACATGAAGTTGAATGTTGCATGAACTCAACAAAATTATGGACAATGTTCTTTGATGGGGCTAGTTCTAAAGAGGGTGCAGGGGCAGGTGTAGTTTTTGTGTCCCCTAAAAATAACACTTTTAGGTATTCATTCACTTTGAAGTTTTCCTGCAATAATAATATTGCAAAATATGAAGCATTGTTGCTAGGACTAAAAGTTGCCACACATCATAGAATTAAGAAATTATGTGTCATAGGGGATTCTAAACTAATTATCTCTCAAATCAAAGGAACATACTCATCCAAGAATAAGAGATCGAAGCAATATAGAAATGCAGTTTGGGATTAGATAGAATTCTTTGATGCATTTGGGATCTCATGGAGAGATAGGACTCAAAATAAGATGGCTGATCTGTTAGCGAATGTAGCAATCAAGCCAAAAGAAATATCATTTGTAGGGATCTCTTAGATTGAGGTGAAAAATAGACCTTCCATACCTGACAACATTGAAAATTGGCAGGTCTTTGAAGATGACAGAGATATTAAATTTTTTTTGTTAAATGAAGACAAGTACCACGGTTAGGAAATGGATTGCAGTAGACTGATTGAAACCATAAATGGGAAGGAAACCATTTTGGTCAAAAGATTATGCAATTGAAAACAAATAAGGTGCCAAAGGGGTTAGTGGTCTTGGAAAATATTTTTGATAACCAAGATAGAGTAAAATCAGGAGTTAACAACCCCAAACCTTAGGAAATAGAAGAGATAAACTTAGGTACTAAAGAAGTTCCCAAAAGGGTTTATATCAGCCAAAATTTGCTTGTTAAAATTAGGAAAACATTGATTGACCTACTTAGAAAATATAGACATGTTTTTCTTGGTCATATGATGACCTTAAGGCTTATAGGGAGGATCTGTTCCAGCATGTCATACCATTAAAAGACAATGTAAAACCTTTAAGGAAAAAATAGAGACAAATGAATCCTACCCTTGCCCCAAAAATGCAACAAGAACTAATAAAACTAAGAGATGGAGGGATAATCAAACCAATCAAGCATTCCACCTACGTTTCAAACTTGGTTCCTATCAGGAAGAAGAATGGAGATATTAGGTTATGCATGGATTTTAGAAAATTAAACATTGCATCTCTGAAAGATAATTATGGCTTACCTAATATGGAAGCCATGTTGCAGCAAGTGACTGGCTCTGAATTAATGTCAATGATGGATGGTTTCTCTGGATATAATCAAGTTCTAGTAAAGGAAAGTGAACAGTTCAAGATAGCCTTCACAACCCCATGGGGAACATATGTATATTTGAGGATGTCTTTTGGCTTGATTAATGCAGGAGCTATCTTTTAAAGAGCCATGGATGTAGCATTTCATGACTATATTGATAAATTTATGGTTGTGTATCAGGATGATCTTACAATGTATTCTAATATGGCTGAAGATCACTGCAAACATTTGGAAAAAATCTTTATCAAAGCTTTGAAATATGGAGTATTTTTAAACCCCAAGAAATGCACATTCGAGGTCATAGAGGGAAAATTATTAGGACATATAGTGTCTAAGGATGGGGTGAAAATAGATCCTAAAAGAGTAGCAGCTATTGATAAAGTTTCCAAGCCAAAAAATGTGAAAGGAATTCAATCCTTCTTTGGCCAAGTCAATTTTCTGAGGAGATTTGTCACCAATTTTGTTGAAATCAGTAGACCTATCTCAAAGATGCTCAAGAAGGGAGCCATTATAGATTGAAATGGTGATCTTTCACAAGCATTCCAAAATATTAAAATTGCAATAAAAAATGCTCCAGTACTAAGAACCCCAGATTATGCAAAACCCATGCATATTTTTTCTTTTGCATCTTCCCATACTGTAGCTGTAGTCTTATTGTAGAAAAATCAAGAAGGATAGGAGCAGCCTATTTCCTTTTCAAGTAAGTCACTACAACCTGCTAAACTAAAGTATGAAATAAATGAAAAGCAAGCATATGGTTTAGTAAAGGCTGTAAAAGCTTTCAGATGTTACTTGGTAGGTGCTACTGTTATTGCTTTTGTACCTAGTGCTGCAGTCAAGGATATATTTTCTCAACAGGAAGTATCAGGCAAGAGGTGTAGATGGATCAATAGAATCCAAGAATTCAACATTGATATATAGATAAAAAAGTTAGTAAGGGGTCAAGGTTTGGCCAAGCTCATGGCTGAAACTAATCTAGAGGCTAATCAGATAAATCTGGTAAATGTTGATTTCAGAGTTGACTTATGGGACATGGACCGGTGTGATTGGTACACCAATGTCATATATTACTTGCAGCATATGGAAGCTCCTCCCCACTTGCCTAAAAATGAAAAGAGGAATACTAAATTACAAGCCATCAGGTATGTAATTTTCCAAAGCAACCTATGGTGGAGAAATTTTGAGGGAGTATTGTTGAAGTGTGTTGACAAAGAAAAGGCAAAAGAGGTTTTGAAAGAAATGCATGCTGGGGTATGTGGGGGACACTATATGGCCAAAACTACTACACATAAGATAATGAGGGCTGGATTTTGGTGGCCTTCCCTTTTCAAGGATACCCAAGTTATGGTTAGGAAGTGTGACCCTTGTTAGAGGTTTGCTGGAAAACTAAAATTCTTGGTAAATACCCCATTGAAGCTAGTGCAGATTCAAGCACCTTTTCAACAATTGGGTCTGAATTTCATAGGAGAGATTTTTCTCAAGTCTAACACTGGCTATTCTTGGATTCTAGTGGCTACTAACTACTTTACAAAGTGGGTAGAGGCTATCCCCACAAGAAATGCAACAAGAAAAGTTGTCAATAATTTCCTACTAAATAATATTATTTCTAGATTTGGCTATCCACAAAAAATTGTAATAGGTAATGCTATGTGTTTCAGGTCTGAGGAATTCATTAAATTCTATGATAAATATGGAATAACAAGGTTATCATCTACTCCATATCATCCACAAGGGAATGGACAAGCTGAGTCCAAAAATAAGAGCATGTTGAAAGTCATTAAGAGAACCTTGGATAATAATAAAAAGGCATGGTATTCCAAGTTACAGTTGGCAATATGGGCTGATAGAGTAACTGTAAAGAAAGCCATTGGTGTAGCTCTATTTCATTTAGTGTATGGAATTCAAGCCAGAATGCCTCAGAACAACTTGATGGGACTCTACAATTACATCTAGTTGTATGATGAAGATACTACAGATGAAATACAAGAAAGAATGGATGAATTGGTAGGATTGACAGAAAACAGAAGAGAAGCATCTCTAAAGAACCAAAAGTTGCAACTGCAAGTTAAGACACTCTATGATAAAAGAATGATAAGAAGAAAGTTTGAAGATGGAGATTTAGTCTTAATGTAGAATGCCAAAATTAAGGATAAAGGAAAACATGGAAAATTTGATTCTATTTGGATAGGCCCATATTTGATTGAAAGTACTTGGGGGGAGGATTCCTATATACTCAAAGACATATTGGACAATATTCTTGAACTACCAGTTCATAGACAGTTCTTGAAGAGGTATTTTTCTTGAAAGATACTTATTTTTCTCCATGAATAGTAGTGTTAGGGGGTCCTGGTGTTTGTTCTTTCTATTTTTCTGTAAATCCTTGTGAATATCCTTGTGCAGTTTGTTTTCTTGTTTCTGTGTGTTTCTCAGTGCTCTCTAAAGAAGTTGTCATCTTTACCAATTATGTGGTCTGCTCTCCCAAAGATTCTAAGTTCTTGCATAGACTCAAGTAGTCTATCATCCCCAGATAGAGCCACTGTTGGTGTGCTTTTCCATAGTATAGTTTTTTCTGATATCTGCGGTAAAATGAAATTAGTTAGGTCTTTTAGTCTTGCAAATTAGGGTTTTATTTTTTGGAATCCTGGAAAAAGGGTTAGATTACCCTAATTATACCTTGTTATGTAAGTTGTATCTTCCTTTCAATTTCTCAAGGTTTGGCTCTAAATTTATCCACAAAAGGGCCCTAAGTGCATGAAAAACCCTTATACCTTCATTTTGTGATGCCCTAGTTTTCAAAATTTTCAAAAGTTTATTGTTTCAAAACAATTTTGGTGCGGTATTTTATCTTAAAGATTTTTTTACATCAGAATACCTTTATTCCTTATGATAAACCTTTTATGCGCTCTAATTGGATATTTTATTTCAAAAAGGATGCCAAGTTGAATTTTTGTGCAATACCATTGATTTTAAAGCAAGATCAATAGTTCTCGCATTCTCGCATTATCAAAGCGCTAGGTTTTTAAATAATGTGGGGAAGCAAATTAGTGATACATAGCCCTGGATGGTTTTTGAGATACAGTGCGCTGCAAAAGGTCTAGTATGTCAGCATGGGTCTGGACAATTCTACAGTTTTGTCAAATTTTCTTGGACACATTTTATTTTTCTATATCGTCATTGATTATCTAAGTCAATAAAGCTTCACCTTATAATCAATGTGCACCAACTGTGGATCTATTTTAGATCTATGATTCCCGTATTCTTGCATTATCGAGATGTGTGATCTTTAATTAATGCGAGCAAGCGAGCTCATGACATGTGGCAATGGTGACATCATGGACCAGCCTTTTGCAGAAAGGTAATTATGGTGTGTCATCTGTGGCATGTGTCAGATGACATGGAATGAAGAGAAAACATTTCATTGATCCATTCAGATTGAATGAATGCACAGTCATCACATGTTTTTTATCACTGTTGATTAAAGAAAGATCAACGGTTCTCGCATTCTTGCATTTTCGAGATGTGCAATTTTTAAATAATGTGGCAAGCAGGCATGGTGGGACCTAGACAAGGCTTCAAGGGTTATGTCAAGTCATGCCACATTGGGAATGACTAAAAGAAATGGAACATGCCATTGGTGGGAGGAGATAGGTATGTAAGGTCAAAAATGGAAATGTCATGGGTCCAAAAACTTTAATTGTTGTCAGAAGCACATGGACAAAAGAGTATGTTCTCATTGGTAAAGTCAATCTAGTGGGCCACCAAAAAAAGAAATCTTAATTCATCATTGATCAAAGTAAAATCGATGGTGCACACATTCTTGTATTATTAAGTTGCGAGGGTTTTAAATAATACGGGCAAGTGGGTTTCCAACACGTGTGCGAGGATCCTAAAGTTTTAAAAGGTTTCTTATTTTTGAAATGAAGCCATCCGATGCATGGGAAATCAATAGGTAGAATTCAAATTCAAGATACAACTTGAAAATAGCAGTTGCAAAAATAAATATGATATAGAGCTTCCTTCGTGCGACCTAAATACTCTAATCTAGTAAATAAATTTACTTTTGTTGAAGCATAGTTATAGATTTTTGTAGTATGAGAGGATTTCTAGAGCTAGGGCATAGAATTTTTCAAGGGTTTTAGCGTAATTCGCAAAAGACATTGCAGAAAAAGAAGGGAAAATCTGGTGGGTAAGTGATCTGTAACTAGTAGAAATAATAATTTTCTGTTATAAATTCTCTGAACTTTTAAAAATGCCTCCATGAAAGGATTTTTTTGGGCAAACTGAATATTCAAAAAGGGGTGTGCATGATGATTTTCTAGAACAATTTCCTTTGTTAGTACATGAGATGACTAAATGGAGGGAGTTAATTCCTAAAAACCCTAGAGTAGCCATAGCAAAAGGTTTTTATGACAAGGCCAATTGGGTACAAGATGTTCAGGTATCCATGGGAGGTTTGGAATTATTCAAAAAGTGTTTTTCAGAGAAAAAATTGGATAATCCTCTGAGCAATGTTTGGGGGTTTGATATTGGAAAGTTGACAGTCCCTATAGTTTTCTTTGATAGTGATTTATTAATGGATTTGGCCAAGAAGTATGACCCAATTAGAGGGTGGATAAAGAATCATGCTGAAGTAAACCTCTTTAGGGTCTACCTTGAACTGATTAGAGAAGTTTTCAATCTTAACCCTAACCATACTATGCATGAAACCATTGACATGGATAACCTATAAGCAAGGTATAATGCAAAAAAAATCTACTTGAAAAGAGGGCCGCTGCAGGAGCATGCTGCTAAGGTTGGTAATTTGATTGTAATTACTATCAGCACCCCAGAGCCACTATTAAAAAGACATTTTAACATTAGAGCTAATGAATTATATATTTCCCTATGTAATATTTTTGGAATAGATGAGGTAGAACAAATTCCAGGCCCAATTGTCCTCATCATGGCTCAAACTCTTCAATTTGGAATGAACTCCATCCTTGATTTTACTAAATTTCTCGCAAAAAGAAATTCACACTGGTCTAGTTGGGATAGCAAAAGGAAAAGTAAAATTAAATAAACCATTCTGTTGGTATTCATTGTTTATGTATATGTGCTTGTACAAGGGATTTTCTTTTTTCTCCACAGGTATGGAATTTGAAACAAATAGGGAAGGGGAGAAGAATCCAATATATTTATGGAGTGTAGATATGACCTTCAAAGCCACATGTACCAGTTATGTGAGGTTTTATAGGTATTTTGCATCAAAGCTTATACTGCTTTTAAGAGGAGATAGCCCTAGAATCCCACAAGCATTGTTAGAATTGGTCAGACCCAAGGACTATGCTAAAGGGCCACTTGTCAATCATAACTTGGGGGATATAATTCCCTACATTGTTTCAAAAGTAATAAGAGTGTATGGTTTTTTGGGAAAACCTCATGTGCTACCATTTCATGTGCCATTGAAGATAGAAGTTTTTGAGTTGTTATGGCCGATAGGTACCATAGGTACCATAGATGAGAGGCAGTTGACTAGGAAGGGCACATTTTTTCCAATTGTCATTGTGGCCCATGATTTTGTTTTTGTGAGGAAAGGTTGGAAACACCTGAACTTGGTTTTAGGCAAATATAACATGGCAGAATCTCATGCCAGATTTATCAATCCTGAAGGTTTCTATGATATCTTCAAGGAGAGAATAAAAGCGTCTTGCATGGTCCAACAAGTTTAGTATCTTGAATATGTGATTAGAAACATTTTCACCTTACAAGAACAAGAATTGAGAAAAGAAAAGTGGATGGTGTTTAGAAAAAATCTTGAATTCATTAATGCTTTTGACCCCCACTATGACCCATTGAAAGAAAAGAAATACTAGGGAGCCAAGATGCAGGCCCTGATGAATAATTTTGCTGAGATAACATAGGCTATGAATGAAAAAAGGGCTAAATATATTAAGGCGTACCTAGATAAGGTTGTCGAAGTGCAAAAAAGGATTGATAATAAAAACATAGTATCTCCTGGCCAATATACCTTGCAGAAAAGGGCAGGTTATATAATGATTTAGAGTGCTCAATAGGGTCCTTCTCATCAAGGAAAAAGACTAGGAAGTCCATCTACAACCAATGCTTCAAAAAGGTAGAAATTAGAATAGGGATCTTCTTCTTCCTTGCCAGAACAATATTCCCCGAGCCAATCCCCGATCAGGAGAGATGATGAAGAATCTTTAGGGGAACAATTAAGAAAAATTGGAGGAGAAGGAGATGCAATTGTTACTTCCACAGATCTGGAGATTGGGGAACCACAAGAACCCCCTTCACCTTCCTTGGAGCTTACTGTTGCTGACTATAAAGGTAAGGAAATTGATCCTATTGTTTCCCAAGCCTTTGAGAGGTTTCTAAACGATGAAAATTTTGTGAATTCTAGAGGATTTGCACAATTTTTGTGGAGGCTGAATATAGGCAATTTTGAAAATACTTGTAAAAAAATAAAAGCAGAGCAACTAGATAAATCAGACTCCATTATCAAAGAAGAGGTAAAATCTAAATTTTTAAATGATTTTTCCTAATTTACACCTGAGGCTAGGAGGAAATTAGTTAAACAGTCAAGAGTTCTTATCTTACCTGAATGGGATATTGTGAATGCTATGGTTTTTGATTCAATAAGAAAACAAAAGGATGTCCAGTTACAAACTGAAGAAGAAATTTTACAAGCTCATAGAGGAGTTAAATTTAGTGATGATCATCAAGCCCTTGTAATTTGGTCAATCGAGGAAAGGGATAAAACTAGGATGTAGGAAATCTCTACTGCAGAACATACTGGAACATTGATAGTATATAGGGCTAGTGAAGTAAGCAGTAATCAAATAATGGGGATGGCCTCAGAACTTCTAAAATTTGGTGGTGTTGTATCTAGCAAGGAACAGGATAGATTTACCCAACTCAATACTAGATTTGAAGAGGTTTTAAAAGAATATGAGGAAAGGGGAATATAGATACAGTCACTAGAAAACAAAATGTCTCAAATGGAGAAGATACTCGGGAAGAGAAAAGTAGGAGAATCCAGTGCACCTAGGATGACCTACCCTTCACAATCACTTGTTGGAGCAACTCCTATTCTCGAAATACCAAATACCCCTAAAAGGCCTCAATTCTATACTGCAGAGGACTTTGAAGAAGATAAGACCAAACTACATGAGTTGCAGGTAGGATTAAGGAATCAATATGAAGGAAAATTGAAGCAGGGTGTGATGTATTTAAGGGGTAAAATACAATGGTCAACTTTCTTTGATCAGTTGACAAGAGTTATAGCTCTCATGGATGAGTTGAGCAGAGATGAGTTTAAATTAACTCCTCTGGCACAGAAATGGAGGAAGAGAAACAATGATATCACATTCATGTGTATATCTACTATCCAAATGCCTTGTCATCAAGTAGAGAAAATTTTTATTTATTAAACAAGCTAGGAGATTTTGGTGATAAGAGGGATTCTTTGTAAAAAAGAGTAACACATTGTTTTTCCAAGTGTATTGCTGAAAATTTCATTTTACTTCCTTGTGCTTTAGAATCTATTGACACAATTAAGGGAAAGGAAAAGTGGAAAAAAGAGTTAGACAAAATATTTCATGAAAGGATCAAGAATATCATGAATGAAACTGGTCATTGGTTTTGGTCAAGAACAAACAAAGAGTTGGTAAAGATACAGTTATTCTATAATGCTATCAAAAAAGAGCTTGATGATTTAGAGGAATTGGCAAATTCTTTAGTGATTCTACAAAGAGAGGCTCTAAATTTTAATTGGCCAGATGATGTTGTTTATAATGAGTGGAAAAATCAGTTTTTAGTACAAATGTCAGAAGATGATGAGGAAGAAGATGAAAAAGTAAAAGTTATCCTCATAATCAGTAATGAAGACATGGAAAATCCCCAGATCAAAGTAAGTTTGCAAGTAGTGGAAGATGATACATCACTTTTTAACCTTATGGCCACTTACTCTTCTGAGGATGAAGAATAAATAAAGAATCAGATCATATTCTTTAGTTTTGTTTCAACAACCGAGAAGCATAACAGAAAGGGACCCACCAAGGAATGTTCAATATATTAGCTTTTCTAGTGTTTGCTTTTGTCTTTTGTGGTAGACATTTGTTAGTATTTTCTAGAAGACACATCTCACATTATTTAAGTGAGATTCCAAGTCTAAAGGATGGTCTAAATTCTATTTTTCTAAGTAGTATGCTTAGTTTCTCTTTGGTCCAAAAAAATTTGAAAGAAAATCCATGATGTATTTTTTCTATCAATTCTCTTAGAATACATGAATATAGACTAAACTGTGTCTCTTTCTGAAGGTCATTCTGAGTTTGTTTTAAAAGGTGTATCATTTTCAAAGAAAATGAATATAAATTTTGAACTGTCCCCATATCAGTTCTTTCTAAATCTCGTCTCCTTCAAATTACATGGTTATCTTGATATTGTATAAGTAAAGTCTCGTGCAATTGAATGTAATCTAGTTAGGTTGTATATCTATTTATCACTACTATTAATTCAATGGATTAAATAAAATCTTTGATGAATGTGATGAGGTTTCTTTAGTAATGGAAAGGATTTTGAATGATGAATTCTAATAAGAATTGCTGATAGAATTTGTTGTAAGGCAATGAATTAGATCTAAGAATTTTCTATAGACTCTAAACCCCAATGGATTAGGCACTGATCAAATTGATTCAGCTGAAGGAGAAGTATATCATAAATGGTTATCAAAATGTAGCATCAAATCAAATTTTACTTTTATTTTCTTGTAGATCTTCAAAGGCTGGCCAGTACTTGTCTACATGGGATGTTCTAGCTTCTGTTAGCCAATATTGTTAAGAACACCTGCAGATCTATAGAAGAAATTTTGACCATATCTGTTATATGGGATGTATTTAACAAATTGTTATGAATTATGTATGTATTTGAGGATTTGAGATGAGAATCAGAATGAAACTAAAACAATCCTCATATGGTCTTTCTTAGTTGTGAATCATCGTTGGGTATACCCACCCTGGTTTTGCAAAGCCAAAAGAGTAGAAAACCATCTGTGGTTTTGTTGAAGTTGGGTCCAAGTACTTTGCATATGCAATTTTTAATAAGAATTGGCTAGTCTTTAGATTGTGTATGTACTGTCATCCTGGTATTAAGCATTTTGTTTCTTAGTAAATTTTGTGCATTCAAAAACACCAACACAATGTAGTCAAATGAAAACATCCAAAGCTTATCATTTAATAAAATTGATTCTTTCCAGTCCTTTTTTTCCTATGTCAAAGATGTAGGGTCTAGGAGTTGGAAGATGGAGATGATGTTACAAGCTCAAGTCCAGGACTTTGAACGAGATCAAGCTACATGAGGAGTTTTTCAAGTTTCAAGATGTATAAATGAGAGGAAGATAATTTATCAAAGTACAATTTAAGTTCAAGAACAAGCTAGGTACAATCACATGAAGACATCTTCAAATACAATCAAGTTCAAATTAAATTGAGATATAAGTTCAAGAGCTAGGATTAAAGTTAAGGCATGAGAAAGATCTCAACATATAGAGAAGACTCACAAGATGAGGCATGTGAGAACATGGGCCAACACATTCATCCTCAAGAAGTTGATATTTTCAAAAGAGCTAATTAAAGTTAGAAATATTGAGAGTTACTTTTCTAATAATTGACAAAGAAGTATTTTCATTTGCAATAGCCACATTGCACAAACTAGCATTCAAAACACATCTTCCCAAATGGAGCTATAGGATAAGTGTAAAGAAACTTGCAACAAACAATATAACCATTTCCACATAACCCATAATAGATCTAAAATAAGCACTAAATTAAAATCCACATGCAAGAGAATAGACAACATACCCACAAAGTGTGACACAAGATATACCTTGGAAAACCCTCATTGAGGGAAAAACCTAGCCTCCATAAGCATCCATCACCGTGTATTATTCAGTAAAAATATCGTTGCAATACAACCATGGAATCCTTCAAAGCCATAGCCACAACCAATCAAACTATGCAAACAAGCATAAATCCACACATCCCATGCCATGCTTCCAACCTTCATAAATTCTCCCTTGGCTAACCTATCAAGCCTTGTCTTGGTCAACTCTTGTCTTTTCTCCTTCTCCTTGTCACACTTACAACAACTACCCTTGTGGCTACTTATATAGTAGCAAGCCTCATAAAACCACCAAGTGGTATTATATAAACCATGTGCTACCTAACCCATTAACCCCATATTTAATATTAGGCATTTAATTCTTTTCCCCAATATTAAATAATTACATTAAATATTTTTATAGTGTTACAATACAACTCATCAAGTATATCCCATGAGAATATTTACATATTGCACATCCATCTAGGTGGAACATTACATAATAAAATAAATTAATAAAATTTAAGCAATATTATGCAATGTGTGAAACACCCATTATCTCAACAATCTCCCACTTGTTGTATACATTACATAGGGTCAATATGTAGCAACATAAATGAACAAGGGAACAATCCCTTCTAGCACAACCATTATCATGGATCAAAGTACACCATGTGCTCCATCTTGGTACCCACAACCAAATCAAAATATCTAGCATCTAAAACATAAATGATTTCACCTCCTATTATGCCACTACCACTAGACATAGATAGAAACCATCCAAAGAGAAAGCCACACAACCTGTCACCTTAGAAGATCATAAAATCCTATACCAACTAAAATGCCAAGCACAAAATCTTGATCCAAAGGCAATCACATGTATCCATAGTTGTCAGCAATATCCATAGTTGAAATAGCACCCACAACAAGTGCCAAACCCATCCAACTATCCATACCTCCAAAGGTATATACCAAGTGAATCTCACATCATTAACATATCCAATCTATAACCTAAAATTACAAGCCTCAAGAGAAATACCTACCACATATATACCAAGAATCTCCCACTACAAAAGATAATGTCAAATCTATAACCAATCCGTTCACAACATCTCAAAGAAGTGAATCCTTGTAGTCTCAAGGACATCCACAATACATAAACCAATCACCTACAAGAATAACTCTCATAAAAAGTCCCCAATAGTCTCCCAAGTTCTCAAAAACCAACAAAGGAAAGAGATAAAGGAATAATCACATTATCTCTTACATGACATATATGAGCACAAACCAATGATCACAATATCCAAGAAATCTCAAATCCAATGTAAATGAAACCAAATATCTAGGAAGATAACAATGACCAAAGATAGACCATGCAAATTATAATATGTATCATCACACCTCTAGATGTAAACTATGCAAATATGATCTCCTCGATAAAACCCTAACAAGAAGCCACACCAACACCCAAACCATACCATATAACCGTTCATGGATGCAAGCCTCTCACAAGAAGATCAAACTCATAAACCATTCCTAAAGCAAGGAATATGTGCAATATAAAACCATCTCCCAAACTCAACCAGCATAACAAAATATACAAATGGATATAACCTTTGCTAAACCATCTCTCAAATGAACCCTCTAGAACTAACTCATGTATCATAACTCAAGATCCATATCCATGAAAGACAAGCATAAATATAATATAGCTAAGAGAAATAATGGGCTATACCTCTCAAGTAGCAAACCAACGAGTAGACCAAGAGTGGGGAATGAGAATTCTCATCAACATATCTAAGTCTCCAACCAAGATTCAACTAAGAAAAATCTCCTCTCAAGTCCATATCAGGTGAATGCCCCTTGGACTTCCTACTGAAACCTTTAATTGTCCCAACAAATACTTCTCCAATCGAAGAGAAATCATGATCACCACTATCTCTAAGTATCCTAGAGCATTTGTAACCAATCAATCCATGCCAACTCCAACTGCAACATAGAAATATCATGAAGTATCTAGCTTATGATCAATTTACTCAATACAAAGACTAAACCAAGATCAATGTCAAAGTTTCAACCATGGCCTTAGGAACATAAACATGATAATATGATCTAACTATCTCAAATAAAGAGATAACATGCTCCATATGAAAATACTATAACATGTCACAACTCTAAACATGTATTAAGGGTATATGATGACATCATAATAAAACTATCCTCATATTTAGGATAATATGCCAAATGAAAGCATAAACCACACCTTTACCAAAAACCCTATGAGTCCTCAAGATGCAACCATCTCCACACACCATGAAGAAAAGCCAAGAACCCCATGAGTCCTTAAGATCTAACCATCTTCACACACTATGAAGATAACAACTACACCATGCAAATGTCAAAGATGCTTCTATAGCAATAGTATCTAAGACAAACCTTCAACTTTGTAAACACTCAAAATATATATCAATGCCAAAAATTCTCCCACTCAACTATGGTACCAAGTCACCTATGGCACCATAAAAGCCATCTCCTACATGAAGATCCTCTAGGTCTACACTTAGAGAACCAAAGTGTTAGTATTAAGTGAAACCAAGATCTCCAAACAAATAAGATACAAACCAAACCAAGAACTAATCCTACACTAACACCTCATCACTATCACAAGCTCCTACTAAACTGTGTATCTAAGCTATCCATGACACATGATGAAAAACCATCCTCTAACCATGAGAATCAATCAAGACATCAAACTATCATGCACATCATGAGCTCCTCAAAAGAAAAAAAATAGCCATGATCCTCAACCAAGAAGATATACCATCATAACCAAATTAGGAATTCAAGCCAATGAACATCAAGGATGTACCTCTATATCCAATCATGTCATGTCAAAATCTATGATACTATGATCACATCCATGAACCAAACAACTAACTCACAATGTGTCCAACCTATCAGCATAAAATATTCAACTACAATCCTCCACCATGACTATACCTGATAACAACATCTCATCCCTTCTACATGAAGAAAAAATCAGCAAATCATGTGACTTAGGGCATAGACAACCCAAACCCAAGCCACCAATCTAAATATGCACATATAATGAAAGATTAATGGGCAAAGACAACCCATAACCAAGCCATAAATGCAACTTGTAAATATAGACCACTTACAACACTACACAACTTGTAGACCCAACAAGTCTTCATACATATCCAAACCAAACACTAGTAACCATATCATCATTACACCAATCTAAAATATGATTTGTGTATTCAATGACATCAAATCCTAAACTTCCAAAATATACAATGTCATAAACTCACAATGTTACCATAGTCAATATATACCATAAGATATTTAGATTAATATGTCACCAAATAAATCATACAAAATGTACACCAAATCTAAAACAATGTGCAAAACTCTCTAAGAGCTTTCTGTTGACTACTTGAAGTCTAAAATTTGACTGTGTATGCCCAAATTATGCCCTAATTTGTGCTCAAAATAAACAACATCCAAATTTTAGGCTCCTCAAACCTAACAAAATATCAAAATCATAGAACCAAACCTACACCAAGTTGTAGTTCTCTAAATTATCTTTCCAATGCTTATAAGAAGTTTGAAATCTGATATCCTAAGAGAAAGTTATGGCCATTATACTAAAATAATTTTTTTACCATTTTCACCACAATATATTTTTTTGTGATGAAAATTCTAACAGATTAATTTTGATGGCCATCACTATTGGAATTTTCAAAATGGGAAGAGTACTTCTAAGGGGGTGGGGGGGTGAATCAAAAGTACCACACTTTTAACCTTATTCAATCCTTTAAACATATAACTAAAAAATAGATTGCATGCATGTAAACATATAAAGGAACATGAAACAAAACATAAAACTAGAATTGATAACCTAAAAACCCTATAGGAATAAGAAGGTAAAACTAGGGTGGGGATGATACCCACAAAAATTACTGCAGCAATATATGTTTAACCACTTCAGATGGTCTGCCCTATGAAAAGCCTGCCCTATTAAAGGCTTTCACATTGTGTTAATAGTGACCTAGTTAGAGGATTCACAAACACTCACATGAAGTGTTACCCTATTAAAGTATTTACAATAGGCTATTAAACACACCTAATACATAAGATTTTCAATCACCTTCTCCAAAGGTTCTCCTACCTAGCATTTAAGCTAAACTATCAATATAGGATTTTAGCTTCTAATACAATGGTTAGAAAGTATTAGAACATTTGACTTGATAGAGTGCAATCTTCAATTGCTAGATTTAGGTACTAGATCTACTCTTCCAATTCTAATCCTTGCTTCATTTGATCTTTGTATGTGTTCCTTGTCCCTTATGATGCTCTGTTCCTCTAATTCTTTCCTTCATCTTACTAAAATTTTTCTATAATCTTCCCATACACTATTCTCATTCACACATACAATGGAGTATTCAACCTCCTTTTAAAGAATGCTAAGACTTAGGGTGAGGTATGGATCTACGATCAACATTGAATCTCAAATTCCCACTCATACCTTGTATTTTTTCTTATTAGTTGCATGCCTTCTCCATTTTTCTAATTGGATCCATGCAAATCACATAGGGAATGTAAATGATTCATCCTTATCCATTTTATTTGTCAAAATCTCTCTATGTCAGCTCCAAAAATGGTTTACATTTGAGTTTGTGAGGGCACAAACTAATATGCTAATTATGTGTTACTCAACACATATTGGACTACTAATGTTGGGCACATACTATCCTGGATTGCTTGGCACCAACTGCACTCTATCTTGGTCAGCACATACATGATTTTGGCTCACTTGGCATATATTGTATTCTGGTTTGCTTGGCATCAACTATGACTTAGCATCTATATATCACTTCGCACTTATATACTACTTGACACCTAAAGTCACAGGACACCTATTGAAATGTTAGCTCTGCACACACTATGGCCTAGCATACATGGTGTACTCTACTTCAATACAAAAAAGTGATTAAGTGTGTTGACACTAACATTGACTATTTAAGGACTAAAAATCTCCCCCTTTGACATGAGTGTCAAAAACACTTAATTAATCATTGTTTTTCTATCCTTATGAGTGCCTTATTATCATTGTTGTTCTATACTTATGAGTGCCTTATCCACAAAATTTAAGAATTGTTCAAAATTTTATTCTAAATACCTTGACTCCCCTTGAGTTGATTTGTGCCTTGTCATTTCTGCAATCATGATTCTATGCTAACTATGCCTAATATTCTTTGTCTTATATCTTGTACCTATATTCTATACTTGTGTCTCTATGTTTTTTTTATCTGAGCTTATTGAATTTTTGCATTTGCATCAGAGCTATTTTCCATATGAGTGCCGAAATTTCAAAATTTTATATCTCAATATTTATAGGTATTGTCCCCCTCTCTTATATCTACCTTATGTTTCCCTTAAACATATATCTACCCATTTATTAATTCTCCCCCTTTTTGACACTAATGTCAAAGGGTTCTAAGGAGTAATACCATATTTAGAAAAAATTTACTATTTACCTCCATTATTATTTTCAAAGGTGTATCTGAATTCTCTAAGCAATGTCTAATAACTTGTACTCGATGGAAGTCTCTGCAGCAAGGTGTACAAGTTCATCAAGTGTAAAAAGATTTCGATCTTTCTTTAATATTATTTTAGCATAAACTTGTTCCTTATAGAGGACTTCCAAATGAGGGGTTATAGAGGACTAGATCTACATCAATTTGGCTTTTATGTTTGCTTCCTCTATTGTTAGTATAGCTAACTCCCTTTGTGTGTGAAGTGATTGTGCAAAATGCTTCTCACTCTAAGCTAGATCTCTAGGTAATTGCATGCTAGAGATTTTCAAGTTTCTCTCCAAGCTCATTATTCATTGATTGGTTTCTTGTGTGAAATTGGAAAAATCATACAACTTCCTATATAATGAAAAAATATTTTCAAGAACAATTTTTTCCTTATCTACTGTCTTGGCCAACTCTTCTTGTTCAAGTGTAATGCCACTTGATATCTTCTCATTAACCTTTCCTTGAAATTTTCTTTTTGACCATTCCATGAGTTTAACGTTGGTGTTCTGGTCCTCATTTGTCACTTGGTCAACTATGTCAGATAGTTGCTCGATTATTGGCTTCCCTTCATTTGGTGATTGCAAGCTAAAGGCATCCATGAAAATGTCCTTAATTTCATGAAGTTCTTGCTTGTGTTTAAACTCTTTTCTTAAAATTTCCTACCTCATCCTTCTATCCAATGCATTTTTCATTTTAGTCATCTATGTCATTGTGATAGTTTAGGAATCATAGGAGGGTATCACAATCTCTTCATCTAGTTTAGGGTCTCCATAATGAAATACCCATGCCACTCTTATTGAACTCAAGCCCAGTGTTGAAAATTGCAATGGAATAAATTCAATGCTCAACTTATAAATGGTCTTGGTAGGAGTGCCAATCATTCATATTTATACCAATGTCTGAATGGCAGGCTACTCCTTTTCTTTTTTTGCATCATCCTTTTCATCTATTTTCCTCTCCTCTATGCTCGGCATCTGAACATTATCACTAATTAAACTTGGTGGAGTTGGTGGTCACAACATCAAAACTTTAGTTCTTGTACTAGTGTATGTAAAAGGTTGTGCCTTTGGCTTCACCATTTGTCTTTGTGGTGTTGCTACTACTTTTTGTAATTCATCTACACTTGCCAATACAGGGCTTGTGCATAATTGTGCTCGTAAAGTAGATTGGTGAAGGATCTTTAAGAGATCCTTTGGAGTGAGTGGGTTGATGTTCTGAGCTATTTTTTTAGTAACATCCTTTATGATGACTATCTTTGTAGGTTTAGTGTTTGTGTGAGGAGGGCTAGGAGGTGGTAATTGTGTGTCCTACACACTATGTTCTTCTTCCTACTAATGGTCAACTATTGCCATAGTTTCTTCCCCCTTTGCTGATTCCTCCCCTTCTTTCTCCTTATTCTCCTCTTCTCCTTTCTCTTTCTCACCTTTATTTTCCTCTTCCTTCTTTTCTTCTTCCCTTGCTTTCTCCTCTCCCTTTTGTTCTTCTACTCTCTTACTAGCACTAGTTTCTACCTTATTGATTTCTTCCACCTTATCATTAGATATCTTATACATTGTCTTCCATATTTGTGTAGATTTATTTACAACATCTTCAATTTTGTTTTGAAGAATGCAAAAGGCTCTGTATTTGGGTGCAAATTTCCCACTATGTTTCTTATTAGCCTTGGTTATTTGACCCTTTATCATATCAAGCTTCACTTGTGCTAGGGTAGACTCTCTAATCTCCCTTTCCATTTGTAAATGATGATGCCATGTATGCTCTACTATCTCATATAGCTCCTTTGGCATAGTGTTATCAAGCTCTAGAGGTTTGTTTTTGAATTCTTCCATCATGGCATACATGGATTTCTCTATTTTATTCTACTCCTCCCTACTGAGCTTATTGAAAATTAAAGACTTTAAATCATTTAAGTTTGCATTTTTAATTTTATTGCAAAGTTTATCAATTGTAGGATTTGGAGGATGGCTTACCATTTTAAATTGGCTTATATCCTCAAATTTTGTCCTTTCATATTTGGTATCTGGTTAAGCCACAAATCTTCTTCTTTTCTTGGGTTAATCCATTGGCTATGTAGTAGCCTTCTTCTTTTCCTTTACTGCTCATTTGGCCTTTTGATTTGATGCTCTTGTTGTGGCCCTTGTTGGTACTAGCTTAGTTGGACCTAGCTTGGTTGGGGCTTGCTATGTGACCTTCTTGGGCTTTGGCTAAGCCGCAAGCTGTGTTTTTTCCTTCTTCTTCTTCTACTTGGCATGTGTAGGTGCTTCCTTAGCTTCTTCTCCCTTGGCACCTTCCTCTTTGTCTTCTCCTTTCCCTTGTGTTAGCTCAACTAGGTCTTGCTCTTATTCTTCTTCTTCATCATTATCACCTTCTACTTCTTCTACTTCTTCTCCTACTTCACCTTCAATATCTGCCCCAAATGTCTTCTTTATTTTTTCTTACCATTTTATATTTATTCTTGATTATTGAAGCAATTTTCAATTCTGTCTCAACTTTGGACTTAACAACATCATAAGTCCCAAAGTGAGGAGCTGCCTTATCAATTTATTCCACTAGCAATGCTATGATTACTATTGAGGCTTCATGGACATATAGTTCATATCCTAATGTCCATAGCCATCTTACCCCAAGTATTGCTGCTTGAATGTATTTGAAATCAATATCAACCATGAAAAATATGTCATTTATATGCTACTCAACTAGAGAAATTGGTATCCTCATCCTTAGTTTTATGGACTTCTTGAAGTTCACAGTAACTCATCATCTGAGCATCAAAATTGTCTCCCATTTGATCAATGAATTCATTAATTTGGGCGACTACTAACTTGTTAGGATTCTAGTTCACCTTCACAATTGAAGGGAATTCTTCCATCACATAAAATAATATGCACATGAGAACTAAGCCAAATTTGCATTGTGCACCTTTTGATCTCCTTATAGCTCCTAGGTTCTCATTGATTAGCTGCAACATGAGTTTAGCTAGATCATAGGTATGATCTTTCTTCACCAATTTATATGCCACATCAACATCTATGCAAGGTACACTATTTAGTCTACTATATTGATAGAATTTTTGTGAGATTATCCTCACAACAAATTCAACAAGGGGGTTAGTCATAGTATCAATAGTCATTCCCCTACTATTCCATTTTGCACCTGTGTTCTTCTCAATTACCTCCTTTTTATTACTTCTCAATGTCTTTGGCTGATCTAGGGTTGAAAGACCAATAACCCTATGCACAATCCTCTTAGTAATCTTGAGTAGTCCTATCTCTACCCATAGACATCCATCATGAATTTGGCTCAGAACAATGCAAATTCATTTAGTCTTAAACACTATGGGAAAAAATAGGTTTTTAGATAGACCCTTCTTCTCGACAATTTGAAACTTTTTCTTTAGTATTCTATTCTCACACAACTTATCGTAGGCGTTAAAAATTTCTAGGTCACTTATGGCACCAATTTCAAAATTGTAGTACTTCCTTACATCTTGAACCATGACAACTCTGGGTGGAATGATAGATAGTGCACTAGATGGATCATTTTTATAAGCAACTTTGGGGATTGGTCTAAATTTAGGCTATTTAACTTCATTTCTAACTAGTTGAATCTCATGGTCTCCCTTAGCCTTAGGGTTTCTTGAGCTAGAAGTCATATTACAAAACTAGGGCTTTAAAATGTATTAAAAACTAAAACTCTGTGTGGCTTCGCGCTTGATAAATAGCTTTGAATCAATGATTTCATGCTGAATCTTTGTTGAAATTGATGCAAATGACTCTAAGGTAGCTGCTTGATCACCTCTTCGCTCTTCTTTTCTTTTCTTTGTGTTTGAATGGCATAAAAATGAATGATATTCAACCTTATACATGTCAATGACCTAGCATTAAATGGTTCATGCATACAACTATAAACTTGGCACTTAAAGGATTCACCATCACTTGGCTTCCATTGTATTTTATTTACTCGGCTTCCACTAGGCTTCTTTCTCACTCAGCTTCAACTATCAACTCAACAGCTTCTTCAAAAAATTTCTTGCATCTTTTCTCATGCATATTTCTTCTTTTTAGTACTTCTTTTAGTATTTGGAACTGATGTATGATTTAACTTTGTATATCAGTCCCATACTCTTTTCTTTACTTAGTTAGATGAAGTGTGATCACTTGACCTCTTAAGTGAAGTGATCTTTCGATTTGATGTGCTACATTCACCTTTCTTCTTTCAAGTCTTGTTCATTTGTCCTCTTATTTTTTCAACATCAACCTTTTATTTTCCTTTGTTGACTTCAGTCTTTGTTGCTTTTGAATTTATAGGATAGTTCCTACTGATATGACTAGTCTTCAAGTAACTAAAACATGTAGTTCGGTTTAGCCACCTACTATGACTTCCTTTGAAATTTTTTCTTATGTAATTTTTAGGAATGTGTCCATACTTTTGACAATAGTGATAGCTATACCTGGTATTGTAATCCCAATTATAGTGATGTGCATGATTGGTTCCTCTTGCAGGCTGATTAGGTGTCCACATAGGCTTTGATCTACACTCAAATGCTCTATGTCCATACTTTTTGAAATTTTAGAAGTGACCTTCAAATCTTGATGTCCTCATGATCTTGGTTCTAAATTCATGTGCTTGATGTCCTTGCCTTTTGCACTTGTAATAGAAGCTTGCATTTCTAGGCTCATCATGTTGATGACTATTCTTTCTCTTGCACTCATTATAGGCGTACCCTTTTTACCACAAAAATGAAAATTAAATTTAGTGTTCTTACCTCTACTGCTTCTTTATTCTATAGTCTTGGATGATTCTCCTCATTCAGTGTAGATGTAGCCAAGTCCTAAATTATCATTACTAGCCCTTGGTGATTTCAGCAATTGCTCAAAGTACTTGATGGCCTCATTGGGTTTGTTGTAACTTTCTTCTATCTCCTTTTCACTCTTCAATTCATTCTACAATTGTTCATTCTACAACTTTAAAGTGGAAATCTCAATGTCCTTCATGTTTCAGTCATGATGAGAATTCATCATGTGGCTTAAGGTGTCTAGCTACATGCTTGAGATCTTTTCAAATTCAATTGTCTTCTCTTCCAACCTATTGGTGGGATTTTTCTTGTCATCTTCTATCATGGCCCTGTCTTCAATGGCTCTCTTCTTTTTTTAAGTCACTTCACAAAGCATTATGGATTGTGATTCTTGTTCAATCTTGAGTAATCTAATTTCTTCAGCTTGTGCTCTATTTTTCTCCATTAGTTCTACTATTGCTGCATCAAATTCTTTGGAATCTCCATTGAAAAAAACTTTTTTGGTATTAATCTCCTTGTATTGTATGTCATTTTCAGCTATGACTATCTCCTTTATTCCTTTTAAAAAATTTCTCAATTCCTCTCTAGCTTCCTCCACTTTGTGTAGACCTAGTTGCACATTAATCACCTAATTTTCTATGATCTTCCCAACTTTGAAGACTTCAATCTTCTAATATTTTTCTTTAAATTGTTAAGCTTCTTCTTTTGAGAACCAAAATCTCTGATACTAATTGTTGGAATGTTCAAAATGGGAAGTGTACTTCTAAGAGGGGGGGGGGGGGGGGGGGGGGGGGGTGAATTAGAAGTACCACACTTTTAACCTTATTCAATCCTTTAAACATATAACTGAGAAATAAATTTCATGCTTCTAAACATTTAAAGGAACATAAAGTAAATCACATGGAACAACACATAACACTAGTATTGATAACCCAAAAACCCACTAGGAATAAGAAGGTAAAACTAGAGTGGGGATGATACCCACAAAAATTACTACAGCAATATATGTTCAACCCCTTCTAATGGTCTGCCCTATTAAAGGCTTTTACACTGTATCGATAGTGACCTAGTTAGAGGGTTTACAAACACTTACATGAAGTGTCACCCTTTTAAAGGATTTATAATAGGCTATTAAACCCATCTAATACATAGGATTCTCAATCACCTTCTCCAAAGGTTTTCCTATCTAGCTATTAAGCTAACCTATCAATATAGGATTTAAACTTCTAATACAATGGTGAGAAAGTATTAGAACATTTGACCTGATAAAGTGCAATCTTCAATTTCTAGATTTAGGTGATAGATCTAATCTTCCAATTCTGATGCTTGCTTGATCTGATCTCTATATGTGTTCCTTGTCCCTTTTGCTGCTCTATTCAACTGAATATAAAATTGTTGCTCTATTCTTCTAAGTCTTTCCTTCTTCTATTGAGATTTCACTATAATCTCCCTGTACACTATTCTCATTCACACATACAATGGAGTATTTGATCTCCTTTTAAAGAATGTGAAGAGTTAGGGTTAGTTATGGATCTATGATCCACATTGAATCTAAAATTCTCACCCATACCTTCTATTTTTTCTTCCTTATATGTAAATGATTCTTCCTTATCCTTTTTCTTTTTTGAAATCTCTCTATATCAGCTCCAAAAATGGTTTAATTTGAGTTTGTGAGGGCACAAACTCATATGCTAATTTTGTGTTACTTGGTAGATATTGGACTATTGGTGCATAACACATACTATCCTAGATTTCTTAGCACCAACTTCACTCTATCTTGCTCAACACACACATTATTCTAGCTCTCTCGACATATATTGCATTTTGGCTTGCTCAGCATCAGCTATGACTTGGCACCCGTATATCACTCGGCACTTATATACTGCTTGGCACCTAAAGTCACTTGGTACCTGTTGAAATGCTAGCTTAGCACACATTGTGGCTTGGCATACATGGTGTACACAGCTTCAATACAAAAGAGTGATTAAGTGTTTTGACACTCAAATGTCAAAACTATCTAAGGACTAACAATCCTAGGCTAAAACTATAAAAAAACCTCTTTCACTTTCTTTGAACATGGTCAAACTAGGGCACATTATATATCAAAATTTATGGAAACATTATCTTGAATCCAATAGTGAGGTTTATTTTTATCTAGGAGGTTATTTCTTCAAGCTCCCCCGTAAAACCCTCATTTAAATGAAACATCCAAAAAACCCTTTTGTCCAAAAAATTTCATATGCCTAAAATCTACCAACATCCATCATAATAGCAAACCTAAAAACCCTTAGATCTACAATAAAAAACTCATATATCTTTCCCTTTTTTTTTAATCCTCTCATGCATTCTCATGGATTCAATCTAGGGTTACAATAATAAAACCATAGCTCTTATACCACTTGTAAGGAAACTTGCAACAAAGAATATAAGTGTTTCTGCATAACCTATAATAGATCTGAAATAAACATGGAATTAAAATCCACATGCAAGAGAATAGATGACATACCAAAAATGTGTGACACAAGATATACCCTAGGAAACCCTCATTGAGGTAAAAACCTAGCCTTCAAAAGCATCCATCACCATGTATTATTCAGCAAAAATACCATTGCAATACAACCATGGAAACCTCCAAAGCCATAGCCACAATCAAACAAACTATGTGAACAAGCATGAATCTACACATCCAATGTCATGCTTCTTACCTTCACAAATGTTTCCTTGGCTAACCTATCAAACCTTGTACTACTTGACTCTTGCCCTTTTTCCTTCTCCTTGCCACCCTTACAACAACTACCCTTGTGGCTGCTTATATAGTAGCAAGTCCCACAAAACCACCAAGTGGTATTACATAAACCATGTGCTACCTAACCCACTGACCCCAAATTTAATATTGGGCATTTAATTATTTTTCTCCATATTAAATAATTACGTTAAATATTTTCACAATGTTACAATACAACTCATCAAGTATATCGCATGGGAATCTTTACATGTTGTACGTCCATCTAGGTGGGACATTCCATAATAATATAAAATAATAAAATTTAAGCAATATTATGCAATGTGTGCAACATCAGTTATCTCAACAGTAAGGATGATGAGGTGGCACTAAGTTGTCTTCTCCAAAAAAAAAAAAAACTCCAATTCAAGTAGAGTTAATCAAATTATACCATGTTTCACTTTCTTGTTAGCTGAAAAATCATTGTATTTTTTTTCATTGGCCCACAATGTAGTGTACTCATTTAATTGGTTGTAAAAGATATGCATTGATAGAATCAATATGATTCGAGTGTTACCAACTAGTTGGCAATAACTACTAGATTTTGATGTGAGAGAAATTACCAACATGGATGTCTCTAATATATTTATTGAAAATTTTGAGATTGCTTGACAATCATCTTAGCTATTTAGGGATTATTTTAGCAAATGCTAGTGTTATTCTTCCAGTCACCAAAGTTTGATTTTTGTCATGCTATCATTGTTTTATGCATTTATCTACAAAGGAATGAGTTATTTTTTAATCATATTTATATCATTAATTTATTATTTATATAGTTATTCATTTAGTTAAATCATATTTTCTTATTTATTCAAACATTTTAAAATTTTTTTTGGTAAATAAAATTTAATTTTTCATTTCACTAACTAATTTATTTAAAGAATCTTTCATATATGATTATGATATTGATGATATTAATTTAATCAATGGTAAGATCATTATAGTATAATCCACACATGAATGAAGTTCCTATCCTTGTTCATGACACTCAAGTGACTTCATTTTTGCCAAGATCATATCATTGATAAGTAAATTCAAATAATCTCAATATCCACTCTTTATCAATCTATAATCACAAATATAGATAGTAACATCACTTTCTATTCTTCCAATTTTGAGTTGCATACCTTTATAGAGTTTTAGGTGTTTTGGGTGCCTCTTCGAACAATCCTTGGGACTCAATAGATTCCTTACATATATAGGTGTATCTTTAGAGTCTATTGCACCAAAATTGTATGTCCTGACTACTACTCCACAAGAAACATTCTATAGAAAGAAGTGATCAATCTCATTCATTATTGAATAGAAATCATAATCCCACAAATACAAAGGTATATTTAAAGAGAACATGAAAATTATATTACTTGAAATCCTTCTTCCATTAAACATAGATAAAATCTTTCTAAACTTCAAGCTTCTCATATATTGCAAGATAAATTTCTTCAAATGCCTCCTTCCCAAAAACAATACCATCATCAAAGGGCACTATACTACTGAAGTCGAGTAGCAAGGGTTCCCTAAAATTATATGGGCTGATGTTGGTACATCTTGTGGTAGAAAAGTTGTTTACTAAAAACCTAGCTCTTAGTATCCCAATGTTGCCCAACCTACCTTTGCTCCTAGCTTAAAACTTCATACACATAGTCTCACAATATCAAATCATAATCACCAAAAGATTTGATGATCTTTCTAGGACCAATCATTCAAAGCATCATTCACTTGCATTTGAAATACTATAACTTATAAGCTAAGTTTGAAATGGTATGTGGTCAATGACTTACTAGAGAAATGAGATTGATCCCTCCTTTTGTTACCCTAAGTGATTAGCTAATAGTGAAAATTAAACCCTCTGCACACTTTTCTCTCTTGTTTTGTTTGTAATCCATTTTGGTTACAATTTTGACCAAACATAGTCATGTTGGTTGATTTTTTGACCAACTTGAGATCTTAACAAAAAAAAAAATTTAAAATCAAACGAAAAATGGCATAAGGTCAAACATTAACACCAAATCTACTAGTGCTCTCAAAAAATTTCTTTGACTCCATGCCTAGAAACACTCAAATATAGTTTATCATTAATTAAATGGTCTAGCTCATCAATACTTATCCTTCAAACACTTTGACCAATCTCAAAATTTAACTATGGTAGTATGGAATCTCAATTCCTTCACAAACTATGTTCCTTGGACTCAGTCATCACTAGATAACTTGATCAATACTAACTTACTTGCTCATCTTATATTGTCTTCACTCAGTCTAACTTTTATGACGCTTGATCAACACTATATTTTCTTGGCTTCTATTGTTCAATCAATCGACAATAGCACAACTTTACTTAAACTTTAAGCTCTTTAATCTTTATTTTTGTTGCTCACTTAATCCTATGCATTGGGTCTTCTATTGATCATCATTACCAGGATTCAAGTCAACTATATTCTCCACCTACTATAATGATTAAACAAAACATTATCTTGCCAATTTAATAACTAATGACGTTCCCATTGTAGTTTCACATAACTCAACCTTTCCACCAAGGTCTTCCTGCTATCTCTTCCTTTCAAATCCTCTTTATCAATATAATTTTATGGCACTCTACTAAGTTAGAAATTATCTCACCAGTAAGGTTTGACATCAATGACAATATAACAATTGTTCCAATTATAGTATCCAACAATCTCCCTCTTTCATCTTGATGAAAATGCCTCAACTTACCATTGTGATCTAAAATAATTGATGTGCTTCAATCAACTCCCTCTATGTGCAGTAATAGATCTTCCTTAATATCCTTAATTTCATTTATATTCTCAAATTAGTGTCAAAAAATCTCCCTAATTTCATCTTTTAGTTTCATCTGATTCTCATCTAGGAAGCTCTAATATGTAAGACATTAATTGTATAAATAATTGTAAATAACTATTAACTCCTATCATGTCAAAACATGATTATCTTCTTATGTGTTAACTACTTAACTTCTCTCATTCTGTATGGTGACTATACATAGGCTCCCTCTTTCTCATTATTGATGGTAAGTGCTTCTATTCTCTCCCTCTTTGACGAAAATGCCAAAGAAACTTCAATCTATCCCATACAACTTCAACATGTTGATAAATCTTTATTTCTTCTTTGCACTACATTATCCCCCTATCATATTTCTTATGAATGATTCAACATCTAGTTCTTATCTTTTCATAGCTTTAGGAAGTTCCAAAAGTGTGACATCTTTGAATCGAGTTCTAAGATACTCTAAGAAAAAAATTTCATGCAATTATCCATCTCTAGCTTAGGTAGCCTCAGTTAAGGGTATAACTTCCAATTTACCTCTTAGATATGCATGTGTATCCTTAAGTAAATCTTTTGTCAATATATCAACTATTTATTCCTTTCCATTTACATATACCACTCTCACTTTTGTGTCATGTACTAATTCACTCAAGTAATGATACTTGCTAGATATGTTCTTATAAATGTTTATAGAACTTGTGTTATCATATAATATAACAATAGATTCAATGATCACTTCATTAATTTCAATAATCTCTTGATCCACACTATATTTGAACAATTAACTACTAGTGGTACATATTCAACTTTTGTTTCAGATTGAGAAATATAGTTTTGTTTTTTGCATGTCCATGAAACTACTATCTTTCCTAAAAAGAAAGCTCCACCCCTTATACACTTTTTATCATCAACATTTCTTGCCCAATCTCCATTAGTATACACTTTTAGTTAAAGCTTGTTAATCCTTTTGTAATATAATCCATAATCCTCTATTCCAGTTAGGTATCTTAGTATCTATTTTATTGCCATCATGTAATGGTCCTTACGATTTGTAGAAAATCTAGCAACAATCCCAACTACTAGTGAAATATGTGCTGTGTTGTGAACACCATATTACATTTTTCTAATCATTGATTTATACAAGGTTTGATTCACATAAGAAAAATCATCATTATTTGAAAGTTTATGTCTAGTAGCTAGAGGTGTACTAACTAGTGTTGATTCTTCCATTCCAAATGTCTTCAATTTATCCTTAATGTACTTGGATTGAGTAATATATATTACCTTTTTCACTTGATACACTTGCAAACCAAGAATTTTTTTTTCTCTCCAAACATAGATATCTCAAACTCTTTCTTCATTTTATATGCGAGTAATTGACACAATGAATCATTTTCTCCAATTATGATATCATCCACAAATATCTCAGCTAATAGTATCCATGTTCCAAGTTCCATCTTTAAATATAGATTACCATTATCATTAGTCCTTGCAAAACCATTTTTTACCAAATATGTGTGCAAGGTCTTCAATACCATGCTCTAGGGACTTGTTTCATACATTCTCACATATTTTTCTAGCATAGGTTATTGTCTTCTTATTTTTTGGTGTTTCTCTTCAAGTTCATCTTCTATAGTCATTTCAAGTATCCATTCGATGTATCTCACCTTATCCTTCTTTTTGTTTAGAAATTGCTTGTTCATGCTTGGCATGCTCTTCTTGATGCTCACCACATTGCTAGTCTAATTCAATATTCACTCGCTAATGATGGTCGATAAATTTCTTCTTAGGTTAACATAAATTGATGTGATCTCTTTTATCAACTTATATGAATTTTTAAAAATTTTTAGGTTCCTTCTTACAAATTCAACTTCATTCATTTCTACATATTCATCGACTTTCACATTTTCACTTTCCTGAACTTTGTTAGTGTTAGAATTAAGAAACTTGTACAATTTTATTTTAATTAAATAAACTATGAATATCCCTTCACCACTTTTGTCATCAACCTTTCCATTTCTATTGTCTTTCAATATATAACATTTTCTTCTAGATACTTTAAAATAGTTCAAATTTTGTGTATATCCATCCCACAACTCAAAAGGTTTGATATTTGTACCTTTCTTCACTTCTACTTAGATCAAAGTAGAAGAAATTATACTTACAACTTCTCTCTAGTAATTTGAAGAAATATTCTTCTCCATCATCAATGTCCTAGTATAGTCCATGATTGACCTATTCCTCTTTTCACGTGTACCATTCTATGGACGGGTCCTAGGTGCAAACACATGTCTCTTGATTCCTTTATCATTACAAAATGTGTTATATTCCTTAGATATGAATTCACCTCCCCTCTCAAATATTAAACACTTCAAGATTTTACTCGTTCCCTTTTCAATTCTATCCAAATACAACTTAAACATTTGAAATGCATCATATTTCTTTAATAAATATTGCAATCATCATTCTAGACTAATCATCAAGAAATGGAATAAAAAAATTGTCACCATGGTCTCTTTGCACTCCAAAAAGTCCACAAAGGTTAGTATGAACCAACTCTAAAATATCATCAGAAGTATAAGCCTTGCTCTTGAAACTAGACTTTGTCATTTTTCATAATTAACACTATTTACACATCACATTACTATGTTTCTTCAATCTTGATGATCCTTTCACTCCTTTCATCTTACTAATGCTTACCAAATTATCAAAGATGACATGACATAGCCCCTTATTCCATAATCAAATGTATTCATATTGCACAAACAAGCATGTATTATTAGATAGGTTTAGGTAGAACAAGTTACTTTTTGTTTGATCTCCAGTTCCATTAAGTTCACAAGAACCATCATCCATCTTAGCCTTCTTGTGCTAAAGTCCAACTTTGTAACCTAAAGTGTTTAAATATGCAACTCTCGAAAAAATATAGATAAGTATTGCAACCCAATAAGCATTATCATATATGTTCTTGTCAGCTAATATTATTGATCCTTTCCATTTCACAATACATGGTGCATCACTACCAAACTTAACACAAATTCCTTGAAAATTTTATAAATTTTCATACTTACTTTTATCACCAGTCATGTTTTGTGAGAAACCACTATCAATCATCCATATATCACCTTTACTCACAAATGAAATAAGTCATGTTTTCTCATCTTCATTATAATCATTTTTCATTGGAAGATAAACAACTTCTTGATCATGACTATCAAAATCATTATTAGTTTATTCTTTAAGAATATAACAATATTTCTTAACTTTTCTCTTGTAATATTTTTATCCTTTTTTCTCTCTTCCCTTTCATCCTTGTCATACCTATCAAGACATCTTGCAACAATACAACCAACTTTTTTGGCATGAAAAATAGATTATAGGAAGTTTACTTTTGAAGTTTCCTTTTCCTTTCGATAGTCCTCTAGCCATTAATACTTCAAGATCCTTAAGATCATCATTAAAAGATTTAGTATCATTAACCTAAAACTTTCCTTTCTTCTTCTTAGACTTATGTAAAACCAATTTTTCCACTTGAAACTAGATTCAATAGAAGGTGTAGTAAAAATTTGAAAATTTGATAATCAAAAAGTAGTAAGTCTACCAACCATACTATCCAAGGTTAGATCATTACCAATAGTACATCTCACTTCTTGTATTGCATAAACACTAATAGCATAAATATGAAGTAAAGTTCTTAGTACCTTGCTAATCATAGCCTCATCATTAATATTTCCTTCAACTCCTTTGATAGCATTCACTACTTCTTTGATTCTTCCAACATATCGAGAAATGTTATCACTTTCTACCATCTTCATGTGATCAAACTTTCATATCAAGATTCCTAATTTGGAGCTTAGTAATTCTTGTCTCCTCCATGGATTTTCTCCTATTTCCCACATTTACTTTCTGGTAGTGCACTCTTTTATATCATCAAACTCTGATTAACTTAGGGAAGATGCAATCTCAAACATTGCATGATTATGTTCTTTTTTCTTCTTTATCTACTAGGCTATCGTAGGTGATGGTACTACTATGTAGTTATCTTATAATAAGTATCTTTTTGAATTTCCAATTCCATCAATGTGGAGCTTCATCAAAAATTTTCATGCAGGAAAGTTTTCCTTGTTCAACTTGGGTACCTCTTTTTGGTACATCTTGATCTTTATCATCAAGTCCATTAAAAATTTTACTTCCATGAAAGAAAAGATCTGATACCAATTGTTAGAATTACTTAGAATAACTAAGAGGGAAGGGTGGGAGGGGGCTGAATTAGTTATCCTTGGGTCTACATGTTCCAAACAATCTTTTGATCACTTTTAACAACTCAGATTTATTCATTGGTCAACTTAGTTTCTATAATAGCTTATCAATAACATAAAATTATAGTTCATTGTCCCAAAATTAACCTACTTCAATAATGTTAAACATTAAACATCTAAAATAATATTCACACAAGTTTAATACCAATATTTAACATGGACACCAAATTTTAGGAAAACCACCAGTAACATGCTACCAAATGTTTATTTTTTTGAGGTGAGCTCAACTTGAGCCAATCATGTTAAAGATTACAATACATAATGTTAGTTTTGACCATCTTAAGGGATTTAGTCACCCTATTAGGAGTGACCTTGTTAGAGGATTTAAACTCATCCCTTTAGAATATCAACTTGATTAAAGGATTTTAACTGATACAATGGTTATAAATTAATAGTAGATTGATTAGATAAATACAATCCACTTTCTAAATATAGATCATAGTGTAGCTCATTCTATTATCTACATATTGGCTTTCACTAATAGCTCCATCATGATTAACTTGGAAACCATTCAAGAAATCACACTTCACCTATGCTTAACTCTTCAAGCCTTTTGCTCAAGTTTTTTAATCAACAAAATTATAAAGAACTAATCAAACCCCTCCAACTTGTTCTTATGCCTTCTTAAATATTTAGCTTCAATATTTTCCTTCTTAAACATCATTTTTGATCTTATGGCTAGGTGAGATTCAAAAAATCCTTCCATTATTTCATTTTCTACTTGTCCTTCTAGATACTTCTTAAAACTTCTCTTAGAATCCATGCCTAGAAAAGTTCAAACATGGTTTATCATGAATTAAATAGTCCATCTCATTAATACATATCCTTCATGTATGTTGACCAATCCAAAAATTCAATTGTGTTAGCTAGGAATCTCAATTCCTTTACAAACTATTTAAGACCAACACTTGACCAAAATTGTACTCTTCTGTAATCACTAGATAATTGGGCTAATATTAACTGTCTTGCTCGAACTATATTCTCTTCTCTCAATCTAAATTTTCTATTACATAGTCTTTATTAATGCTTGATCGACATTGTATTTTTGCAGCTTCTGCTCTTCACTTAGTTGACAGTAACACAATTCAATTTCAAAAATAATATCCTTAATTTTATTTTCTATTACTCAATTTAGCTTATGTATTGTGTCTTCTATTGATCACCACTACTAGGATTCAACTCAAATATCTTCTCCACTTAATGTAATAATCAAATAACACATTATATTGAAAATATTCCAACTAATTAGGCTCCTATTTTAATTTCACATAACTCAACCCTTTCACTAGGTCTTCTTATTATCTCTACTTTTCAAATCCTTTTCATCAATTGAATGTTTGGTACTATAATTAGGTAGCAACTAGCTCACCAGTAATATTTGGCATCAATGACAACATAAAAATTGTTCCAATTTTAGTTTTAGTTTTAGTTTCACAATGCACGACCCATTTTTAGATTAAAAAGGGGGACCCCCATAGTTTTTAAAATTCCTCTCTAGGACTTTACTTCAGGAACACTACTCAAGTTTGACCCTCCCCTAGGTCTAGGTTAAATCTCAATCTCAAATAGGGAAATACTGGGCAGTCAAAGAGAGAGAAAATCAAGATTTGGAAATAATAGTATTTTAAGTGCACACATGTGCAGTTGCACCATGCTCCAAAGATGCACACATGCACATGTGTGCATCCTCAGAGGATGCACACCTTCAAAGGTATGCACCTATGGGGGTGCACACTTGCCACACCATCAGGGTCTATTTATAGACCCCAACCCATGTCTCTCTCTCATTTTGTTTTTACTCCCTTATCTAACCGACCTCCTCACTTGCTCTAATTGCACAACTCCAATATTCCTCTTGCACATTCAAGGATAATGTAGACCTTCATGAAGGTGTACACGTGTAGCCCCATGAGGTGTGCATGTAGGAACCTCCGTACTCAAAAAAATTACCCTAATTCACAAGCCACTTGCCTATGTACACACTTGTGCACATGTATATGTGTGCATCTTGCCAGAAGTGTATGTGCACTAGTGTGCAACTATCCAGCAACCCATTTCCAAGACTAATTAAGCACACTAGTGAACCTATAAGGGTGCACTAGGTGTGCTATGATGTACAAAAAGCTATTTGGGGGGGGGGGGGGACTACATTTTTGTGTCTTCTAACTAATTTTGACCTATTTTGGAGTCAGTATAGGTTGTTTTTAGGTCCCATTACTATGCCTTTTGATATCCATAAGACTAATGTTTTCCTCTTTCATGTAGATGAAATTATGTCATCATCATCTTCCATGTATGAGAAAATTGGATGGAAGCTAGTTGCTTTCAAAAACCAATGGGTACCTAAGAAATTAAGATTTTAGGATAGATGCATAGAGATCTAAGACACTAAGTTCAACCACATCAATTGGAATCCTAGCCATTTGCAACAAACCAAGGGAGAAATTAGTGATGGTATCTTCATTAATTCATAGTGGGCTAGTTAATGTTATATCATATCCCACATTAGTTCAATCTTCTAAACTCATAATGGCATTGGTGGAACACTATGTGACTAAGGAGAAGGTTGTGAAGAGTGTCATATGAGAGATAGTCCTAGACCTGTAAACATAGAGAAAGTTTTTCACCTTCTAAGGGTAGAAAAGTACCTTAAAATATCATATGGAGGATCAAAAGGGTGGTATAGAGAGAATGATAAAGAGGTAATAGAACTAGTACATACCTCATTTTCTATCAACACTACACTTCTAGGTGAAAGAGTAAGCAAGGTGGATATGACGAGAGGATATATGAAAGATGAGATTTGATACTCAATTGTCCTCCTTAGCAGAGTAATGGGACTTGTTATAGTGGATCACCTTCAAATATAAATGGTTTATTTCATTGAAATCATAATGGTCACAAAGATGCTCATTGATTGAGCCTCTATCCTAAGTGATAACTTGGAAGAGTACCTAGTTGTGGTTAAGATTGATCCTCATTTCTACATGACATAATACATGGTATATCTCATAGTGGTTAGAACCATCTACTATCTAAGGTTATATATAAAGGCAAGCATACAAGATGAAAATGCTTATCCTTATGTGGTATATCTAGAACTAGTGAAAAGAATCTCTCATTGCAAAGTATTTAATATAGAGTGGTCAATGATGGATTCATTTTTTCCATTCATTAAATTCATTGAAGGAGATTTTGTGAAAAGAATGTTAGTAGAGATGATAGCTAGAATCATAGAAATAGGACCCTACTAAAGTCAATTCATGAAATTCAAGTACTTTTTGGTAGCTGGTACTTTTTTTGTACCCCAAAAATCTCCCAAGATAACCTTTTGATCAATTAATACTCTTGGAGATATCCCAACATCTCACATCTTTTTATAATAGAGTGAGGAAATAAAATAAGAATTCATGGGTATGGCCAATCACAATTTGCACATTTGAGGTAAAGAAAAAGTAGGACATTTCTACTTTTCACTCTCAATGGGATTAGTATCTTTTGGAAGAATACAACTCCCCTCGCCCATTTTTTGACAACATTGGAATGGTTTACCATTTGGTAGAGAAATAATTTGTACATGTTGAGGCCATAGAAGATCATTGGATGAATTCAATAGATGACTATAATGTATGTATAAGAGACTATTTTTGGTTGATTCTATATCTAGCTAAATATATGCTAAAAATGAAGATTCCTCTAAAGTTTGTGGTAAAGGGTACCCTAGAAGTCATGGACCCTTTGTATAAAAATGATAAAATCTACAATAGGTCAATCATGAATGTTGAGATAAGGAAAGAGGAAAATGATGACATAGATCATCGGGCTAGTCATTAGTAGAGATAACAAGGGAATGGATATAGAAGCTAGTTTAGATGGATCTAGTTCCCCAGGCCATACCTCTACAAGCCATGACTAAGCCTTAGAAAGGTAAAGGTTCTAAGGTCAATGTACCAATATAGCCCTCTCAATCCCTATTAAGGCTAGAAATGGTACATAAACATGACTGGGAGGTTGAGTGCTTTGAGGAAGATAAGGGTAGAAAGAGGAAGATGGAGCCACCTAAAGAAAAGAAATAAGCATTGAGGCCCAAATATCACTAGCTCAATATGAACAAGGGCAAGATGAAACTCGATTTGAGCAAGAGAAACCTCCTTAAAAAGTGCAAATAGCATAGAAAAAGAAGGAACAAATAAAGGGCAAAAGGTCCCACTACTAATAACTTTAGAGGAAGAAACCTCCCCCTTAGCTCCAAAGAGAGCAAGAATAGAAATAACTATGGTGGGTGCTTAGAGGAGAATATTGAAAAAGAAGAATACTCCCTCCCCATAGGTTCTAGAGACCATCCCCAAACCTCAAGAGAAGGAAGAAGAGGAACAAATAGAGTTTGTACCCTTGAGCCAGAGAACCTGCATGACCAAAGCCATAGAGGAAGAGAAAATAAGAATCTCTACATAGACACTTCCATATGCTCTAAGAGAGTCTTTCCAAGTAGAAAATTTTGAAGACAAACAATAGAATTGGATAGCTAAGATGGAGGGTGAAGGGATATATGTCTTTGACCTCTCAAACTTGACCAACACCCACAAATATAGAGGCTAGATCATTATCCCAACAAAGAACATAAACTCCTTCTGAAGATCTTCCTCAACATGAGAAGACTCTAGAAAGAAGTAATAAGGGAAAGAATCTTTCGTTAGGACCAACATCTTCAACCAAGTACATGTCACCTTTGGGGACCACACCTTCATGTATAAGGAAGGTCATGCTTTGACAAAAGAAATAGTTGGAGATGACTAAGAGAAGGGAATGGAGGAATTGATTGAAGTGATAAAGAAGCCCGAGCCACCCAAGGGTAATTATAGAATACTTTCCTTCATAATGAAGATTCAAGACTAGAAGCTTCTTGCTCATATCAAAATTCATCCTCCTAATGTCAACAACAAGGAACTAACTCCAAAAGATACCAAATCAAGGTCATGTTTGGAAAGCTCACACTGGACATGACTAAAGTGATAATCATCATAGACATGAAGGAGAAGTTTTGACATATGGATTAGGAAGAATTAGAGTTGATAAAATTGTGGAAGTAGAGCAAGATACTCAAAGGTTACCTAAATGAACTAATAGGATCCATCAATCTAGAAAATCTAGAGGCCACTCTTGGAGATTCATTGGGTAGATAACAAATAGGCCTATAGATGGAATCATTTTTGGAAGCATGTCTACAATGCCATGACAGTTTTGAGACAAAGGAGTGTAGATAATATAGGGAAATTTGAACTTGTTGCATCACATCTAGTCAAATTCTAATAAGTTGGTTTCTATAGGGAACTAATATTTTGAGCTAATGGATGAAGCACGTACATGGTCCAAGGACTTACAACCATTAAGATCAATAAAGGGTTAGAGGCAGTAGATGCTTATGGAGGTATATATTGTAGAGGATCTTAATAATCTCAATGACTAGATAGAGAAAATATTGACATATAATAAAGTAATGAAGGTATTGCATGAGGATATCCAATAGATTAAAGACAAAGCTCAAGAGAAATTTTTGGACATAAAGAGGTATTATAATGCCACTAGCCTTGAGGATTTTGAGGATGAGTCTAAGTCCAATATTTTTTGGTGTCTTCAATAGTCCAAAAATTTATTGGAACATTTGAAGAAACTTCATGAGATGATGATGATGTAAGACAAGCATTTAGAACCAAAGAAGCCTTATTGGACCTATACACAAAGCTTGAAGATTTTGCAAAAATAAGAATAAAAGTCAAAAACTACTAGTAATTATTAATGAATAAGTACAAGGATTTAGATTTATTGGAAGTTATTCAAATAGTAGAGATGATATAGAAATTCAAGAGCATCTAAATATCATTTTGGTGTAAAGAGTAAAAAATCTAGATGCTAGAAATTTAGTTTTGACACTTAGAAGTTTTTATTTTATTTTTTAACCTATCAAGCAGGTGTGCGGTGCACCAATTTTTTTGAAGAATTAGTGTATCAATAGTTCACATCTAGTTGCTAGTTTAGAGAATTCTATGCATCAAAAATACATTTTGATGGTAGTTCAAGTCCTAGAAATGCCTAGAGAAGGATAATCTTCCATTTTAAGAGCTCCTAGAGACTTCTAGATCACTTCACAGCTTCCATCTTCTAATCTTCTCATTCTTTAATTCTTTTAAACCATGTAAAATATTATGAACCCATTATTTGATATAAACAAGGTGGAGACATAAACCATTTAGAAAGCCAAAATTTGTATATAATTAGATTTTTTAAATTATTTTTTAGCACAAGTTTTCATTTAAAGAGCTCTCACTCACAACAAAATGGAGGAGATGAATTCTTTTAAATACATGGATGTAATATGTACTCTAGGTAATTTATTTAATGCAATAATATATGCTATTGGTGCTCTCATTCTAAGTGTAGTTATTCTTGTCAGAGTGTGTTATTTTTGTGAATACATGTTCATGAATTATAATGGAGCCAATAGTTTTATTGTGTTATGATTGTGAGATCTTTTAGTTTTGGTGTTCACCTTATGTTAATCAACTCTACTATTGTGATGAATTGAAGAAAGGATCAATTTTTTTTCATGCATACTTTCTTTTCTTGCATGAGTGAACTTTCTGTGCCCAAGTGGTTTGAAGAAATGTGAAAAATCTTTTGGTTATTATTGAGTCCCCATCAATGATTACATCAACAAGGTTGAGGAAGTGTTGCTCCTTATTTCATTAGTTTTGTACTTGATCATTTTGATAATTGAATTCAAAGACATGTTGTTACCTTGAATTATGTCCATTATAAATTTTCCTTTCAATTATTTGATTTAATATCCCATTACTCTATCTTTGTATTTTCTTTTCTAACATTTGGTTAAAATAGGAATTCATATAGTTGCATCGATAAACTGCATTATCATAAAATAGACAATAAAAATACATATCTCATTTGTGGTTACATTTCAGACAATAACATATATCTAGATTGGTTTGAACTAGAAAAGTCATCCTTGTGAATATACACAATTATCTTTAGATTGAGTTATCTAGTCAGTTGAAATACCCACCTAAAACCTTGGAGTTGGTCCTTGATGAGCTTTTCAAGAGAGGGGTTCAAAAGGATCCCTACTATTAAGCATCATGAAAAATTATAACTCAACACAAGTGGTCCTAGAAGGAGGCCACGAAAAACCATTATAATTAGCAAAAACAAGTCTCTATTTGAAAATTTTATAGTTTTCGAACATTCCAAAAAAATTAATTTGTTACTATCAAAAGGTGGACATGTGTGCTTTTGAAAATGTACATTTTTGTTACATATGATTTTTTAGAGCCACCGCAAATTGGAAGATCTTGATCCACCATCCCTATTTTAGTGAGCCTTATGGTCTTCACCTAGTGTATAAGAGTTCCTAGAATTGACACATTTTTGCAAGCCTTGGAGTGATAAAGGACTACCAAGAATTATATATACCACTTCCATTCCAAAATTCATTATCTTCTTTAGTTCCACCTCTAAACTTACCTCAACCTATCATTCCACCTAATGTAGTAGATTCACCAATCAACTTACAAGGTGCACTCATTGAATTTCTTAAGAACACTATGAAATTTTTCCTAGGGTTAATCTATAGAGAGACACAAACAATTGAGGATCATATCAAGGTCTTCAAAGAAATATTCCATCAAAATATCTTGAATAGGAGAATGTGGTTCTCCATTTATTTCCATACACATTGGGAGAAATTCCCTTTAATTGGTATGTGAACCTACCACTAGGATGTATCCAAAACTAGGAAGCCTTTGAAAAATTGCTCTAAGATCAATTCATAACATTTTTACCCTAGGTGTGATACATCATCAATCTATATCAATCAAAAGGGATCCTATTGGAATTACTTTTAGAATAATTGAGAGGGGGGTGAATCAGTTATTCAAGGTCTAGATATATAAAATAAATGTTTTTCATAATTAAGTGAACCCATAAAACATTCATACCCATGCATGCATTCATTGTGTATTTACTAAACTTGTATGCCACTATCGAATCAACTTCCATTAATGTAAATCATGAAACACAAAAAATTCATCAATAGATTTAACAAATTTATTTACATGGGAACCCAACTTGGGAAAAACCACTAGTAACATGCTATTCCTCTTCAATTTTTTGAAGTGATGCCCTGTGAAAGGCCAACCATGTTAAAGGTTACAATACACACTATTAAATGTGAGCCTTATTAGAGGACTTTAGGCCATTTACTTGGAATGCCACCCTATTGAAGTATTTTTTCAATAACTATTAGGCCAACCATAATCCAAATGATTTACCCTAGATTGATACAATTGTTAGAGAGTAATAGTAGCTCTTTGATCTAATACAACTTACAACTTCACTTGTAGATTACATATCTCTATTTAGTCCTCAATTCTACTTGTCTTTCATACTTTGTAGCTTTGACAGCTTGTTCACTGTTCAAGTATTCATCTCCTTAGGCCTTTTTTCTTGGTATGTCATTACAAACTCTTCTTTTAGTTTTCTTGATGAAGCAAAACACTTAATTCCTTCTCCTCCTTAGGTTCTCATACATGACACCAACCTCTCTAACCTCTTTTCTTCATGACTAGACATTCCTATATAAAGGAAATTAGAATATTTTCCTACTCATTATCCATTATTCAAACTATGGTTTTGGATGGATTAGGTAGTATACAATGTATCTACCCCATATCTTGTCTTTTCTAGAAACTTCTCCTAGAATCCATTTTAATTCACCTAAAAATAATTTACATTAAATTTTATGCCACAATCTTATCAATCTTATCTTCCTCCTAGTTCACAAGTTCAAGGAAAACAAACTTGTTAGCTTAGATTTGAAAAATATTCAATATTTATCATAATGCAGAAGCTCAACATTTTTCAATCTTCTAATGCTTGACACATATTGCATTACTTGGCATCAACTATAAAATCACTTGGCATCAACTAGACTTTACTAGTTCTTAGCATCAACTAAAATTTACTTGACATCAATTGTCTTGCTCAACATCCACTAGAATTTTCTTTCACTTGGCTCCAACTAACTTTCTACTTAGCTTGTGCTAACTTTTTTCGACACCTACTATCCACTCATTCAAGCTTGGCATAAAAACTTTATTTAATTTATTCTTCTAAAATTTCTAAGTGTAGCTAGCCATTTTGTAACCTTAAGTAGATCATCAATACATCATGTCATCACTGTCTTAGCTTATCCTTGCACTTCATTACATAATCATAACTCAACCTTTCCTCTAGGTGCTTTTGTTATGTCTCATTGATCAAATCCTCTTCATCAATAAATTAACTTATAGTACCTAAATCTTATAAGAAATTATCTTATCAAAAAATAGTAGGTTTGCTCAAAATATAGTAGGTTTGACATCATTGTCAAAATAATGATTGAAACATATAATTTTCTTCAACAATCTCCTTTAACAATCTCTTTTCCAATGATCTTTTCAATTAGATTTCAATAATCTCCCTCGTTGGCATTGATGGCAAATCAAATTGATCAACCAAGTCAATCAAATGATGAACATCTAGTTCAACAAATCCAACTAGGGTACCAAAGAAAGAACCTGTATTCCTTTATCAAAAACTTCAACCTTTTGATTAGGTTACAAAATCTCTTCCTTAAAACACCCTCTAAGTTCCTTCTTATATTTCCCTCTTATTCGGTAGATTATGATTGCTTCCTCTTTATTTCTAGTTCTAATAAATGAATCCCTCTCTTTTTCTAACTTTATTCTTGATATTTTTCTCCCTCTCTCATCAGTGGATTACTTTAGGATTTTCTCCCATTTATCTCTTTCACTTGATTAGTAAAACTCTTCTTTTGATGATGATTAGTTTAATGTATTTTCTCCCTCTTTGACAACAATGTCAAAGACCTATACTAAAAATTTGTCATCCTTAAAATATGTAGATATAAGCTTTGTAGATTCCTAATTTTCTTCCTCTATCACCTTTCTTGTGACTGATTTTAAGTTTTAGCTTTGTGATTACTTTAGGTAGTTCTTAAAATAAGATCCACTACATCAATTTGTATTATATGAACATGAACTTGTTTAATGCATGGCACTACCTCTATTTCTTACATAGCCTTTGATAGGGGTATAGTTTACCTCTTAGATACTCATGAGAATCCTTAGGTAATGGTTTTGTAAAGATATCAACAATTTTCTCCTTTGAGTTAACATATTCCATCCTCACCTCTTTTTCTTGAACTAATTCTCTTACATAATGATACTTGATTGCAATGTGCTTTGTCTTTGTGTGCATCACTAGGTTATTTGATATATTGATAGCACTTGTATTATCACAATAAAGTATCACTAGTTCTATGATTTCTTCCTTCATTCCTTTGGGTAGCTATTTAATCCATATAATGTTTGTGTAGTTTACAATAGCAGCAACGTATTCTACTTCAGCAGTAGATTAGGAAATAAAAATTTATTTCTTGCTTGTCCATGTAACTAGTCTCTTGCCTAATAAAAATGCTCCTCTACTAGTGCTCTTTCAATCATCAATATTTCTAGCCCAGTTAGCATTAGTGTAGGCTCTCAATTCAAACCTTGCATTCTTCTTGTAGTATAGGCCAAACTCTTCTATTCCTTTCAAATAAATCATTACTCTTTTCATAGCTATTAATTATTCTCCCTACGATTAGTAGAGAATCTTGCTACTATCCCTATAGCTAATGCAATATTAGGTCTACTATATATTCCATATTGCAATCTGCCAATCATAGACCTATATAATGTTTGATTTACCTTAGTTGAATCATCATTCTTTGACAACTTGTGTCCTATCACCATACATGTACTTAATAGTTTGAAATCCTCTAGTCCAAATGTCTTAAATATCTCTTTAACATACTTTGACTAAGTTATGTATATACCATACTTCATCTGATATACTTGCAATCCCACAAAAAATTTGATTTCTCCAAACATAGATATTCCAAATTCTTGCTTCATCTTATTTGTAAAATATTTACATAAAGCATCTTGTCCTTCAAATATGATATCATCAATAGATATTTTAGATAGAAAAATACCTTTGTCTTATTTTTGCTTTATGTATATATTGCTATTATCATCAATCCTTTCAAATCCAATCTTCATAGGATAAATATCAAGTTTCCCATACCATGATCTTGGGGCTTGCTTCAATCTATATAGGACTTTATGCAGTGTACATACCATGTTCTTATTATTATCATCATCAAATCCTTCTGGCTGTTCTATGTAGACTTCCTCTTCTAGTTTTCCATTTAGAAATGTAGATTTAACATCCATCTGATAAACTCTAAAACCTTTGTATGCAGCATAAGTAGAGTTCTTACTCCTTCCATTCTTGCAACAGGTGAAAATGTCTCACCATAGTGAATTTCTTCTTCTTGCGCATATCCCTCACAAAATAATTTTTCTTTGTTTCTTGTCACTCAACCATTCTCATCTAGTTTGTTTATAAATACCCAATTGGTGCCAATCACATTCTTGTCTTCTAGTCTAGGAACTAGACTCCATGTTTTGTTCTTCTCTATCTGTTGAATCTCTTCTTCCATGGCCTTGAACCAGTCATCATCTTCTAATGCATCTTTTACTATTTTGGGCTTCTTCATGCTTAGAAAACATGATTCACTTCTCAATATATTTCTTATCATTGGCATAGCATATTTTTTTCCAATGATTTGATTAGAAGGATAATGTCTTTTGACATATTTAGACAATCTCAGTTCAGCTCTTATTTCTACATTTTTTCTTTCAGCTTTAGAGTCATTGTGTACATCTTTTTAAGTTATCTTAGAATCCCTTTCACATGTACTGATCTCAAAATTAGAATGTGCATTTTCTTCATTCTACAACTTGGCATCTTAATGTAGCTCAGTTGATGAGTATGACTTGCCTTTCATAGGATGTGACTCAGTAATTTCTAAAACTTGTTGTTGATTTATAACTTGATTTTCAACATCTTCATTAGTAGGAATTCCTTTAGAGAAGTAGAAAAATGATTTTTATTCTTCTAGTTATTTCATAGATTCAGCCTCATGTACTTCTATAAATTCATTAAAATTCACATTTGCACTTTCCACAACTTCACTTGCAGATTACAAATCTCTATTCAGTCCTCAATTATACTTGGCTTTCATAATTTGTAGCTTTGATACCTTGTTCATCCTTCAAGCATTCATGTCCTTAAGCTTTCTTGCTTTCTATGCCATTGTAGACTCTTCTCTTGGGTCACTTGATGAAGCAAAACGCTTAATTCCTTCTCCTCATTAGGTTCTCACACATTACACCAACCTCTATAACCTCTTTTCTTCATGACCAAACATTCCCATATAACAAAAATTAGAATATTTTCCTACTCATTATCCATCATTCAAAATAGGATTTTGGATAGATTAGGTAGGATACAATGTATCTATGCCATATCTTGTCTTTTCTAGAAACTTCTCCTAAAATCCATTTCAATTCTCCTAAAAATGGTTTACATCAAATTCTATGCCACAAGTTCATCAATCTTATTGTCCTCCTAGTTCACAAGTTCAAATAAGACAAAATTTTTAGCTTAGATTTGGTAAAAAAAAAATTATCTTTATCATAATGCAATAGCTTGATATTATCAGTCTTCTGGCACTCAGCACATACTATGTTACTTGGCATCAACTATAAAATCACTCAGCATCAACTAGAATTTACTAGTGCTTGGCTTCAACTAAAATTGACTTAGCATCAACTATCTTTCTTTGCATCCACTAGAATTTTCTTTCACTTAGCTCCAACTAACTTTTTGCTCAACTTGCACTAACTTTTCTCAGCACCTACTATCCACTTGACCAAGATAGGTAATTTTTTATTTATTTTACTTATTCGTCTAAACTTTCTAAGTGTAGAAAACCATTTTGTAACATTAAGTACATAATCAATACATCATGTCATCACTGTCTTAACTGACCCTTGTACTTCAAATTACGTAATCATAACCCAACCTTTCCTCTAGGTGTTTTTGTTACATCACATTGATCAAATCCTCTTCATCAATCAACTAAGTGATAGTACTTGAATCTTATAAGAAATTGTCTGACCAAAAAATAGTAGGTTTGACATTAGTGACCAAACAATGATTGAAACACACAATCTTCTCCAACAATCTCCTTCTTAACAATCTCTTTTCTAATGATCTTTTCAACTATATTTCAGAAAATCCAATGCAGACCATTTCACATTTTGATCACTACTTTCACATGACATACAACAAGTTGGAGTACCCTACATTGTTCTAGTTGAAACTACAATGAAGATTTATCTTAATGCTATGGACCACCTCACTAATAACTTCCTCAATAGATTTCCTACTATAGACATCAATACATTGGAAAATGTCTTCGAGGAAACAATTACCTTTACTAAACAAGGAAATCCTAATGCATGTGGATTGATGGTTTAGACTCAAGCTAGTACAATAGTGCTAACATATCCTACTAGAGTACAAGTAATGCCTAGTCAATTTTTTCCAACAACTCCAACTCCACTCCAAGGGGCACCAGTTGTGCTAGTTATAGCCATAATCTACCTAATATATGAACCTCCAAAAGATGCTTTCTCATAGAAAAAGGAAACAATATCCAAACAATGGAAGCATCCTTGTAGAAAAAAATAATAGTGCTCAATTTGTGGACATCAATCAATTTGATGGTAGTTAAAATATACATAATGATGTTGACTTAATATTTCAATGGAAATCAAGAAGTCAACCAAAATTCACAAGGCAATGATAATGAGCCCCCTATGCAGTTCAATACTATATTATTAGACTATTATAATTATCCATAGAATTTGGCAATTGAAGAACAAGTCAATGAACATTCTATTATTCTATTCAATCAAGAATTAGAGCCTTAACTAGAAGAGATGTTTTCTTTCCAAAATGATTATAGAAATACACACAACTTGTGGAATATAAGGGAACCCATGAAAAATGAAATTCCTCCTACCTTGCAACCAACTCCTCTAGATCCAAGAGTGGATATTAATCTAGTTCCTACTATACCACATTATGTTAGATATTAAAATTAGGACCAACAAAATATTTCAACAATAGAACCTTGCTTGGTCAACTAAAATGTACAGTGCAATTGAGGACTTAAAAAGGGAAAAGGCCAATATATCCTTGTTTGATATGCTACAAAATTGTCCTAACACACACTTTTGTAGTGATGAACACCATTTATAAAGACATGGCCAAAGTGCCTCCTTTCTTGATCAATCTTATAATTCTTTCGAGAAACCTCCATAATTGTCTCATAGATTTAGTATCTTCCTATAACGCGATGTCACTTTCAATAGCTAAGAGTTTGGGTGTCACCTCTCAACCTATAAATCAAATAACGATTCAATTTAATAAAATAGAAGTAAAATTTATTAGTGATATTGAAATATGTTCAAATATAATTAACTACATATCCTAGAATTTAGGACAACACAGATATACATGGGGTGGAAATTCCAAAAACATGTGGTTTGTTATTGAGTATAGAATGGACCCAGTACCTAAGAGGATGGTTCTCAACTAATTTTACTCAACTATGGTTACCATGGAAAGGGTTGAATAATCAAGTCAAGATAGACATTGAGGTCAAAGCTAGAGATAATGATCATAGAATATAATGTCCCAAATGAAGTAGCATTTCTTCAATCAAACCTAGGTTTTTACAAGGTGATGACTCTTGATATATCTATAGTTAAAAGAATAGGAAATCTAAATAAAGAATACATGAACCCTACCCCAAAAAAAGAGATTGTGACTTAATTTATAGATAGCATGGTTAAAAATTTGCATTTCTTAGGAGAAGAAGTAGACCTAAATTTTTAACTCCTAGGACATAAAGTAAATAATTCAAAATTTGAGTGCTCACATTGGCAAGAAGTGATTGCAACATATAAATCCATGAATTGGAACCCCAAGCCCTTACTACTTAGGGCTTTCTCAATGTTCTAGATCTACACACTTCTAAACAAATTTGATGATTGAATCACCTTTATTCCAACCTCCTATGGTGTTTCCAATCATAAAAACTACTCTTTCATGGATGAAAAGTTTACTACTATACCCTATCTACCATTTCATTATTTTTTTCCTTCGTTGTTTTGACTAAACTCACACTATCTTGCATATTCTTGCATATGCTTAGTTAGCACTTAATAGTACAAGTTAGTTTGGTCATCCCATGGATATTAGGCCCTATATTATTCATGAAATGACTTCCATTCCTTAAACTCTACTATAGTAATAGTAATAGACAAAGAAAACTTAATGTTCCACAAACTAGTGCAACATCTTTAATGAAAGGATAAACACATTCAAAATAGTGATACTGAATGAATAACCTTATTGATTTATTAACATTCCAAAAAAAATCAAGTTGACATTATAAGGAATGAACAAACTTTCAAACATGAAGATTTTTATTGTTGTATTTCACCAATCTATACGTCAATCTCACTATCTCTATTCCATAAAAGAGACCCCCTTGCTATTAAAAGGAATCCAATATAACTCCCAAAACTAATCCAACCAAATCTTAGCATTGAGTTGAATGTTTAAACCAAAACATAACAAAACAATAGTTCTATGAGATAGCACCTTTCATTCAATACATCTATGTGTTTCATGAAGTTAAATTGCCATTCCAAGTCATTTTTTTAAGTCCCATTTTGAGCAGCTATCATTTCTATATTTTTGCTTGTGTCAGATAGTGACAGGAGGCTGTGTTTGCATCTAAATGTCTCATACCTAGTAATTTTTCATGACTCACTGCTTTAAGAGTGCTTATTTTCCATGCCTAAGAACCTATGTTTCAAATTTTGAGTCATTTTGGATCTGTTTGATTAGATTTTGAATCCCTCAAAGTTGATCATTTAATGTTGTCATGATGATGCAATGAATTCTAAATTCTTGGAAGCCCTATTTAACATGTTATAACTTTGACCTAGTGAGACCAAAATGATGAAATTCTTTTTTTTTTGTATTTTAGAGGTTAGAGACTTGTCATGTTTCAGGTTTGAGCTTATGACAAATCTGTTTGATCAGTTTTCAAATGTGATTCCAAATGCAATTTCTAGTTTTTTACTAGTGTCAGTATTTGTAGATTTGTCAAAACCTCTATTTGTGACATCATAACTCATAATATATGATAGGTGAGATAAAATGGATTGTACCATTTTTTTGTGCTCTAAAAATATTTCAAGTATGTCAATTTTCAAGTCTTGATGAATCTGTCTACATAGTTTCCTAGGTCCATTTAATTTGCAAAAATCATTTTTTTGTCAATGTTCCCAGTCTGCAAATTTGAATAGCCCACTTTGAACGCTTGCCAAATGCATCATGTTATTTTTCATGAGCCCAAATCATAGATTAATATTTTCTTCATGATAGTGAACAAATGCCCTAGTATTTGTTTCCCCAAGTGTCAGTTTGCCCTATTTTCAAAGCCAAATCTAAATGCAATTTAGTATTTTCTGACATGTTTATCTAAAGGTGATTTTAAGAAGGAAAATTTGAACGTCAATATCTTTTGATTGGGAATTCATCATGAGATGAGATTCAAAGGGTAAGAGATTTCTAAATAGGGAATTAATATGTTTGATTTTAGAACTTGGTCAGAGGGTTGGGTCAATTTTTAAAGCTAATAAAAGGACCCTCTGGCATTAAATTGACAATTTGCAGATTAATGGTAAAATGAGTTTTAAAAGTTGTTTACAATGGTGAAACCTGATTCTAATTAGTATGATAGTTTAAATGGATCACTTTGTAATGTTAGTTGTCTAAAAATGAAATTTGTTTTAGTCAGACCCATTGAGGGGCCCGACTAATTCCATCTGATTGATAAGGCATCATGGAGTTGTCAGAATGATTAAAGTGGGTTAGAATGCTTTTGATCTATTTAAATGTCACAATGCAAAGGTAATATAGATGATCTTGAGTATTCATTAGTATTTAAAGTTAAGCCAAATCTTACTTCAATGCTTGAGGGCAATCTTTCTTTGTCAAGAGCCTGTGGGTTGAATGAGCACGCACTTAATTGGAATTTGAATAAAGAACAAGTTCAATTCTAGCTTTTACAAGCAAAAATGCTAAATTGAATAGTACTTCTGATGGATAAAAAGAGGGGATTGGATGATTCAACTTGAAAGAGAATTGTTACTAGCAATTAGTAATAAAGGGTCATAGCATTGTGACATAATTTGTAAAGAAGAGGATACATTGTTTTGAATGCCTACAATATTGTTAGGGGAAATAATGTACGGGCAAAGGAGATGGGATTTGTCAATTATTTATAAGACTTGATTTGGAGTAAGAGAAGCACAGGGTTTTAGATACTAGCATCTTTAATTAAGGTTTGAGGGTTCAAGTTTGGTATGTCTTTGGATACTGAGAATGAAAGTTTGTCATGGGACAACATGTATTTTGTGAAGAAGAACATATATAAAGTTGATTGACCCCAATCAGTTGGTGGGGATAGGAATAGAAGGTTTTTATGGGCCTTATAATCTAATCAAGCTCCAATTCAATCCCTATAGCTGTACACATCCGAAAGGCACAAATTATATTTACAACCATCAAGCTGTTGGAATCAACTTCACTTCTCTACACATATATCCTAGTGTCTAGATATTTGAATGCTTCAGCCCATGTAATCTATCATTTAGAAAAGGTGGGCATTGACGCACATACAAGATTTCAAAAATATATTAAAAATTTCTATCTTGTTTACAAAATTTGGGGTGCCTAATATAGAAGTGGAATACAGTGAAAGTTTCATACAAATTGTATCAATAGTATATTGAATCCTGCTAAAAAGGTGGGGTAGGAAGCTTGATTTGGTAGTTATTTATGAACTACACCCAAGCCAAGTAGATGATTGATGGATTCGAGATCATGCTCTCCCAAAATCCATCTTTTGCCATTAATAATAGGAAAATTTTCATGGTAAAATTTAATTGGGTTAAGAAGACCAAGGGAGATGCCATGATTAGAAGACCAACTCAGCAAACTAAAATCCACATGACAAAGTGAGTAACTAGTGAAGTAGGAACAGGCAAGAGGCCCATGTGAAAAGGAAACATAAGCTGTTTGGAGGAAATTAATTTTCAAGTAAAAGAGGATAACTTGTATACCACATTATGAACAAGATAATTTCCTTATAAAAATTTCTATGCTTTCAACAAACAAACAAGGATAAAATAATTCCTTTTCTTATGAATAGTTAGCAACCCAAATTCATGATTGGTATTTTAGCCAAGCAACAAAACCCCATTTATATAAATTTTCCAATTCCAAACCCTTGAATTTATTTCAAGATATTCAAATTTAAGCATGGCGAGCTCCATGGGAGCACTTAGATGTGCTGCAGTGCTAATATTTTCTCATAATGCACATATCACCTAAAAAGGAGACACACACATAACAAGAAGAGGAAGCTTCATCTATATGATCAAGCATCATTCACGTGTGGAAGGAAACCAAATTTTGAGGTTTTTGAAGAGGAAAATGCATGAAGGAGCAAAGGCATCTTAGAAGCTGACCATGAAAAAGAAAATGGGAACCTAAATTATAGAAGGAGAAGATGAGTGCATTGAAGAGAAAGAAGTTTCCATAAGCAAAGCAACCCATGCTAAGTGTTTGAAGAAGTCCAAATTATAAGACATCTAGACCCTTTTGTATGGAAGGAAAAAATGTAGTCAAAGAGTAGTAGACATGATAGAAGAGTAGGATAAAGCAACTCGCAGTCCATGACCTTCGCAGCAAAGGTTATATTTTTTTCTTTATGCATTATATCTAATAGAGTCACCACGAGCATAAAAAAGTGACCAACAAAAAAGGAAAAGCGTAGGGGCTTGAGTTAATTTCTTAATCCCACATTCACTATGTTGAGGGCTTTTGAATTCTTTAAGTGGAATTCTACACAACATGCATTGTGTCTCAAGATAAGAGCCTTTTGAAAGGCTGCATGTTATAAGGTGGGCCCATGGTCGGTTAGCTGGTAGGTCACTCAAGGAAAATTTTAAACAAACTAACAAATGCCTTGATGTGGTTGGATGCACTAATATTTTTCCATGTGTCTTCATCATGTGGTGGGCACTGGACCACAATAGTAAGTTGCGTAAGGTTTAAATAATGTGGATATGTAGGCTACTGCCACATAGCAATGGAGCCTAGTTAGAGATGAGATGGTGATTCAGTTAGAGTGATGGGATAGCCAATGAAAGCATGAAACATGGAACCTATTGAGAAAATTATGGAGTGAAAAATGGTAGCATGGAGATCTGTAGGAGCTTGAAATGGAGCCATCAAATTTTGCCATGTGGTGAGATCTGACAGCTGGCACATGCCCACTTCCCAAAGTTGCAAGGTAGTTAAGAAATGTGGGTAAGTAGATGAGTGCCACTTGGTAATGAAGTCGTAGGTCAAGCAAAGGTGGATCAATTGGGTGCTACCATGGGGTAGCTTGGTCAAACCAAGTTTGACGTGAGGTCCAAGGTTGAGAGAAAATGAAATATTTTTTAAAAATGATTTTAAATTATTTTTTCTCATAAGGAATTGGATGTTCAAACACATTTAAATGTAAACAGGTATAAAGTTAAAGTTTATACTTTTAGAATTTTTTAAATTTTTTAAAACTAAGAAGTGTAGGTCAGACATTTATAGTAGGGGGGACATTTATTCAAACTAACTTTCAAGGGCTTTTCAAAAGGCTAGTATAGTGATATTATATATCACTAGAATTGGGAGAAGATGGACTCTCTGATTTTGGAGTTTTTCTTTGCATAGGAAGTAGTTTATTTAGGTTATTCAAGGTTTTGTCCTAAATTTGTAACTTGCAACCACATTTAGATATCAAAGTTCAGTTGTGATTTCTAGTAAGGTAATGACCTAAATGTGGGTAAAAGATAGTGGAAATGTAGTTGGGGTAAAATTTGATCAATTTTAAGTTAGTTAACCCACATTTTCACTAGTATTTCATGATGCAATTCAGATTTTATGGTTGCATAGAGGTTTTCATCATTCAATAGAGATATTTACAAGTTTGTTACAAACTAATGGTGACAACAAAATCAAACCAGATAGGTAAAAAGAAGAGAGAGGTTATTCAATTGTAGGGGATGGAATTCCAAGTGGACACATGTCATTCTAAGATCAAATCTAGTAATTCATCTTGGTCTATATCTTTCTTTCTTTCATCCATTGTAGGGGTTCTAGTCATTGGAGAAAAATTGCTCACTACTGTGATACCAAGTTTTGGTTCCAGTTTTGATGTGTTTCCATACTGTGACACCACATTTCCTTCAGCAATTTCTCTTATATAAACAACAGTGATGAAGAGAACATAGCAAGTTTAGATCTATTAGGTGTTTCATGTTTTGATTTCATGCATATGAATGTATTATTTCAAGGAAATAAATACAAAAGGACAACAAGTGTTTGAGTTTTCATTTTAGATCTTGTCTCCTTTCTTAGTGAATTTTCAATGTTTTACGATCTTTGAACAAAGAGCCTAAGTCATAGTTTCAGTCCCTTAAGGATGTATGTTGTTTCATTATTTCTTGTAACTCAAGGAGTTATGTAAATGCTTTAGGGAAATCAATAGGGTTGCAAGTTTATTGAGGAGGATATTAGGTAAGAATTAAATTTAGATTGAACATAGATGTCTATTTACAAGGTAAACAGATAGATCAGATATCTAAATATATGAATAGGTATCAGGTATCCATATGTGTGTGTCTGATTCATGGAATTGCCCAATGGTTAAGGCATTGATCAGTTATAGGATCACTTGTTCATGCTGCTACATATTTGGGGTGTTGTTGAATTCAAGATTATTAATCAAATTCTTTTCTCCCTTTCATGTTGAAGAGCTAGAAAAGTCTAGCCCTCACTTAGCTTATGAATATCATAGATTCTCATTTAGCTACTATTGATCTATGTTATCGCATGAGTTATTAGGAGATATAAGGGTTAAATATGCTTTAATATATTTAGGAGTTTTTTTTTTTTTTACTAGTACCATATTGATTGAATCTGAGGTCCACTCACCTAGGTTTTATAGAGCCTAAAGTAGAAGAAGGGTTTAGCCTTATACTTGGCCTAGTGTCTAAAATGATATGTTGAAAATGGGAGTTAGCTACCCCTAGATTTGTCATATTCTCATTAGGAAAATTGAAAACTAGAAACATTTTCAAATATGAACAAAATGGCGAATTTATTGGGGGATTGTGTTGAGATTCATGACAAACAAACCTTGAGAATTTAAAGGGATTCAACAAAATAGAAGGAATGACATGGAGAAAATTTTATACAATAGCAATGTCATGAAGTCATTTCCATTTCTTTGTTGAAGATTCATGTTCTCAAGTTAAGTTTTATCCATTTGCATCAGTAACTTTGAGGTTGAATGTAAATTGTATTGCTAAAAGGTGTTCATATTCAATCAATTCAATTAGTTGTTGTTTTCAAAGTCCTAGGATTGGAAAAGAGGTTGTCAAAATGATCAAAGAATCGTAGTAGCAATTTTCTCTGGGTTTTAATCTCTATTTTTTGGCCCAGCTTTTGGTCCCTTTTTCTGGTTGTGGTTAATGGTGTTTTTTTAGTCTTTAAACTATGTTCTAGGTTCTTGTAAAACCTAGGTACTTTTATTGGTTTTATTATGTGGTTTCAGGTCCCTGTAAAACCTTATTTTGATGCTATTTCTCAATAGGTATTAGGTCCTTATAAAACTTGGTGGACTTTAATGCTTTATCTTTTTTTCTTTTGTTAAAGGGTTTTGGGGTGCCTTCAAAACCTATTTTTACTTTAATCTAAAACATTGTAGTTAAAGCTAACATTTTTTGTAACCATAGTAGTTAGTTTTAAAAGGGTCACATAATTAGTTAAATGATATGGTCAAATGTGTGAAGACTTCTTAAGATGGTAAAAAGAAATAACATGGTTGGTCAACATGGTAGTTTCTAGTTGTAGGGATCAGTTGGTCTACTAACTTTGCTAATTCATGAGCCAGAAACAGAGAGAATTTGTTTTCTTGTGCAATATAATCTTCTTGATTGATTCCAACCACTTCCAAATGAATGCAAGGCCAACTAATTACATGAAGGACACTTCTCCCATTTTTTGATTGCCCATTTTGGGATTTTCTACATTGAATGACATCATTTATGTCATTTCAAAGGACCTTCTAGCTAGGCTTTAAATGATTATGCTACATCTAGGGTTGTTCCATGATCATATTTCTTTCAGATTTATAGTAACTGCTAAGTGTAGTGGTTGATTTTGGTTTAGGGAAAAGAATATCTTAGTTATGCCTAATGGACCCCCTCTATTTCTTTGGCATGCTATTGTAAATCCCCTTTTCCTTAGGACAATATGACACTCTACCTTATCATTTTCAACCATTGATGTATCATGCAAGATCTATTTTCCCCTCATTGATGTATTGTGGATATCTACAATTTTGCATAACCGTATTTTTAGAATTCTCTTAGAATACCTGTGGGGGCATGAATCAATTATTCAAGGTCTAGATGTGCAAATAAAACTTTTAACAGTTTAGTGAACCCATCAAACTTTCTTAACCATGCATGCATTCATTGTGTTAACCAAAATTGATTTGTTGCTATTAAACTAACATGTAGAAATGTAAAGCATAAGACACAACATATCCATTAATATAATTGATAGAATGATTTAATGTGGAAAACTAATTTGGGAAAAACCACTAGTAACATGCTACTCTTTTTTCACTCTTTAAAAGTGATGCCCTATCAAAGGTCAACCCTATTAAAGGTTACAACACACACTATTTAATATGACCCAGTTAAGGGATTCCAATCACCCTACTAAAAGTGAGCCTTGTTAGAGAAATTTAGGTCATTCACTTGGAATGCAACCCTATTAAAGGATTTTCCAATGATTGTTAAGTCAATCATTCTCCAAAGGATTTATCCTAATCTGATACAATTGTTAGAGAGTAGCAGTAGAGTTTTGACTTGATATAGCTTACAACCTTATTTTTAGATTATAGATCACTATTTAGTCCTCATCTTTGCTTGGCCTCTAGTCTTTGCAATTCTGATAGCTTGTTTCACCCTTTAAGCATTCATCCTTCTCTAGCCTTCTTACTTCGCTCACCATTGCAAACTTCTTCACTTGGGTCACTTGATGAAGCAAACCCTCTTCCTTCTCCTTGTCATATTTTTGCATCCAAAAATCTTTGACCCCCAACTAACTTTTCTGCATGACCAAGCATCCCTACATATAGGGAATTAGAGCTCTTTTTCTTGCTCATTATCCATCTGTGGAATTAGGGTTTTCAATGGATTAGGTAGGATACAATGTACCTACCCCATATCTTGTCTTCCTTAGAAACTTCTCCTAAAATCCATTTGAATTTTCCTCCAAAATGGTTTACATAAGATTTTATGCTCCAGCTCATCAATCTTATCTTCCTCCTAATTTAAAAGTTCCAAGAAAATTAACTTTTTAGCTTTTATTTGGTGATTCTTTGATGTTTTCATAATGTAGTACCTTAGCATTATTAATTTAATAATGCTTGGCACATACTGTGTTACTTGGAATCAATTAGTTTTTACTAGTGCTTGGAATCTATTGAAAATCATTTGACATCTACTACCTTGCTTGACACCTACTAACTTGCTCGACATCCATTAAGAATTCCTTTCACTCAGCTTCAATTGACTTTTTTCTTTGTTTGCACTAACTTTTCTCGACATCTTCTATCAACTTGGTGAAGCTTAGCAAATGAACTTTGTTTAACCTTTTTCTTCTAAACTTTCTAAGTGTATCCTATAATGCCCCACCCAGAGATCCTTGGAAACAAGGATGAAATACAAGCCAAGAATTTTTTTTTACAAATATGAATGCACATGACAACATCATACAGGGATCAGAAAGATCACAATAGAAGACTTCACCATAATCTCAACAACCTTGAGAAATATCCAAACACCACTACCAAACTGACACACCCAAAAAAAGCCAACAACAACAACACACATGATGAGGGCACAAGAATCAACCACTCATCAACAAAACACCAAGCTAGGGTAAAATGCAGAAACTTGAAATTTGGCTAAGCCTGAAATCTTGAAGCCCTAAAAATTGGCTAAGTCTAGATTTTTGATGCCCTAAAATTTCCTAGAATCCTTAACTTATCTCAAAGAGGTCTAAAACCTATATCAAAAGATTTGTCGCATATATTAAAATATATCTTAAGTATAAGAAATTAAACCCCAAGAGACTAAAATAGAAACATGAAAACTAAATTTCAAGAGAAACTGACAGAATTCAAAATATGACACTATTTGCATGGGCGTGCGATACATTTTTAATGTCGCACCATGCTGAACAAATATCACCCAAAGAATAGGAAAACTCTCCCAGAAGCACAAAATACTGAAATAGAGCAAAGAACCTCCACACTAGGGAGTATTAGATCCACATGAATCGAGGAATGAACACTCGAGAGTAGCATCAGAAAGGAAAGAGGAACATCATTCCATCTAAACCATAACAGTAAGGAACATACTAAAATAAACATCACAGTAAATAGAAATACTAGAAGAAATACTAGTAGAAAAAGTGGAAGTAACATATTAAAATATACATCAACTTATTCTTAAATGATATATTTTAAACCCCAAGAGACTAAAACAAAAACACAAAAATTGGATTTCAAGAGAAACAAACATAATTCAAAATGAAATAGCATAGGGTTAAAGAATGCCCAAAATAGAAACCTAAACAACTCTCACAAAGTTTGGATCAAGACAAAAGTGCCTGTTGTCTGCCTGTGCAAGTTTTTACAAAAAATCGTGTGACGCTTCTTACTAAGGGAGTGTGACACTTCTCCTTAAGGCTTGTGACACTCTTCCAGTGTCATAAGACATTTCTCAAGAAGGTAGGGACACTCTTCTAGTGTCATACAACATTTCTCAAGAAGGTGTGCAACACTTTACAGTGTCGTACAACATTTCTCAAGAAGGCATGTGACACTTTACAGTGTCATACGACACTGTTTGCATGGGCATGTGATACATTTTTAATATGACACCATGCTGAAAAAATGTCACCCAAAGAACATGAAAACACTCCCAAAAGCACAAAAGATTGAAATAGAGCAAAGAACCTCCACACTAGGGAGTATCGGATCCACATGAATCGAGGAATGAACACTCAAGAGCAGCATCAGAAAGGAAAGAGGAACATCTATCCATCTAAAACATAATAGTAAGGAACATACTAAAATAAACATCGCAGTAAATAGAAATAACAAAAGAAACTAAACAACCAAAATAAGTATGCAGATCCTCCCATCTGTCAATACCATCATAAGACCATCGTGGGTCCTAGCCATCCCCAGCGCGTAACATCCCAAACCACCAAACATATCATTGGCACCATCATAATAGGGATGCCACTACTAAAAATATGCAACACTATAAGCATAAGGAAATCTAACATGCTAGTAGAAAAGCATAAGATAATCTTATAGTAGATAATGTCACCTATCACATGCTAAACAACAGTAAGCAACAGATATACTACTAAATCAAATAACATCATCTAATCATATGCTAAACATCATGATAAGGGAATGCACCAAATAAACTAACATCATCTAAACATGATATACAAGCATCCCAATGAAAGCACAAATCACAAGAAAGTATACTCCTAAACCTGTAGTATCAAGTGAAGACATCTAGCAATTGTCGCAGTAGGACAAAGATCAGCTCTGTACACTGATCCCTAGCAGTGGTGAAGGTACCTATGCCTCCCAACCATGTGGAAACTATAGGTCCACACCTGTCACACTGATGGAGATAATGATCCAACCACAAACACACATAAAGTGCAACATCCAAGGCTAACACTCACGCCAGATAGTATGATGGCTGCAACCAAGAACCTAAGACAATGCAAGGAGTACAGGTCCTAGTCAAACACTTAATAGGCTACTATGTAGGGACTAACATCATGGAGAGTCACTTGGCATCAAAAAGCCCAAGCTTGGATCACATGTGGAAACTCTTGCAAGGTACTTCCCTCTCAAGGAACTCCCTTGGAACCATGACACGAAGTTTTATTATCTTAAGTTTTATTACCAGTCACACATTTTCTTTAGCTATCACTTAATCAAACTCCTCTCAGCCATACCCATGGCATCATGATTGCCGAGCTGTGAGATAGAAGCTCCCTCCATATGCTACCCTACCGTACCCATGTTCATCCTACAACAAGTGTCCATGGGCATGCATACTCCCATCCCAACCCCAATGATCATAACTTTCAACAATACCATGGAAGATCGAGCCTCGCAAGTCACCCGACAAATGTACACACACATACTTGTGTGTGGCACACCACCATCATGAAGATCACAACACAAGGATAGGAATGAGAACACAATGCAAAGAAAACACCCAACTAAAAGTAATACAGGTAGGATGGAATCTACATGAATCCCAAAGCTAATAAAACCATACATCATAAAATCACTCAACCGGCCTCAATCCGAGAGTATGGATTCTACACAAATCCAAATGATGTGACAAGACCAAGCATCATGAACTCACCCAGCTAGCTTCAATCCGAAAGTATGGATTCTACTCGAATCGTAGCGCTTATGAAATGAAAGAAAAGGTCTAAAAGAACCAATAACACCAGGTATAAAATCACTCAATCAAACACAATGTTAGGAGTATGAATGCAACATGCATCCCAATGCAACATAAAAGTGTAGAAGTGGTATAACTAATATCCAAATAGATCATCCAAGTCCACAACCCACATTGTGCCAAGAAAACTCAAAAGAATAGGGTAGTATGCAAAATGAGGTAGAAACTCCAAATTTTAGAAAAAATCCAAAATTAAAACCAATTTGGCCTTTGGGTTCAAAAATCCCAAAAATCCAAAAATAAATTAAAATGGACACCATATGCAAAAACTGCGGGCATAATGGTGCAAAATCCCAAACCCTCATCCCAAAAAATAGAGAAATGTTCATACCCGCCCAACTGGGTAGAACTAACATACAGAAACAGAGGGGAACACTAGTTCTTAGCCTCCAAACAAATGGCTACAAAAACTAGAAGCTAAAATAGAGCAGAAACAAAAAAATAGGAAAGCCCTATCTTACAGCCAAAAGGAAAAAATTAGAATCTGAAACATAAAACAAATATCCCATAGAAGTAGCTGAAAATCATGGCAATCCAAGGTGTCCCCGAGCCAGATCCAATGAGCCCAACCTCGCAAAAATCTCATGCCCGTAGCTCCCACAATGAACAAAATGGTAAATCCTCATGAAGAGGATTTTGGGTTTAACTCTCCAACTTCCCAATTTGAAAGTGAGAAGTGAGGAATTAAATTCCTCTTTGGATACTTATTCACTTTTCAAGTGAATAATCGATTAGGGCAATTAACCAACCAATGTTGTTAAACCCCTAATCGACCCAAATGAAAATAGGCTATTCCTATAAATAGGAATTCATCTATGGCAAAGCTGCCAAAAATTAAAATAAATTAATTAAAAAGAAGAAAACCCAAAAACACATAAATCTCGTTAATAACTTTCACGACAATGTGAACATCTAAATGCATAGACACACTTACTGGTGCAATTGCAATATAATAACATAGCCAAAACAGTAATGCATTAAATCTCCTAATTTAACTATTTATTTAATTATATTAAAATAGTCTATTTACACCACTCACATTTGCATAAGGCATAACAATGCAGGAATGAAGTAAATAACCATAGCATTAAATCCATCACATAACATAATCAGAGGAATGTCCAAAAACCAGATAACCAAATATCATCATAAAAACACACTGTCAACTCAAAATGGCATCATCATGCAATATGATTAACTGAACGTCATAGTAGTCTAAAATCTATGATACTGAAATCAAAGTGTAACATCTAACCTTCAGGTCCTCTCAAATGTAAACATAACATTAGTAAAAATTATCTCTCTAGTCAAAAATATAACAAGGTAAATGTCCACAATACCTAACCAAAGAATCCAACATGAACAATCCATTTAATTACTTATGAATTTAATAATTATTGATTAATTTGCATTAAAAAGGCACTTAAAACAAATAAGAAAACACAGTCATAAACATGACTAACCACTGCTACAGGAACCTAGTCCAGTGTAGCATGTTAAAAAGTACACAGTGCAATCTCTACACACATCTTAGGGTAATCATGGAACAACCCCATGATACCACTCGATCTTGGTAACCACTGGCACAAACCTCAGCGAACCAAGAAACACATCATAATTTCATAGATCAGTCAAAAGCATAAACAAAGAAACTGATACAAAAACATAAATCCAAACACCTCGATGGTGTAGACCACTTAGGGTCACAATCATGATACCATCACAAAAAAAGATCAGCAAGGTTGCATCCATTAGGATGATTAACAAAATTCAAATGGGAGAAGCACTACATCATCCCCCCCAAAGACTAGGCTTACTCCTGGAAGCCTGCAATCCAAAAATAGAAACCAAAATAGACAAAAACCAAAATCCAAAGTGAGCAATAGGGATTTCTCAAGAAACTCTCCACAAGTCAACCCAAATCACTCCCACATTCTCAACCCATCATGTTAACCCCCAAAAAGGTTAACCATGAGAGAATGGGTGTGACATAGACACAAGGTCCTCCAACAAGGAACCTTCTATGCGTTATGAAGAATCCATATAGCCATAGAGTCAACAATACAAGGTAAGGAAAAACCCTCTCCACCTCATCAACAGGTGCCCAACTACAACATGCACCAACTACAAGACCACAAACAAGGTCAAAACAAGGCACACTTCGAACAAGAGTTGGAATCATGGGGAATAACCATCCCAAAATTCCCAAGAATACTATCATGTCACACATGATCATTCTGGAATCCATGTAAACTCACCCTTAGAACAAAGAGAATGGAAGTTTACAAACAAAAGGACACACTCCAAAAGACTACTCACCACCAAGCATAGGAGCATGACACCTCACCAAGGCACAAAATCTCAACTACCACTAGAAACTAGGGTAACATAACCCAACCAGACAAGATATCACCTTTCCACAAGGTTGTACAGACTTTTGTCAGTGGACACAATCATGAAATATCTGCATACCAACTCACAAGATGGTAACATGTGTCCAACGATACCATGTCCCTCTAGCACCATGATAGGAAAACTACACCCAATCTACTGTTAAACTCAATCTCTAGCCTCAAGTCAATAGTTAATTGGAAAACTTGACTGAGACAATCCACATGAAGATATAAGCTTAGGGAGAAGGATACTACAGAGTATTAGGACTGAGAGAGAGTCTCTCTCTCAACCTCTACACTAACTAGTCCATGATGTGTTAGGAAACTCACAATTTCACCAACCATCAACAAACTCACCTGAAAACACTAACTGAGCTAGTGGCATAACCACACTAGCCTACTCTCACAAGAGAGAAAAGGATATAGAGATACACCCAAGGAAACATCCAAGAAGGAGAATCTAGACTCATCAAATAATTGAGTCACTCCCAAATGACAAGGCAACATCATCCACAACCAAGGAACGCTCACAAACCACACTATACCTCACAAGGGTGGTTCTATTCAAAAGGAAACACAAAAACCCAAGCACGACATCTAGCAAGTACCTAGTAGATTATGAAGACAAGATAACTCTTCCATTATGAATAACATGAAGAGTTAAACTTCTCCAATGGCCATAAATATGATATTTCATGATTGAATTGGCCTCTACTCAGAAAGGTACTCAGAACATCAATCAGCAACTCTAGAAGCCATAGCTTTCATGTTTGGACTTAGATTGAATCCATTTGAAAAGCATTGAAAAGATATCGACAAGGACTATGACATGAAGAACCTAAGAGAGACCTAAGACCTACAATTGATTCACAACTCAAAAAAAAACCACCAAGGCAAAAAAAACAACAATCTTGGCCACCAAGACAAGCAATGGACAAAACGTCCAAATCCACACAAGAGCACACATGCCCAAAACAACATAAGACATGGAGTGAAAAGTAGTACACACATTGAAACCATCATTACTCTTCTTTCATAATTTCATTAATTAAGCATAACATAAGGACTAATGCATAGAGAAATAAAAAAATTTCAAGCAAGGGTCCAAGAGTCACTATGAAACAAGTACATACCTTTCAATTTCTTTAAGAATACACTACGTTTACTCATCTTTTAAAGCATTCAATTACAATAACAAATTTAAATCTAACAAAGACACACTAGCATGTTCTCTATGATATTATCCCTTGAACGTACTACCAGAGGTTCGAGATGAATATGATAGAGTCACAACACACAACTGGGCAGCAATAAAACACATCCAGAATAGTCATCATGAAACATAATCAAGAAGAACAAATGGGGGAATTATCAATTCCAGCAGTAAGTACCAAAAAGAGATCATTTCAAGAATAAGTCAAATGTGACAACTGTCACAAAGAGAGTGATAGATAAAATTTGATGACTACTCCAAGAGAGGAAAATATTGAAAACCAATGCTAGCCCAACAACATGAGGAAGGTACCTCTAGCCAAATAAAATAAGGCATCAAAAAAATCACATTACCAGTGATGACTAAGTATAGTCACACAAGAGGGATAAATCACCACACAATGCTAAGGAATACATCATCCTAGCATTGTTAGAGAACACACTCACACACATCGAGCAATATCCTATCAGTAATCTCATGCATATGTAGACAACAATAATTTCCTTAATTATTTTCCTTGCAATGCAACATTTAAATATTCAACAATTTAATGCAATTTTGCATATGCTTAAGAAATAATCAGATTGGGGACTTAAGTCATTAACCCAAGGATATAATGCAAAACTACTACTTTGCAATGATTCACAATAACACTCATTTTCAATGAAAGGAACCATTTTATTATTATAATCAACAAAATAAAGAATCACAATAAGATTCATCTATATACTTGCAATTAGGAGAAAATAGGGAAACAATGCACCTACTCCACAAGGAGAAACAAAAAGAGGCACTCAAAGCCAACACATGGACACCAATCAATGGTTCCATCCATAAAGGGTCACACAAGCAACCTACCAAACAAGGCACAACAATTCTGCTCACAAAATCAAGAAGACTCACTTCCTTCTCCTCACATAGATCTAGTTGCATCTACTAGATAGGCATGTCCAACACGAGTAGATACCAAAGCAACAAAGGTCATGAGTTCTCACCAAGACACTCGCACTCAACCAATGCAACAAAAACTACAAGGGTAACATAAACATAGAGATCCCAATGTTTGAATATGGGCTCCGATACCAAATGTAATGTGCCACTCAAAGATCCTTGGAAACAAGGATGAAATAAAAGCTAAGAATTTCTTTTTTTACAAGTATGAATGCACACGACAACATCATATAGGGATCAAAAAGATCATAATGGAAGACTTCACCACAATCTCGACAACCAACGAATCTCTAAATGCCATTACCAAATTGATACACCCAAACAAAGCCAACAATGACAACACACATGATGAGGGCACAAGAAACAACCACTTATCAACAAAACACCAAGCTGGGGTAAAATGCAGAAACTTGAAATTTGGCTAGGCCTAAAATCTTGAAGCCCTGAAAATTGGCTAAGTCTGGATTTCCGAAGCCCTGAAATTTCCTAAAATCCTTAACTTATCGTCGAGAGGTCTAAAACCTATCTCAAAAGATTTGTCGCATATATTAAAATATATCTTAATTACAACTTATACTTAAAAGATATATTTTAAACCCCAAGAGACTAAAACTTAAACACGAAAACTAGATTTCAAGAGAAATTGACAGAATTCAAAATGCAATAGCATAGGGTCAAAGAATGCCCAAAATGGTAACAAAACCAACTCTCACAAAGTTTGGATCAAGACAAAAAGTGCCCACTATCTTCCCATGCAGGCTTTTACAAAAAACTGTGTGATGCTTCTTACTAAGGGAGGACAACACTTCTCCTTAAGGCTTGCGACACTCTTCTAGTGTGATACGATATTTCTCAAGAAGGTGTGTGAAACTCTTCCAGTGTTGTACTACATTTCTCAAGAAGGTGTGCGAAACTTTATAGTATCATATGACATTTCTTAAGAAGGCATGTGACACTTTAAAGTATCGTACGACACTATTTGCATGGGTGTGTGATACATTTTCAATGTCCCACCATGCTGAACAAATGTTGCCCAAAGAACATGAAAACACTCCCAGAAGCACAAAAAATCAAAATAGAGCAAAGAACCTCCACACCAGGGAGTACCAAATGCACACAAATCAAGGAATGAACACTCAAGAGTAGCATTAGAAAGGAAAGAGGAACATCTATCCATCTAAACCATAATAGTAAGGAACATACTAAAATAAACATCGTAGTAAATAGAAATACCAGAAGAAACTAAACAACCAAAATAAGTACACGGATCCTCCCATCCATTAATAGCATCATAAGACCATCAAGGGTCCTAGCCATCCCCCACGTGTAACACCCCAAGCCACTGACCAGATTGTCGGAACTGTCGTAATAGGGATGCCACTACTAAAAAAATGCAACACTATAAGCATAAGGAAATCTAACATGCTAGTAGAAAAGCATAAGATAATCCTACGGTAGATAACATCACCTATCACATGCTAAACAATAGTAAGCAATAGATATACTACTAAATCAAATAACATCATCTGATCATATGCTAAACATCATGATAAGGGAATGCATCAAATAAACTAACATCATCTTAAAATGATATACAAGCATCCCAATGAAAGAACAAATCACAAAAAAGCATACTCAGGAAGCTGAAATATCAAGTGAAGACATCCAACAATGATCACACTAGGACAAATATCAGCTTTGTACACCGATCCCTAGCAGTGGTGAAGGTAGCTACACCTCCCAACCATGTGGCACCCATAGGTCCACACCCATTGTGCTGATGTAGATAATGATCCAACCACGAACACACATAAAGCACAACATCCAAGGCTAACACTCATGCCAAACAGTATGATGGTTGCAACCAAGAACCTAAGACAATGCAAGGAGTATAGGTCCTGATCAGACACTAAATAGGCTACTATGTAGGGATTAACATCATGGAGAGTCACTTGGCATCGAAAAGTCAAAGCTTGGATCATGTGTGGAAATTCACGCAAGGTACTTCACTCTTGAGGTACTCCCTTGGAACCATCACATGAAGTTTTATTGTTTTAAGTTTTATTACCAGTCACATATTTTCTTTAGTTATCACTTAATCAAGCTCCTCTTAGCCATACCCATGGCATCATGATCATCGAGCTGTGAGATAGAAGCCCCCTCCATATGTTACCCTACTCTAGCCATGCTCATCCTATGACAAGTGCTCGTGGGCATGCATACTCCCATCCCAACCCTAATGATCATAACTTTCAACAATACCACGAAAGATCAATCCTTGCAAGTCACCCAAAAATGTAGACACACGTACTCGTGTGTGGTGCACCACCATTATGAAGATCACAACACAAGGATAGGAATGAGAACACAATGCAAAGAAAACATCCAACTAAAAGCAACATGGGAAGGATGGATTCTACACAATTCCCAAAGGCAATAAACCATACATCATAAAATCACTCAACTGGCCTCAATCTAAGAGTATGGATTCTACACAAATCCCAATGACGTGACAAGACCAAACATCATGAACTCACTCAACTGAATTCAATCTAAGAGTATGGATTCTGCATGAATCCTAGTGCTCATGAAACAAAAGAAAAGGTCTGAAAGAACCAATAACACCAGGTATAAAATCACTCAATCGAACACAATTTTGAGAGTACATATGAAACACGCATCCCAATGCAACATAAAAGTGCAAAAGTGATTTGACTGATATCCAAATAGATCATCAAAGTCCATGACCCACATTGTGCCAAGAAAACTTGAGAAAACAATGTAGCATGCAAAATGAGGTAGAAACCCCAGATTTTAGAAAAATTCCAAAATTTAAAACCATTTGGCCTTTGGGTTTAAAAATGCCAAAAATCCAAAAATAAATAAAAATGGACATCGTATGCAAAAATAGCCAGCATAACGATGCAAAATCCCAAACCCTCATCTCAAAAAATAGGGAAATGTTCATACCCACCCAACTAGGTAGAACTAACATACAAAAATAGAGGGGAACACTAGTTCTCAGCCTCCAAACAAATGGCTACCAAAAATAGAAGCTATAACAGAGCAAAAACAACAAAACAAGAAAGCCCTGCCTTGCAGCCAAAAGGGAAAAATTGGAATCTGAACCATAAAATAAATATCTCGTAGAAGTAGTTGAAAATTGTGGCAATCCAAGGTTTCCTCAAATTGGAACCAACGAGCCCAACCTCGCAACGATCCCATGCCTATAGCTCTCATAATGAACAAAACAATAAATCCTCATGAAGAGGATTTTGGGTTTTACTCTCCAGCTTTCCAATTTGAAAGTGAGAAGTGAGGAATTAAATTCCTCTTTGGATACTTATTCACTTTTTGAGTGAATAATCTATTAGGGAAATTAACCCACCAAACTAGTTAAACCCTGAATCGACTCAAATGAAAATAGGCTATTCCTATAAATAGGAATTAATCTATGGAAAAGCTGCCAAAAATTAACATAAATCAATTAAAAAGCTCAAAAACCCAAAAACACATAAATCTCCTTAATAATTTTTGTGACAATGCGAACCTCTAAATGCACAGACACGCTTGCTAGTCTAATCACATAATGAAAATGAGTTTGAATTTAATAATCACCAAAAGGTTTAATTTAAACACTTTAATTAAGGATACATCGGCCATACCAGGATGACATTGGTAAAATATGAAAGGTTGAATCACTAACTCCATGTGCCACTACCAGGGATATAAATCCTACACACTAAACAACATGATCAAGTGCAATTGCATATAATAACATAGCCGAAGCAATAATGTGTTAAATCATCTAATTTAACCATTTATTTAATTATATTAAAATAATCTATTTACATCACTCGCATTTGCATAAGGCATAACAATGCAGGAATGAAGTAAATAACCATAGCATTAAATCCATCACATAACATAATCAGAGGAATGTCAAAAAATGAGATAACCAGATATCATCATAAAAACACACTGTCAACTCAAAATGGCATCATCATGCAATATGATTAACTAAACATCATAGTAGTCTAAAGTTTATGATACTAAAATCAAAGTGTAACATCTGACCTTCATGTCCTCTCAAATGTAAACATAACATGAGTAACAATTATCTCTCTAATAAAAAATATAACAAGGTAAATGTCCGCAATACCTAACCAAAGAATCCAACATGAACAATCCATTTAATTACTTACACATTTAATAATGGTTGATTACTCTACATTAAAAAGGCACTTAAAAAACATAAGCAAACACAGTCATAAACATGACTAACCACTGCTACAAGAATCTAGTCTAGTGTGGCATGGTAAAAAGTACATAGTGTAATCTTTGCACACATCTCAGGGTAATCATGGAACAACCTCATGATACCACATCGATCTTGGTAACCACTGGCACAAACCTTAGTGAACCAAGAATCACATCATAATCTCATAGATCAGTCAAAAGCATAAGCAAAGCAACTGATATAGAAATAGAAATCCAAACACCTCAACGGTTTAGACCACTCAAGGTCACAATCATGATACCATCACAACAAAAGATAAGCAAGGTTGCATCCATCAAGATGACTAACAAAATTCAAATGGGAGAGGCACTACATATCCAATCATTTTGTAACCACAAGTAGATTATCAATACATTATGTTATCATTGTCATAATTGATTCCTACACTTCAATACATAATCATAGCTCAACCTTTCCTCTAGTTACTTTTGTTATATCTTGTTGATCAAATCCTCTTCATTAATCAACTAAGTGATAGTGCTTGAAAAATGTAAGTAATTGTCTTACCAACATATAGAAAGTTTGACATCAGTGACAAAACAATGATTGAAAACACTTCTTCAACAATAATAATCTTTCTACTCAAATGATCTTTTTAATCGTATATCAACAATCTCCTTCTTTGGCATTGATGGAAAACCAAACTAATCAACTAGTCAAACAAATGATAAATTTACTAGGTTAAAAAAGTAAGGTAATACCAAAAAGAAATCTTGTGAATAGAACTTCTCCCTCGATCATCAACTTCCTCTTAGGTTACAAAGTCTAACATTCTCTTTCTAACAGATCAACATAATATTAGAATGTCTCCCTCTTTTTCTTTCTAATTCTTTTAGCCCTCTAATCTTTTGATGATGTATTCTCACTTCATTGCTCCTCTTGTGCATTGTACTTTCTCTATACTTTCTCCCCCTAACTTGATTTTTTGCTTTTGATCATCTCCCTCTTGATTAGTGTGCACTTGATTAATTTCTTGTACTTTCTCCCTCTTTATCAACAATGCCAAAGACATGTACTCAACACTTGCCATCTTGGTATATGTAGACATCGACTTTTGCAAACTTTCTTATGCTTCTCCCTCTATCACCTTGCTTGTGATTGATTTAAAGTTTTAGTTCTATAATTACTTTAGGTAGCTTCCTAAAGTAAGATTCACTACATCAATGTGTATACAAATGAATATTGTCTTATTTGATGTAGGGTACTCCCTTTCTCTTTTACATCACATTTGATAAGGGTATCACTTATAATTTACATCTTAAATACTCATAACCATCCTTAGGTAATGCTTTGGTGATGATATCAACAATTTTCTCCTTTGTGTTAATATATTCCATCTTCACCTCTTTGCCTTAAACCAACTCCCTTACATAATGATACTTTATTGCAATTTTCTTTTTTTTTTTAATGTTAGAAATGCTTTAGAATAATTGGAAGGGTGGGGGGGGGTGTGGAATCAATTATTCAAGGTCCAAATGTCCTAATAAAACTTTTTCACTAAGCATAGTGAGCCCATTAAACTATCCATGCATCCAAGCTAAACATTCTTCTTAGAAAATTATTGATAAATCAACATGCAAGTATAAGACATGAAAAATCAACACATAACATAGTGATTTATGTGGAAACCCAATTTGAGAAAAACCACCAGTTACATGCAACTCCTTTCTCACTCTTCTGAAGTGATGCCCTATGAAAGGCATGCCCTATTAAAGGCTACAAAAAACACTATTGAATGTGACTCGGTTAAGGGATTTTAAGCACCCAATTAGAAATGGTCTTCATTAAAGGACTTTAGAACATTCACTTGGAATGTCACCCTATTAAAGGATTTACAAAATGGTTGTTAAGCCAACTTAAGTCCATATAATTTTTCCCTAACTAGTATAATTGCTAGAGAGTAACAATAAGGACTTTTGATCTGATACAATTCAAAACATAACTTGCCAATTTTATATCTTAATTTAGTTCAAAAATTTACCTGGCTTTCAGTCTCTACAGCTTTATCTCCTTGAGTCGCCATGCTTGTTGTGTCAATGCAATCACTTCTATGGTCACCTATCAAAGTAGAGCCTCTGTACTCTATTCTTCCCTCTCGATGCCTTCTCTTTGACACCACACACACTCTCCAACCTCTCTACTCCTTGACCTATAACTCCTTAAATAGAATTTTGGAGTACCTTTCCCACTCTAATCTTCCTACTCTTATTTTGGGTTCTAATGGATTAGGTAAAGATATAATGAATCTTTCCCTAATCTTGTTTCTTCTCGAAACATCATGTAGAATCCACATGTATTTTCCTAAAAATGGTTTACCTAGAATTCTATACCACCAGCTCAACATCTTTATCTTCAATCTAGTTCACAAAATTCAAGGTAACAAACTTTGTCAGCTTAGATGTGACGAATCTTTGACTTTTCAAATAATGCAATAGCTCAACACTATTAACTTTTTGATGCTCAACACATACTATGTTACTCGGCACCTACTGTGGATTCACTCAGCATCAACTAAGTTTTACTGATGCTCAGCACCTATTACATTTTATCTATCTTGGCACCTAAACTTACTTGGCATCTTCTATTTCACTTGGCACACACTAGATTTTCCATTTGCTTGACACTTACTGATAAATTTAGTCAAGCTTTGCATACAACTTTGTTACAATTTATTCTTCTAGGGTTTCTAAGTGTGGCCAACCTCTGTATCTTCTAGTGTATTATGAATACATCATTTTACCTTTGTCTTAATTGATCCTTGTACTTTATTATAAAACCATAATCGACATTTCCCTAGGTGCTTTTATTACATCTTACTGATTAAATCCTCTTCATCTATCAACTAAGTGATAGTACTTGGATCTTATAAGCAATTGTCATTCCAAAAAATAGTAGGTTTGATATCAGTGAAAAAATAATGATTGAAAAAGTTCTTCATCAAAAATATCCTTTTTTCAATAATGATCTTTTCAATCAGATTTCAACAATTTCCATCTTTGGCATTGATGGTAAACCAAACAGATTAACCAAGTTAGCAAAATGCTAACTAGGTTAAAATAATAAGTTGTCAAAAAGAAAACCTGGTATCCAAAATTTTACATTCTATTAGAAACTTTGAATTTCTTATGACTCCCTCTGAATTCTATAAGTAACTCCCTCTTTCAAAGTATTAGGGATATCTCTTTTGCTAATACACCATCTTCTCCTTTTTTTTTCTACTCCCTCTCTAATCTTGTCATCTTGATTAGTTTCTATTTGTACTATTTTCTCTCTATTAATATCTTATATATTATTATTTCAGCATCTTATCATGCAAGTGTAGCATTTTTAGGAACTTCAATTCCTCCCTCTATCACCTTACCTATGACTTATTTGGAATTTTACTATTTTAATTACTTCAGGAAAAACCTAAAGTAAGTATCCTCCACATCAATTTATATCATTTCAGCAATTAACTCATTTGATGTAGGGTAGTCTTGCTATTACTTAAACAACCTTGGATAGGGGTATCACCCTTAACTTACCTCTAAGATACTCAAATGCATCTTTAGGTAATGGTTTTGTGAAGATTTCAGCAACTTGTTCCTTTGAGTTGATATATTCCATCTTCACTTGTTTTTCTTCCACCAATTTTCTTACACAGTGATACTTAATTGCAATGTTCTTTGCTTTGGCATGCATCACAAGATTATTTGATATATTGATGGCAATTGTGTTATCACAATAGAGTATCACAATTTCAGTCATCTCTTCCTTCATACATTTCAATAGATGCTTAATCCATACAATATTAGTATAGTGGATGGTAGTAGCAACATGTTCTACTTTAGCTATGGACTGTGAGGTACAACTTTTCTTTTTGCTAGTCCAAGTGACTAATCTTTTACCCAAGAAGAGTTCTCCTCCACTGGTACTTTTTTTATCATCTATATTACCTCCCCAATCTATATCAGTGTAGACATTCAACTCAAACTTTTCAGTCCTCTTGTAGTATAAACCAAAGTCATCTATTCCTTTTTGATACCTCATTATTCTTTTTATTTCCATAAGATGATTTTCTCTTGGGTTTCTACAAAATGTTTCCACTATTCCCATAGATAATGCAATGTCTCTTGTACTATATACAACATACTACAACTTTCCAATCATTGATTTGTACATTGTCTAATTTACTTTAGCTGATTCATCATTCTTGGATAACTTATGTCTGGTTACCATTGGCATACTGATTGGTTTTGAATCCTCTGAGCCAAATGTTTTAAGTATCTCCTTGATATATTTTGATTGGGTCACAAGTATGCCATGTTTTATTTGATGTACTTGCAATCCAACAAAGAATTTGATTTCTCCAAACATTTACATCTCAAACTCATGTTTCATCTAATCAACAAAATCTTTGCATAGTGCATCTTTTTATCAAAATATTATATCATCAACAAAGATTTCAGATATTAGAATGTCTTTACCTTTTTTTGTGTTGATATATAAGATTTTGTTGTCATCTATTCTCTCAAATCCTATCTTTACAAGATATTTGTGAAGTCTTTCATACCACACTCTAGGTGCTTATTTCAAACCATAGAGTGCTTTATGTAGTTTGCGAACTATATCCTTGTTATTGTCATCAACAAATCCCTCTAATTATTCTATGTAGACTTCCTCTTCCATTATTCCATTTAGAAAGGTAGACTTTACATCCATTTGGTAGACTTTAAAACCTTTGTAAGAAGAATATGAAAGTAGAGTTCTTACTCCTTCCATCCTTGCATTAGGAGCAAATATTTTCCCATAGTTTAGTCCTTCTTCTTGTGCATAACCTTTACAAACTAGTTTGGCCTTATTTCTTGTGATCTCACCATTCTTGTTTAGCTTGTTCCTAAATACCCACTCGGTACCAATTACATTCTTATCAACTGATCTTGGAACTAAGGTCCAAGTTTGTTCTTCTTTATCTACTCAATCACCTCTTCTATAGCTTTATACCAATTATCATCTTGTAGTGCATCTTTCACTATTTTGAGCTCAATCTTGCTTACTACACATGATTCATTTCTTATTTTGTTCTTTGTCATTGGTTTGGGTTCCTTATTACCAATGATTTTTTTAGTAGGGCGATGTCTTCTTGCATACTTGGATAGCCTTGGTTCTTTCCTTATTTCCACATCTAGTCTTTCAACTTCAGAGTCAATATACACATCTCTTTTAGGTAACTCATCATCTCTTTCATGTGTACCAATTTTAAAATCATAATGTGCATTTATGCTGGTATAAATAAGTATTTACTTATTACACTTAAGTTTACTTAGGTTAATTCATTATTTAATTATTTTGCATTATTTTATTATTATTTTAGGTGCGACACTTAGGAGTTTGTGTACTATCATTGAGTTACACAACTCTAATTATGCACATGGTGTCTATAACATAGGAGTATGCATCATTCATTGAGTTGTCATATTGACAACATAGTTATCCACACTCCTCATTCAACACATGTTGTCTATACCACTAATTTGTGTGCTACACCATTGTAGGCTTATCCTCACATCATAGCACTTAATCTCATGCTTAATGGAGGATAACCCATATCTGGTGGACATGTGCCTAGTTGTATGACATATCATGATGCTGACTTCTATGCGTCCTAGAAGCTGTCTTAAGGCCTTTATATTCAGGCACTCCTAGTGTACTCTCAACCAATTATTAAATGAATATCATCATTCTGATCATACTCTACATATTTTGGTCTATTGTGTGCTTGTGTTGAGTTCTTTAGTTCTTGGGTGAATTTCAGCCTAAGCCAAATTCTTACATGGTATCAAAGATGAGGGGGATTATCTACATGTCTCTTGCCACATCAACTGAGGGGTTTGAAGTTTTCTTGATGTCATCATTTAATTATATTAAGTTTGACACTTATTTGGATGTCAAAATAGGCCAATTATAACTACTATGATAGTCGTATGATCATCAAATTTAAACCCATGATTCGCTAATGCAACCCCTCTCTAGATTCATTTTAGTTTTTGTAGTTTGACTTCAGGAGGCCATAACTTGCATATCTATACTCCAAATCAAGTGTAATTTTTTTGAAATTAGGTAAAATTTTCTAAATTTTTCAGTGATGTAACTATTTTTTGGTTTTGGTGCAAGGATTGTTTAGAAATTGCATTTTTTGGAAACTATACCTGGATAATCCTACATTTTGCAACTTCAAATGCTTCATACGGGCACATCTGGAGTCAAAAAAAGGTTTCTTTTTTTTGAAAGTGTATTTTTTTAATCTACTTTCCAAGTCTGGCATTAGATTGTAGTGTTGTGTAGACAAAATTGTCACATTCAACAATAGGGCCTTTCTTTGCTTTGTAATACTTCAAAATTGTAGCACTTTGTAAAGTTTGAGATTTGTAATCCATTAAGAGGTTGTAACAAGAAAAATTAGAAGTCCATGAAGGACAAAATTGGTGAGTGGCCCATTGTAATGACACTACTGATAAAGTGCCCAAAGCATCTATTTTGGGGGGTTTTTTGATTTAGTTAAAAGGGGGGGTGTTCTTGGTGTTGTGTTCTCTCTTTTCTATTATTTTCTTTCATTTTTTGCATTATGGGAAATTTTAAGTTTCTTAAATTAACTCCTCATAACTATGCTTCATGGTCAATCAAAATGTTGTATCACTTAATGCATAACGGAGTTTCACAATATGTAGATGGTACTCTTACTAAACTAGTAGGTGATAATGTTTTTGCAAGTGATATTTCAAATTGGGTAGCAATGGATCAAAAAGCCCTAGGTGATATATGTTTGGGGGTAGATGATAAGATCATGTATCAAATCAAGAAATGTACTACATCTAAGGAAGCTTGGGATACCCTCGAAAGCCTATATGGTAAAGTGTCTGAAGAAGATGTTTTCAAAATTGAAGATGAGCTTGTATTCTTAGATCCTAGGTCATATGACTCCATACAGGATTTCATCATTAAGATGAATGAACTAAGGAAAAAGCTTACTGATTATGGGAGTTCTATCAAAGATGACAGACTAATCTATCTCATACATAATAAGTTGCCATTGAAGTATTCCACATTTGTATCTTCTTTTAACACCTCAAAGGCTACCTTAGGGTCTACCTACAAGAAAGTCACTTTTGTTGAATATGCTAAACTGTTGGATGATGAAGAAAAGAAGTTGAAATCAATGGAGATTCTCAAATCACCTCAGTCCAAAGCATTGGTGGCCAATGAGGGTTCTCAAAATTCAGCTACACAATCTTCAAATAAAGGAAAGCATAAGAAGAAGTGGAAGAAGGATAAATTTGAGGATGTAGAAAAGACAACACCACAAACCAATCAACAAGGCAAGTCCTCAAATTCCAACAAGAAAGGGGACAACAATAAGGAGAAGAAGAAGCATGCTTATTGCAAGAAATTGGGTCATGAAGAGAATGAGTGTTATCTTAAAAATATTGATGAGTTAACCAACATCATGAAGAAACATAATGTTCCATTACCTAATGCTTACAAGGATAAAGGGTCATCTTTAGATTCAACGGGAAAAGGGAAAGCATTCATGGAAAATTCAAACTCTTCAAAGGAATGGATATTTGACTTAGGTGCCTCATATCATATGGGTTCTTCAAAGGAGAATTTTTCTTCATTGAAACACTCAAAGGTACTACACATCTTCATGGGGAATGATAGAAAAATGGAAGTTGAAGGAAAAGGTAACGTGGAGATGGAAAATGGAGAGTTTCAAAAGGTTCTCTATGTTCCAAACCTAAGTTCAAATATCCTTTCAATCTACCAAATCACTCACCTTGGAGATGGACATAGAGTTGAGTTCCTTCTAGACTCAGTAAAACTGCATGATCTTCAAGACAATTCCTTGATTGCAGTGGGGAAAGTTAATGATCACAAGAGGTTGTACTCTTTCTCTCATTTTGTACCCAACTCTTCTTCAAAGACCTTGTTATCTCAATCCAATTCAAACATGCAATTATGGCATGAGCAGTATGGTCATCTTGACTACCAGTATCTTTAGAAACTTTGCACATACCACATGGTGAAAGGTATACATCAAATCAACTTTTATAAGGGTGAGTGTTCAATAGATTCAATGAATATGCATCTAGAGGGGAAGTTATAGAGAGGGAAGTCTTCTAGATCAACTAGTTTTCTTCAAATGGTTCACATGGTATTACTAGGTCCTTTTGCATTTAGCCAGGGTCGCTACATACTTACCTTAGTTGATGATTTTTCAAGGTTCACTTGGGTCTACTTTTTGCATAGTAAGAATGAAGTGTTGGAAACATTTCTAGCATTCAAGGCTCATGTAGAATGAAAATCTAGAAAGGCCATAAAAGTACTCCACATCAAAAATGGAAACATGGATATAAATATAAGACTTAAGGACTTTTGTAGACATGAGGGAATTGATCTTTAAACTCCTTTAGCATTCATTCCACATAAGATAGATGTTGTAGCATTGAGGATCTAAACTCTTAAATCTATGGCAAGTTGCATGATGCATGCCAAGTCTCTTGATCCATCATTAGAAGTTGAAGCAATCTCAAGTGCCACTCACATTCTTAATTATTCTCCTCATCTAGCCTTAGATGGAAAAACTCCTTTTGAGGCATGGTGCAGTAGAAAACCTATTGTGACACACTTCAGAGTCTTCGGTTGTCCTACATAAGCAAAGAGATCTTCCAAGGGATGCAAGGCATAGTCACCTCAGCCTTATAGCTTCATTGGTTATGAAGATGGTGTGAAGGCATACAGACTTCTAGATCTTGAGACACATTAGATATTTGTGGAGAAGGATGTACATTTTGAGGAAAGTTCTCCTAGCTTGTCCTCTACTCCTCTTCACACATAATACAGTGTGGATACTGATAATGACACCAGTAATAGCTTCAGACATGTGGAATTTTGTCAACAATTTTAGTGAGAGGTCACTTCATCAGTTCACTCCACATGCATACATCACCACAGTGATATGTCCAAAATAGTAGGATACATCAAGTCTTCTAGATATAGGTTTAGTGATAGATTGGGGGATAATGTTCATGATCTACCTCTTCTTCTTGATGTAGAATTACCTTCTTCAATTTTCATGAGGGATCCATCTGACTCTCTTGTTCATTCTCTGCATGATTGATCCTCATATGTTGAAGTGATTGTGGATACTTATGATCAGCAGTTGCAGCAGGGTTCTTCATCAGTTGTAGAGATAGATAGTTCTTTGGGATAGGTTCTTTAGCCAGTTGAGTAGGTTTTAGAGACATCACTTATCCATGGGATTCTTTCCACACACAGCAGAGGCATCTCATTTGTACCTTTGGCATTGTTTCTTCCTAAGGGGAGGAACACCATTTCAGAGTCTTGGATCAGCTTCTTCATTAGAGCAATCACTATTTGGCATTCTTCTTTTGGGGGGGAGCCTATCTAGTCTCTCTTCCTCTTCTCATTATTCTCTTATGTATATACTAGATGTATGTCATAATGGGGGGGTCTTGATTACTCCATCCATCCATGCATCCCCTTTATCTCTCTTTTTGGGGGAGGGTTTTTCCCATGAGGTTTTCCCTCTTTTCCCACTTTATGGGAGATTTCATATCATTATGTACATGGGTACCTAGCATGGCCTAGTAGCAAGGACCCATATTGCATTGCATCCTAGATTTTTTAATCTTAAGGAAATTCCCCTAATTTTCACTAAAGTGGGGGTGTTGGTGTAAATAAGTATTTACTTATTACACTTACTTAAGTTTACTTAGGTTAATGCATTATTTAATTATTTTTCATTATTTAATTATTATGTTAGGTGAGACACTTAGGAGTTTGTGTACTCTCATTGAATTATGCAACTCTAATTATGCACATGGTGTCTACAACATAGGAGTATGCATCATTCTCTCATTTGACAACATAGTTATCCACACACCTCATTTAGCACATGTTCTCTACACCACTGATTTGTGTGTTGCATCATTGTAGGCTTATCCTCACATCATAGCACTTAATCCTATGCTTAATGGATGATAACCCATATTTGGTGGACATGTGCCTAGTTGTATGACATATCATGATGCTAACTTATTTGTATTCTAGAAGCTCTCTTGAGGCCTTTACATTTAGGCATTCCTAGTGTACTCTCAATTAGTTATTGAATGAATATCATCATTTTGATCATACTCTACATATTTTGATCTATTGTTTGCTTGTGTTGAGTTCTTTAGTTCTTGGATGAATTCTAGCCTAAGCCAAAGTCGTACAATTTACTGTGTTCTACAACTCGAGTTCTGAATGTAACTCGACATTCATTGGTTGTTACTCAACTAATACTGATACTTGTTGATTCCCAACTTGATTCACAACTTCTTCTTTATTAGGAATTCCTTCATAGAAGTATACAAAGGATTTGTATTCTTCTAGTTTCTTGAGGGATTCATCAACTTGAACTTCTGCATGCTCATCAAAGTTTACATTTGCACTCTCCACAATTTTGTTAGTGTTAGTATTTAAACACTCATATGCTTTATTTCTAGTGCAGTATCAAGGAATATACCTTCATCACTCTTTGCATCAAACTTTTCATTTCTAGAATCTTTAAGAATATAACACTTACAACCAAACACTTTGAAATATTTTACATTAGGTGAGTGAGCATACCATAATTCAAAAGGTATTACATTTGTACCTTTCTTTATTTGTACTCAATTTAGGGTATAGATATCTATACTTATATGTTCTCTCTATTACTTTAGAGAAACATTCTTCTCCATCATTAATATTCTAGTGTAGTCCATCACTGATCTATTCCTCCTCTCTACAATTCCATTCTATGGGGGAGTTCTAGGTGCTGATGTTTGTCTATTAATTCCTTTATCATTGTAAAATGTCTCAAATTCTTTTGATGTGAACTCTCCTCCTTTGTCTAATCTTAGGCACTTTAGACGCTTTAATGTTTCTTTGTCAACCCTAGCCAAATATCACTTAGAGATTTGAAATGCATTAGATTTTTTCTTTAAGAACATGATAGTCATCATCCTATAGTAATCATCAACAAACAAAATTATATATCTATCTCCTTTGTAGCTTTGCACTTCTATTAGACACATGAATTAGTATGGACTAACTCTAGCACTTCTTTGGAAGTATATGTTTTTTCTTTTGAAACTTGACTTGGTCATATTTCCTAGCTGACATTATTTGCACATTGTATTTTTAGGCTTTTTTAGTTTAGAAAAACTTCTATCTTTCTTCATTTTCTAATGCTAATCAAATTATCAAAGTTGACATGACATAGCCTTTTATGCCATAGCAACACATTATCAACTCTTACAATAAAACATGCAACATTTCCCATATCTAGGTAAAATAGATTACTCCTAGTTTGGTCTCCTTTTCCTATCAAATTTTCATTAGTGTCATATATTTTTGGTATAATTGTTTCTAAATTCTACTTTACATCCTACATTGCCTAACTGTAACACACTCAACAAATTTTAGTTCAATCCTTCAACATAATATGCATCATCACATGAAATTTTCCCTATAAGCTTAATGGAACCTTTTTCTTTGATTAAATATGGAGCATCATTTCTAAATCTAACACTATTTCCATCATATTGAATTAAGGTAATAAACTTACTTTTGTCTCCTATCATGTGATGTGAGAATCCACTATCTATGATCCACCTGTCATTCTTATTTACACAAGTTACGAATTTTTTTTCCTCATTTGTATCTAAATCATCCTCCATAGATACATAGACTACCTCATCATCATTTTTATTAGAATTCTCTTTTTCAACAATGTAGTACATTTTTCCTTTATCTTTGTAATCTCTACCATCATCTTCTCTTATGTTCTGATGCTTGTTTCCATCATCTTCTCTGTAGTTCTTCTTTTGTGTTCACCTTGTAGTAATATGTCCTACTTTATTGCAATTAAACCAAATGCTAGGCAACTTACCTTTGAATTTACCTTTGCCTCTATGAAATCTTCTTGCTAGCAATGCTTCCAATTGTTCCACATCTTCTTCATCTGTGTTGCTATCATTGGATGCATATTTTATCTTTCTTTTATTTTTCTTTGGTTTCAACTCTTTAGTTTCTTTTAACAATAGCTTGGCCTTGAAAGTAGATTCAAAATTCTTAGGTCTATAGTTATCAAATTTGGATAACTAAAATGCAGTAAGTCTTCCCACTATTCCTTCAAGAGTTAGTTTGTTTCCTAGTATGCATCTCAAATCTTGGAAGACTAATACTCTAATAGCATAGATGGGGAGCAAGGTTCTTAAGAATTTTCTAATAAAAGTTTCATCATCTAAATGGCCAGTCACACTTCTTATTGCACTTACTACTTCCTTTATTCTAGAGGCATATTGTGCAATGTTCTCACCTTCATCCATTCTCATGTCATCAAACTTTCCTCTGAGGCTTTAACTTTTTTTCCTTTAGACATTTTGATGTCCTCCATAAATATTTCTCAACACTTTCCAATCTTGAATGTAGAGGTACATCCCTTAATGTCTCAAATTCAGCATAGCTGAGAGTAGAGGCAATCTCCAACATTGCCTAATTGTGCTCCTTTTCCTTCATATCTTTTGTAGTAGGAACACCAACTAGATCAACATGTTCCACTTTGATTGAGATTTGTGCATGATCACCCATTAATCCAAGGTGAAGCTTCATTAAACTTTGCTATGCAGTGAAGCTATCTCTATTAAGTTTGGGAACTTCTCTCTTAGACATCCTAATCTTTCTACTTCTACTACCTTTAAACCAAATTAGTAGATGGCTCTAATACAAATTGTGAGAAATTCTTTAGAATAACTAAGATGGGGGAGGTGAATCAATTATTTAAGGTCCAAATGTCCTAATAAAACTTTTTTCACTAAGTATAGTTAGCCCATTAAACTATCCATGCATTCAAGATAAACATTCTTCTTAGCAAATTATTGATAAATCAACATGCAACTATAAGACATGAAAAGTCAACACATAAAATAGTGATTTATTTGGAAACCCAATTTGGAAAAAATCACCAATAACATGCTACTCCTTTCTCACTCTTTTGAAGTGATGCCCTATGAAACGCCTTCCCTATTAAAGGCTACAAAACACACTATTAAATGTGGCCCAATTTAGGGATTTCAACCACCCAATTAGAAGTGGGCATGGTTAAATGACTTTAAAACATTCACTTGGAATGTCACCCTATTAAAGGATTTACAAAATGGTTGTTAAGCCAACCTACATCCATAGAATTTTTTCCTAACTGATACAATTGCTAGAGAGTAACAATAAGGGCTTTTGATTTGATAGAACTCACAACATAACTTACAAATTTCAAATCTTAAATTAGTTCACAAATTTTCCTAGCTTTTAGTCTCTACAACTCTGACAACTTGTCTTCCTTTCAAGCTTTATTTCCTTGAGTCTCCATGCTCATTGTGCCAATCCAATCACTTATGTGGTCACCTATCAAAGCAAAGCCTCTATTCTCTATTCTTCCCTCTTGATCCCTTCTCTTTGACACCACACACTCTCTCCAACCTCTTTGCTCCTTGACTTATAACTCCTTAAATAGAAGTTTGGAGTACCTTTCCTTCTATAATCTTCTTGCTCTTATTTTGGGTTCTAATGGATTAGGTAAGATACAATAAATCTTCCCCTAATCTTGTTTCGTCTAGAAACATCATCTGGAATCCACCTGTATTCATCTAAAAATGGTTCACATAGGATTCTATACCACCAAATCAACATGCTTATCTTCCATCTAGTTCACAAAATTCAAGGTAAAAAACTTTGTCGGCTCAGATCTAGTGAATCTTTGACTTTTCAAATAATTTAGCAACTCAACACTATTAACTTTTTGATGCTCAGCACATACTATGTTACTTGGCACCTACTGTGGATTCACTTAGCATTAGCTAAGTTTCATTGATGCTCAACACCTATTACATTTTATCTAGCTTAGCACCTAACCTTGCTCAACACCTTCTGTTTCACTTGGCACACACTAGATTTTGCATTTTCTTGAAACTTACTGATAAATTTAGTCAAGCTTTGTAGACATCTTTGTTACAACTTATTATTCTAGAGTTTCTAAGTGTGGCCAAACTTTGTATCTTCAAGTTTATTATTAATACATCATTTTACCATAGTCTTAACTAATCCTTTTACTTCATTACAAAACCATAACTCAACCTTTCTTTACGTGCTTTTGTTACATCTTATTGATTAAATCCTCTTCATCAATCAACTAAGTGATAGTACTTGGATGTTAAAAGAAACTGCCATTCTAGCAAATTATAGGTTTGACATTAGTGACAAAAGAATGATTGAAACATTCTTTATCAATAATCTCCCTTCTTCAATATTGATCTTTTCAATCAAATTTCAACATTTGTGTACATGACAAGATTCTTTGATATATTAATAGCACTTGTATTATCACAATAAAGTGTCACTACTTTAGTGATCTCTTCCTTCATTCCCTTAAGTAGTTGTTTGATCTATACAATGTTTGTGCAATTAATGGCAATGGAAACATACTCTTCTTTGGTAGTGGATTGGGAAGTACAATTCTACTTCTTGCTTATCCATGTAACAAGTCTTCTACCTAAGACAAATTCTCCTCCACTAGTGCTCTTTTTGTCATTAATATTTCCAACCCAATCAGCATTAGTGTAGTCTTTCAACTCAAACTTTTAATTCTTCTTATAGTATAAGTTATATACTTTTGTTCCTTTCAAGTATCTCATTATCCTTTTTATAGGCATCATGTGATTCTCTCTAGGATTAGCAGAGAATCTAGAAACTGTCCCTATAGCTAATGCAATATTAGTTCTATTGTGTACTACATATTGCAATTTTCCAATCATGGATCTGTACAATGTTTGATTGACCTTAGCTAATTCATCATTCTTTGATAGTTTGAGTGATGTTACCATAGGTGTACTTACTGGTTTTGAATCTTGAAGTCCAAATGTCTTCAATATCTCCTTGATATAGTTTGACTGATTGATATATATACAATACTTCATTTGATATACTTGTAATCCCACAAAGAATTTAATGTCTCCAAACATTGACATTTCAAATAATTTCTTCATCTAATTTGCAAAATCTTTACATAAAGCATCTTTTCCTCCAAATGTTATGTCATCAACAAAAAATTTAGACAACAATTTCCCTTTTTCTTTATCTATCTTCATGTACGAATTGTTGTTATCATCTATCCTTTCAAATATAATCTTAACAAGATGAGTTTGAAGTCTCTCATACCATGATGTTGGTGCTTCTTTCAATCCATATAGGGATTTTTGAAGTTTGTATACCATATTCTTATTGTTTTTTTCTACAAATCCTTTTGATTATTCTACATAGACCTATTCTTCTAATATTCCATTCAAAAATGAAAACTTAACATCCATCTAATAAACTTTAAAAATATTTTATGTAGTGTAAGCAAGTATAATTCTTACTCCTTCTATTCTTACAACAAGGGAAAATGTTTCACCATAGTAAATTCCTTCTTCTTGTGCATACCCTTTGCAGACTAGTCTTGCTTTGTTTCTTGTTACTTCACCATTCTCATCTAGCTTGTTCCTGAATACCCATTTTGTGTCAATCACATTCTTGACTTTTAGTCTAGGAACTAAGCTCCAAGTCGTGTTCTTTTCTATCTATCAAATTTCTTCTTCCATAACCTTGTACCAATCACCATCTTCCAATGCATCTTTCACCACCCTAGGTTCCTTCATGCTTAATAAACATGATTCCCCTCTCAACCTATTTCTTGTTATTGGCCTTGCATCTTTGTCTCCAATGATTTGATTTGTAGGACGATGTCTTTTGACATATTTTGACAGTCTGAGCTTAGTTCTTATGGCTGCATTCTATCTCTTAGCTTTAGTATCACTATGTGCATCTTTGTTATGTATTTCAACACCCCTTTCATGTATGCAAATCTTAGAGTTAGATTGTACATTCTCCTCATTTTGCAACTTGGCTTCTGAATGCAGCTCAACATTCACAAGATGTGACTCAGTAGTTGTTAAAACTTGCTACTGATTTGATGCATGGTTTTTAACATCTTCTTTAGTAGGCATTCCTTTATAGTAGTATGCAAATATGTTGATTGGGTTGGAAATCTAGATGACAGAAAAAGTACAATTGGTGGAGTGTTCACTCTTGGAAAAGGGTTACTTTATAGTTTCTTCCTCATGTACTTCTATAGACTAATAAAAATTCACATTTGCACTTTCCACAATTTTATTAGTGTTAGTAATTAAACACTTGTAAACTTTACTTTTTGTGGAGTAACCAAGGAATATACCTTCTTTACTCTTTGCATCAAACTTTCCACTCCTAACATCTTTAAGAATATGGAAATTACTTCCAAATACTTAAAAATATTACACATTAGGTGGATGACCATACCATAGTTCAAAAGGTGTTGAGTGAATACCTTTGTTTACTTGCACATGATTCAATGTGTATAATTCAGTACTTACAACTTCCCTCTATTATTTTAGAGAAATATTTTTATCCATCATTAGTGTTTTGGCACAATCTATTATTGACCTATTTCTTCTTTCAATAATTCCATTTTTTCAAGGAGTCCTAGGTGCTGATGTATGTCTCTTAAATCCTCTATCATTGTAGAACCTCTCAAATTCATGTGAAGTTAACTCACCTCGTCTATCTGAAATCAAGCATTTCAAGCTCTTACCTATTTCTTTCTCAACTCTTGACAAATACTATTTAAACATTTGAAAAGCAATTGATTTTTGCTTTAGGAACATGATTGTCATCATTTTAGAGTAATCATCAACAAGTAGCATAATATACATGTCTCCTTTGTAGCTTTGTACTTCAATGGGGCCACACAAATTAGTATGAACAATTTCAAGTATTTCCTTAGAGGTGTAAGCTTTTCTATTAAAGCTTGACTTTGTCATCTTGCCTAGTTGACATTGTTTGCACATTATATTTTATGGTTTCTTCAACTTAGGCAAACCTGTAACTCTCTTCATGTTACTGATACTAATCAAATTATCATAGTTAACATGACATAATCTCTTATTCCAAAGCCATACATCATCAAATTTTTCAATAAGACAATAGCATCTTCTATATCCAAATAGAATAGATTACTCTTAGTTTGATCACCTTTTCCAATCATATTTCCATTTGTGTCATATATGTTGGCAATTTTGTTTCAAAACTCAACTTTGCATCCAAAATTATTCAATTGTGACACACTTAACAAATTATAATTCAATACTTCAACATAGTAAGCATTTTCAAATGAGATCTTGTTTGTAAGCTTAATATAACCTTTTCCTTTTATTGAACATGGTGCATCATTACCAAATCTTACACTATTTCCATCATAACAAGTTAAGATAATGAACTTACTTTTGCCTCTAGTTATGTGATGTGAGCATCCACTTTCAATGATCCATTTGTCATTCTTGTTCACACAAGTCATAACTATAGTAGCCTCATCCTCATTTGATTCATCCTTCATTGCAACATATACCACTCCATCATCATTTTCATCAAAGTTATTTTCATCAACAATGTAGCATGACTTCTTGCCTTTATCTTTGTAGTCTCTTACATCATCTTCTCTTTTGTTTTTGTGCTTGTTTCCTTCTCTAGATTTTTTCTTCTATATACATCTTACTACAATATGGCCAACTTCATTGCAATGAAAACAAATGATAGGAAACTTACCTTTAAATTTACCTTTTCCTTTGTGGAATCATCTAGATAGCAATGCTTCCAATTGTTCAATGTCTTCATCATTTGTACTATTGTCACTAGATGTATACTTTATCTTTCTTTTCTTGTTGTTTGTCTTAACCTCCTCAAAATTATTTAGTAACAATTTTTCTTTGAAAGATGATTCAATACTTTTTGGTCTATAGTTGTCAAAATTAGATAACTCAAAAATAATGAATCTTCCTACCAAACCTTCAAGGGTTAGATCATTTCTTAGCATACATCTTAACTCTTGGATTGTAGACACTCTAATGGCTTACACAAGCAACAATATTCTCAAAACTTTACTTAGCACAGTATCATCATCTATTTTACTAGTTCCACCTTTTATTGCACTAACAATTTCTTTTATTCTAGCAACATATTGAGCAATGTTTTCACCTTCTTCCATTCTCATGTCATGAAACTTACCTCTTAGGCTCTTTGACTTGCATCTTTGTACATTTTTGTCTCCTCAAGAGATATTGGCTAGGGAATTCCACATTTACTTTTCACTTTTAAGTTCTTTGATGTCATCAAACTCAGCATAGCTTAGGGTAGAGGCAATCTCCAACATCACATGATTATGTTCTTTCTTTTCTTCAAGTCTTCAATAGTTAGGGCTCCTCTTGGATCAACATGTTCTGCTATAATGCAAGTTCATGCATAATCTCCAAGTCCTCCAAGGTGTAGCTTCATCAAAATTTTCCATATAGAAAAGTTATCTCAGTTCAACTTGGGTACCTCTCTTTTTAACATCTTGATCTTTGTGCTTTTAGTACCTCAAAATAAATCATCTTAAGCAACTATGCTCTGATACAAATTGTTAGAATTCTTTTAGAATAACTAAGAGGAGGGGCTAAATTAGTTATTCAATATCTAGATGTCCAAATAAAACTTTTCACAATTTAGTGAACCCATCAAACTTTCTTAACCATGCATGCATTCATTGTGTTAACCAAAACATATACGTTACTATTAAGCTAACATGCAAAAATGTAAAGCATAAGACACAACATATCCATCAGTTCACTTGGCACAATGATTTAAAGTGGAAACCCAATTTGGGAAAAGCCACCAATAACATGCTACTCCTTTTTCACTCTTTTGAAGTAATGCCCTATTAAAGGCCAACCATATTAAAGATTACAAAACACACTATTAAATGTGACCCAGTTAAGGGATTTCAATCACCTTATTAAAAGTGAGCCATTTTAGAGGACTTCGGGCCATTCACTTGGAATTCCACCCTGTTAAAAGATTTTCCAATGACTATTAAGTTAACCTTTCTCCAAAGGATTTACCCTAATTTGATACAATTATTAGATAGTAATAGTAGAGTTTTGATTTGATACAACTTACAACCTTACTTGCAAATTATAGATTACTATTCAGTCCTCATCTCTACTTGGCTTCCAATCTTTGTAGTTCTGATAGCTTGTTTCACCCTTCAAGCATTCATCCTTCTCTAGCATTCTTGCTTAGATTTCGATTGCAGGCTTCTTCACTTAGGTCACCTAATGAAGCAAACCACCTTCCTTCTCCTTATCAGATTTCTACATCTAAAAACTCTCTAACCTCCAACTAAATTTTCTTCATGAAAAGACATCCCTACATATAGGGAATTATAACTCTTTTTACTACTCATTATCCATCTCAAGAATTAAATTTTTTGATGGATTAGGTAGGATACAATGTATCTACCCCATATCTTGTCTTCTCTAGAAACTTCTCCTAAAATCCATTTGAATTCACCTCCAAAATGGTTTACATAATATTTTGTGCCTCTAGCTCATCAATCTTATCTTCCTCCTGATTTACAAGTTCCAAGAAAGAAAAAAATTTGGCTTTTATTTTCTAATTCTTTGCTCTTTTCATAATGCAATAGCTTACATTATTAATCTACTAATGCTTGACACATACTATGTTAGTTAGCATCAACTAGATTTTACTGGTGCTCGACATCTATTGAAAGTCACTCAGCATCTACTACCTTGCTCAACACCTACTAACTTACTTGACATCCATTAGAAATTTCTTTCACTCAACTTCAATATACTTTTTTCTTAGCTTGCACTAACTTTTCTCAAAACCTTCTATCAACTTGGTCAAGCTTAGCACATGTACTTTGTCTAACCTTTTTCTTCTAAACTTCCTAAGTGTAGCCAATCATTTTGTAACCACTAGTAGATTATCAATACATTATGTTATCATTGTCTTAACTAATTCTTGCACTTCAATACATAATCATAACCCCAAATTTCCTCTAGCTACTTTTGTTACATCTTGTTGATAAAATCCTCTTCATCAGTCAACTAAGTGATAGTGCTTAAAACATATAAGCAATTGTCTTACAAACATATAGCAGGTTTGACATTAGTGACAAAAAATGATTGAAAATGCTTCTTCAACAATAAAAATCTTTCTACTCAAATAATATTTTCAATCATACATCAACATGTATCTCTTTGACCTATGAATGATACATAAGTGAATCTCATTTTCCTTGAGTCATTTATTTTGGTTTTTTGATTTGTGTGTGATTGTTTGGTTAAAGCAAGTCTAGATTTGTATATCTTGTGTGTCATGATGGTTAAAAGTGCATATATGGTCATATATTGTTTCAAACACTCTATTTTGGTGGATTGACTCATTGGAATAGATTATGTAGTTTTCTTCAATGCATTCCTTCTCCCTTTTCCTCTCGAAGTATAGTTAGATGCATCCTAATAGTAAAGGAGGTTGGACTTCTCCAGAGACTCAACCTCATAGTACAAGTCCTATAGCTTGGAGTTTGTTTCCATAATTCACAAGCTTTACCTAAGTTAAAAACATTAAATAAGGGTGTAAACTTTTGTAACAAATTTTTTTGACATGCCTAGTGGCACAAGAAGATTTAGCTTCATAATTTTGTTAGCTAGCCAGTTGATCTTGATCCATTGAGAATTTGGGTGTTATTCTTAGTAAAATCATCCTTTAGAGGTATTAAATCAAACACCATGGTGACTCTAGTGAACATCTTCTAGTTTCACATACACATTGTACTAGTATGTAAAGAACATCCTTGATCTTTATGATTTTTTAAAATTTTCTATGAGTTTTTAGTTTTTATGAAGCCAAAATCATGAATCCATTTCATATAAAAAATTACTATTCCCTACCATATCATGAAAAGGATATCCATCATTCCTCCCATTCCCTATGTTAGTCACATCCTGGTTATGCCTAACAGGATTATCTAGATCACTAGAGGGAGGAAAAATTAAGCTCATTTATAGATTCCTCCTTACTTGTAGTCCCTCTTGCAATACCAAGTGACTAACCCACTTAGTTTCCCACTAGGCCTTATAACATTCCCAAGTCCATCATGGAGGAGCTCTATGTCTACATGGATAGTCTTTCCTCTACCTATTCTAACCAAGGAAGAACTTTTGAAAATCTACATATCCCTTATGAACTTTTGTGTGGTGGGAACATTGCCTACTCCATGCTCCTCATGAAATCTTTGATTGATGTAATGTGTAGAGATAAAAAGAAATATTTTCATCACTCTTATACCTATGAGGTGATAAGTGACACTATAATAACTTTTAGAAGGGTTAGGGAAGCCCTCTTCCATTTTTTTTGGGAGTAGGAGTAGACATAGGTAAGGATTAACATCAAAAGAGAACAAAAATAAGGGAGTTGGAGGAGGTAAAGCTTAGGATTTCCCATGCAAAAATGTTTGAAGTGCATGAGCCTCCAAGGAGAAAATTTTCTAGCTTTAGATAGAGCAACCCTTCTAGTCTACAAAATAATGCACAAGAGCCAAAGGCCCACTTACAAGCCACACTGCTAAACCCATCTGAAGAAGAGCCATCCAAATGCAAGTTTTCTAGCTTCAAAAGGAGTGAGCCTCCCTAGATTTCCATTCCTTGTTTCAATAGTCAAGAGCTTTCACTTCCTTAGCTTAATGTTGAGTAGATGAAAATAGAGAGGAAGGAGGTAGCAAAAGACGATGTGGTTCCTACTCTTGAGGAACCAAAGATAGTTGATTAAGCTTTAGATAGGGAAGAAAGATCAGAAACACTACAAGGAGAAGAAGAGAAAAAAATAATTAGTTGCAAGAGGAAGAAAAGAATGACCAAGAGAAAGAAGAAAATATAGATGGAAGCTATGGTTTGGAGGATGATTTTTTCAGCATCATAATAGATTTCTACTCAAGGCTTGACACCATACTATTAGCTCCCAAGGAGGTAGCTCATGAGTATCATGAGAAAGATGTGGAAATTATTTCTTCACAAGAAGAGGAGGAGCCACTTCCAAACTAGATGGATACCCTTATTGTAGACCACAATATGGTCAAGGATTATTCCTTGGGCCTTGCACCATCAAGAGGATTCCCCATAAGGCATGTAACTCTACAACAAATTAGCAAGTTACCCCCGATCATTCTTACACTTGAGCATGAGGGTGAAGATCAAAAGGAGGAGCAAGTATGTTTTTCTCCATGAGATAATGTCCCAATATTGGAGAGTAGTTTTATTGTTTTCAGCATTGGTAATTTGATTCAAGTTGCAATAGTGTGTTTATTATGCCAACTACTATTTTCAACTGCCCTTATGCATGAGAGAAGAAATCAACTAGTGATAAAGGGAAACTACTTCAACAAATGAATCAATGGGTTTTTTTAACCTTGCATATATGTAAATCATGTACATATTTATATATTTTTATTTTAATTTTTCTTATTTTCCAAGAAGTACATGAGCACATGTGTTTCTTGCAAAGGTTGCAAAGGATTTTGGTTATTAGTTTCAATTGGAGAGAGGTAATTTTGAGGTTACTACGCATATATTTTATGATTTTAGGGTTTTTTTTGGTAGATATTCATGATTTCTATGACTCTATTGCCTAATGGATGTTAGGCTATTTGGTTTATGCATAGATAGCTTGCATCCCCCTTGAGTTGCAATATTTCTTGGTCATTTTTGCCTTCCTCCAAAATTATAATCTTTGAAAATTCAAATAAAAATGGGGCATGAAAATACTTTATTATAAAAAACTTAGGTTTTATTTTTTGGCTATGTCTTTTTATAATTCCATGGGCCCTTATTTTATCTACCATTAGATCTTGCAAAGATTGATAGCGAGAACATTTTTTTTATTTTCATATTTGTCAAAATATGTAAAAATGTGGAAAAGTGCCTCACTACCATGTGTCATGTTCGTGATGCCCTCCTTGTGGACAATAGACAAAGAAATGTGACAAGGTGATGAATTAGGCTGAGCTAGAATACAAGAGGCACTTCATTGGTCAAGCTCTAATAATGTGGGCAGAGGGTGGTCCATGTTTCATCCACTATCAAACCAAAGATGATCTATGATAGGCACTTTCCTACAATATGGAGATGAATAAACTTTAACAAATCTGAGAAAGCACCTTGTTGACATGTGGAGTTGTTGAGGTAACTTTCCTTGTTAGCCATGAAGTGGAATAGTTTTAGCACTTGTCAGGACAAACATGGATATATCAGAGTAGTGTAGCAAGTTGGCAGGTTTTTATTGGTAAATAGTGTTGACTATATGGTTGGTGGACTAGTTATGTTTTGATCATTGATCATTTGGTGATTAACAATTGAAACTCTTCTACATTATGGGACTACTTGATCTTTAGCTAATGTAGGAAAGTTCCTTAAGGACGCATGTTCTTGTGGTCCCATTTTAAAAGGAAAGACATGCATAGTTGGGACTTAACATCATAGTCAAAGATAACACCTTTTGTAACCACCATGATTAGTTTTAAAAGGGTGATGCAATTAGTTAAATGATATAGTCAAACACTTGAAGACTTCTTGAGGTGGTAAAAGGATATAACATGGTTGGTCCATGTGGTGGTTTCTAGTTGTAGGGATGAGTTGACCTATTGAATTTGTTGATTCATAAGCCAAAAATAGAGGGAATTAGGCTTTCTTGTGCAATTTGATCTTCTTGATCAATCCCAATCACTTCCAAATGAATGCAAGGGAAAAAATGACATGAAGGGCACTTCTCCCACTATCTAATTGCCCATTTTTGGGATTTTTTGATTGAATGGTGTCATTTCTATCATTTACAAGTCCTTCTAGCTAGGCTTAAATGATTATGTTGCATCTAATATTGTTCCATGATAAATTTCCTCCAAATTTGTAGTAACTACTAAGTATAGTGATTGAGTTTAGTTTAGGGATAAAAATATCTTAGTTATGCTTGAACTATAAAGGTAGATTTTGTAAATTTTGTAAAGGCTGGACCTCCTCTTTTTCTTTGGCATTGCTTTGGCATTCTATTGTAAATCCTTTTTGCCTCAAGACTGTATGACACTCTGCCTTACCATTTTTAGCTATTGATGTATCATGCAAGACCTATTTTCCCCTCATTGATGTATTGTAGATATCTACAATTTTGCATGAATGTATCTATTTGACCTATGAATGATACATAAGTGCATCTAATTTTTGTGTCATTTATTTTGGCTTTCTGATCTATATTTCATTGTTTGGTTAAAGCAAGTATGGATTCATATATCTTTGGTTTCATGATGGTTCAAAAGTGCATGTATGGGTAGAAATTGGCTTGAATACTCTATTTCGGTGCATCATCTCCTTAGAATAGATTATGTAGTTTGTTTCTATGCATTCCTTCTCCCTTCTCTTTAAAGTATAATTAGGTGCATCTTGATAGTAAATGAAGCTAGCCTTCTCTGGAGACTTAACCTCATATTTCAAGTCCCACAACTTGGAGGTTGCTTCCATGTTTCACAAGATTATCCTTAGGTAAAAACATTGGACAAGGTTGCAAATTTTTGTGACAACAATAACCGAGTGGGTGTAGTAGTAGCTATTCCCCCACTCTCCAAAGAATCCACAATATCTAATTCTTCATGACATCCTCTCAAGGGAATTTGTGCATAAGAGACATTTGTAATAGGTATAAGTAGTTTCTTTTTTTAAATAAGCCTATTTGTAAGGCCTAGTACCTATTTTGGTATTGTATAAACCATGGGTTTTGACTATGCAAAAAGGGAACATCTAATACCTTGGATAGGTTAAGAGTTTTTTATAGGTTTCCTAATATTTTTAAGTCCCCTTTGGTAGAAGAGGAAGGTCCTAGTTGGGTTAGAATGCCCAATTTGCAAAAAATGCAAAAAGTTTCACTTTACAAAATGTTGACAACTTTTTCTTAATTTCTCCCCAATGGTCACAACCCTTGAAAATAAGTTGGATTGGTTGATGGAAATCTTAAAATATCTCTTTCAAGTGGGTGGAAGACAAAATATGTAATTTTGCAATTTGAATCAATAAAAGATTCTACTTTTCCTTGCAATTTGCTACAAAATGTACCTTATTAAAGGATTTGACTGATGCACCTATTAGGATGAAATAGTGGTAGATATTTGATCTACACACCTAATTTTCTAGTTGAGATTCCTTATAATCTAATGCTCACCTAACTATAATAGATAAATCTTTGTTGTCCCTTATACTACTTGTAGCCTTCTTAATTTGCACTTTTGCTCATCATATACTCTTTAGTTGTGATATATGGATATGATACAATCCATTACATATATACCAATCCAAATGAACTTACTAGATTTGGCTAAAATACCAATTTCAACATAATTTACTAAGTTAGGCCAATTGTTTTAACTCAGATTCCAAAGACAAACTTGGTGATGTTATGATACATGACAAGTATTGTCAATGCTTGATAAACTTTGGTACTTGGTTAAACTTGAAACTTAGTCTATACTAATAACTTCTAAGTAGCTCAAACTTGGTTAGCACTATGTGACTCAATGAACATTAAGAAACCCAGTAGTTGTTGAATCACTTAATTAACATTGCTTTAATGTATGAAACTAGATTCACATTGTTAATACTATGAGCTCGATAGACATAGTATAACTTGGTTTGCATACCATAGCTTGGTTAACACTATGATCTTCTTTACTTCCACTAAATAAATTAGTAGCCTCTCCTATGTTTAGTTTGTACTTTTCATTATTTATGAAGCTTGGTAAACATTGTGTAGCTTGGAAAACACTACAAATTGACTCCTCAACTCAGGAGTATTTGAATCACTTGGTTAACACTACAAGCTAAATGATAGGCTTGGTAACAATTGTAGAGCTTGGTAGCAATGTAACTATTTGACTAAGTATTGAGTAACTGATAGACAAATTGATTTTTATGTTAACAATCTCCCCCTTTGGCAATAGTGGAAAAAACACTTATTACACCAAAAATATAAAGTACAAAACTATAAAACATCCTTTACCATCATTATGTGTCTTGAACTCAGCTTGACTTCCTAAAGTTATAGCTTGGTAACATATATTATTTTTCTGATTTTTCAAAATTGCTTTTGTAAAGAAATTTTATGCTTATCTATACAAGTATCTTCATGATGCTATACTAATCCCCCATATATATATATATATATATATATATATATATATATATATATATATATATATATATATATATATATATATATATATAGAGTACATAGTATATTTCTTCTCCTTTACAATATCTTTTTCTTCTTTACATATTACTACTCCCCCTTTTTGACATAAATGTCAAAGGTGCATATAATATCTATATGTTAATACTAAAATGTGACAAGAAATTAGAATGTACCTTCTAAATAAGTACCATTTTCTTGTCCCAATTCTCTTGTAGTACCTTACTTGCATACAATACAATATAAACTTTCTGCAAGTGCGACCCTAATCTTGGCTTCTTCCTTCAATAATTTTTCCTGTAGATTTGCAAAATATTTGATCTTTGTGTAATGTGTAGAATTATGGCTTGGGTCAAGTGACAACTAGTGTGCACTTAACTTCATGTCTTCATGTATCTTGGACAACTTATCCTTGATTTCCTTTGTTAAGATAGATGTGTCACATAACTTGATAAATAATAAAACAACATTATTAATAGATGTTTCTCGTGAATCAAGAATAGTAGCTAACTCTACTTGATCTATTGCAATTCTTTGTGAAACTTGTTCTAACACTCTATTCTCAAAATGTTTTTCAGCTCATTATAGTAGTTGATCCTAGTCCTTTAAGTCTTTATTATATTTGTGAACATTTTTTGCTAACTAGTCCAAAATGGGTTCTTTTCCATCAACCTCAATACTTAGAGCATCAACAAATATTCTCTTTATGTCTTAAAGAACTTAATTTTCTTTCTTCTTTTCTTCTCTAAGCTTGTGCTTCTTAACTCTCTTCTTCAATTTTTCACCCATGATATCCATTTTATTAGGGGTGAGGGTAGTTATATCCCAATTTGGAATAACTATGTCCTCATACAGATCAATTGCTTATGCTTCTTTGCCCTTTTCCTTTATAATGGTGGAAAAAAATTTCTTTTCCTTGTCTACAACTTCCATACTTAGTTGATGTTGGTTTTCAATTATTAATGTACTAGCTATGGATATCCTTGGAATAGAAACAATTGTAGAAATTTATGGAAAAGCAAAAAATGATGAATGGTGCTAACAACAGGAATATCTTGTTTCTTCTCAGTCAAGCCTAATGATGGAGGACCTTGTTTCTTGGAAGATGAAGTGTTGAGAACTTCAGTCAATGTAACATTTAGTTGAAAAAATTCATTCTTGGTTGGCTACTTGGTATAGTAATGGTATCCACAACCAACTCAGTAGAAGCTATCTCTAAGCTAGATTGCACTAAGGTTATGCATAGAGAGCAAGGAAATGAGGCCATGACTACTACTACAATTTTCTCTGTATGTGTTTCCTCAATTCTTTTTATCCCTGGAAGACTTCCTCCAATAGCTTCAAGTTCTTCCTCCTCATCATCTCTATTTACATCATCTAATTCATCATCTTTTATTTCTACATCTTCTTCCTCATCATCATCCTTGACATTAACATGTACAAAAAAGTATTGAATTGGTGCATCTTATAGATGTTTTTCCACTTAGTAGTAGTTTTCTTCAGCACATATTCAATGTCCTTAATAAATATCATATATGTATTGAATTTAAGAGTGAACTTCTCTTCATTTTTCTTCAAGGATTCCTTCACTTTCTTCTCACTAAAATCTGGCATGAGTTTCTCTAGGGTTTGTTCAAAAATTTCCTTCATAGTCTTGGTTGCATTTTTCCATCTAGGTTTAACCACCTATAGAAGTTCATTAGGAATTTTTTGTGGAAGCTCATGTAGTGAGTATTTCCATTTTTCCAATTTTTTCATAAGCATATCTTCGATCTATTTTTTCTCTTCTATATTTTTGGTCTCATACTTAAGATATTTGAAATTTTCCATGCCAAATTATTCTTCCATTCTTATCAAAAAATTTTGAAGTGTAGGTCCATCTCTTTTTAAGGATAATTTTCTTAGCTTCATCTTCACCTAACTTCAACTTCTTCTTTGACTTGGTTTCCCTTCTTATGAATACACTAGGAGAGTACTTAGCAATTTTGGTTATGATAACCTTAAATTTTTTCCTTAGAGGCTCTTCTTCCTTAGATTCAGATTCCTCTTCTTCATCCTCTTCATCATCACCTTTTTCCCTTGGCAAGCATTAGAGGATAACTAGCATGCTTTGTGCTTTTTAGTTTCTTCTCTACTCTTTTTGTTCCTTTATTTACTTCTTGAGGTAGGTTGATCTTCAGATTAATTCTTTCCTTTGTCTCATCATATGTTCCAAAATGTGTGACTTTGGGATCCATAAACTCATTTATCAGAGCCTCCATGATATCATTAGTCTTATCAATGCTAACATCATACTCTTGAGGTTTAACCCATGCCACTCTTGGTCTGATTGCCCGAATATATACATTGTCAGAGTCCACCATGAAATATATATTATCCTTGTAATCTTCTATAGGTTTCTTATAGATCCTAAATCTATTTTACATCTTATCTTTAAATGATTCAAACTAGTTATCCATGATGCTATCAAAATTTTGACCCATTTCTACTATGTACTCATTGATTTGATATAACATAGGAACATCCTTCCTCCATACTACTATAGCTTTGGAAGGGAAAAACTTCTAAACAAAGAAAAATAATCATGTTAAAAGAGATCTAAACTTACATGAATTATTATTTGATCCTATGATGCTCTCCATGTTCTTTTTGAATTGATTTAACAAAAACTCAACAAGTTTGATGGATAGGCTATTTTTCACAACCTTGTATGCAAGATCGATAACTTCACATGATATGATGTTTAATCGACTAGAACTATAAATTTTGTGTGCAATTACATGTATGCCAAACTTTAGGTCCATGTCTATTACACCATTAAGCTTCATTCCTCTTTTGTCCCACTTGACAAATTTCCACTTAGCTAATTTGACCTAACCTAGGGTTTTGATTATCTTAGCTTTGTTTAGCATTTGGAACCCTTATGATTATGTGAATGATTTTCTTTGTAATATGAAGGGGTTGGTCCAACCATAACTTCCCATTGTGAACATAGCTTAGAATAAATCTAATCCATTTGACCTAAAAGTATCTTGCCATATAAGAAATGTAGGTCAAACCCTTTATTTCCAAATGTTGATGCTTAGGTTTCAGTGCACTATCCACACACAATTTATTGTATGATTCATTCATATCTAGGGTTATGAGTTCCTAAATAGAATAGTGTTAAAAATAATGGATGTCATTCATGAATGATACCTTTGATAGAATTTTAATTGTACACTAGCTGGGTTAAGTGCCTCTACAATTGTTGGACTCAACATGAAATTAGGCGCCTTGCAATCAACTCCATGAACCAACATTTTAGAACTTTTCTATTATTTGATTCTTAAAGATTTCATGCTCAACAAGGTTTCTAATAAATTCAAGAATTTGTGAACAAAAAATACTTAAATCTATAAGAATTTGGTATAGCTCTCATACCATGTAATAATTTTCCTAAAACAATAATGCAACTACAAGATCAAGAAGCTCAATAGATAGCACAAGAGAGACAAATGATGATCAAATAAGAATGGATATCTGATGATTGAATAATTGGATATTTTGATGAATACATCATAGAGGGTGCATGTATATAAGGGCAACTGTTATGTCTAGAAGTCACACAAGAGATAAGGATTACAAATCAGCACATTTCTACCAAAGATGGATTATCCTCCATTGAGCACATGAGTTTATGTAATGATGAGAGGATAAATTTACATAGGTGTATCTCATAAAGAGATGTTGTACACACCATGTTCTCTAATAAGTTCTTAACTCATTTTTTGTCACCAAGACAACTTATATGACTATGCATATTCCTAAGTAAACTTAAGTTAATTGTAATAGTAATAATAATTTACACTAACACCCTCCCCCCCCCCCCCCCCCCCTCCAAAGTGAAACATAGGGTAATCCACTTAACCTCACAAAGCTAAATACAAGATGCAATGTGGGTCCCAGCTACTAGGCCATGTTAGATACCCATGTACAAATGTAATGCTCTACATACAATACTTTGCAATGCAATGTAATGCAATCTCTCTAAAAATGGAGAAAGAGGGAAAACCTCATGGGAAAAATCTCCTCTAAAAATAGAGATGAACAAATACAAGATGCATGTAAGGATGGAGTAATCAAGACCCCCCTCATATGACATACATCATGCATGTACAAGCATATATCCCCTATAAGAAAAAATACATGATGGTATCCCCCCATATTGAATAATCTCTTGCAAGGATGTCATGAAGAAAAAATGGTATCCAATGCCTACAAATGAAATTTCTCCCTTTAGGAAGAAGATACACCAAGTATAGGTGCAAGTAGACTTCCCATTGTGGATAGGAAGATGGATGAGGAAACCATATGTAGTATGGTATGGATACTACCTCTGAAGTCTTTTCATATGTTGACAAGTCCTTGATGAATGTAGATGCCACAAGTCAATTTGGTGGATACCCAAAAGAAGGTGTAAAACAAGGTAACATGCACATACTACCTCTGAAGTCTTCTCACATGTTGACAAGTCCTTGAAGAATGTAGATGCCACAAGCCAATTTGGTGGATGCCCAAAAGAAGGTGTAAAACAAGGTAACATGCACATGTATGAAAGTGAATCAAACTCCAAACAAAATAAATCATCCTTAAAGGAAGATATGGGAAGACAAGAAATCCTTCCCTCAATGATGAATAAAAACCCATGAAAGAAGCTCCTTGATGACTGAAGAAGCTACACCATGAAAACTAAATGATGTTCATCCTTATAGGAAGAAGTGGTGTCACAGGTGTAGTAGAGAATGCTATTTAACTAGTATGAAGAATCCTCAAAAGATATGATGTATGAGGAAATGGAATTTAATCTCCAAAGACTAATATGTCTCCTTTGAAGTAAAAGAGTCCTCCTCCAACTACTAAAAAGAAGTGTCCACAATCATGTCAGCCTCAAAAGAAATATCAAGTGGTTAAGGGTTAGAGTGTTCCCTCACAACAAGTGACTAAGAATTCTACTCAACAAAGAGAAGATGGATGCCATCAATAATGTCTCCCACATCTTCAATATAAGACTCCATAAACAACCCTGCAATGTATATAAGGAAGTCATCCCATGAAGCTGAAATAGGAAGACATGGTGTTTCCTACTGCATTGAATTAGGAGCATCTAGGACTAGAGCTAGATCAATAGAAGAAAAAGGAGCATGAAGAGGTATGATCTCAACCGGAGTTTTAGGTACCAAAACTAGAGTGACTGGAGGTAGAATGTCCTCTTGTAATGAAGGGACTCATGGATCTCCATATGCTTCACAAAGACACATCCAAACATCATGAGGACTACTTGACTTACTAAGAGGAGCAAAAAATTACTTACTCATATTGTTATACATAAAGTGAAGAAGAAGGGAAAGATGTCTAAAATTAGTATTAGGTGGAAATATCTTCAAATATAGATAAGGGAACACTTCCTTATGTTCTCTTAGATGATCAATCATCAAAGCACTCCATTTCTGATAGTTCATTTTTGTTAATTTGAATCTTAAACCAAGTGACACTTTTAACATGACTCCATGAGATCAAATAATATATGCACCCCCAAAATGCAAAAAAAAATCAAAGAAACCTCCCCAATGCGTGATTTGACATTTTATAGTTAGTGCGATTACAATGGGCCACTTGTCCAAATAAACTAGAGTGGACTTAGGATTTTGATGATTACAATAAAAAATATGAAGCTATATCAAACTCAACAAGATAAAACATAAGACCTCTCAAGGATCAAATTAATACAAGTATCAATAGGCCAAAATGAGAACAAAAATTGAAAGTACTATCTCTACTCAAAATTACTCCAAGCTGATACCTTATCTAAAAAATAGACAAAAAATCATGCACTATCAAAAAAATAACACTTGAATATGTGTCAAGAGAGACCAAACTAAGCCTTTAAAGTTGCAAAAATTGAGATTGGTGATTTTTAGAAAGTATTATAGAATAGAGATCTCAAACAACTTGCACCAATGTGTAGATCATTAAATTCCACCCTAAAACAAAATAAAAAAATTGCTCAAAAAAAGGAGTTTGTATGAGGGAGATATCATTATTTGAAAATCACCTCTGTAATTATTTTTCTTGAATCACTATTGTCACCCCTCCAAAAATAAAATGACTCTATATTTCACCTTAGATGTCCAATTTTGATGAAAAAAAAGATGATTTGGGGTTTTTTTGACCTTCTAAATGTGATACCAATATCTTATTTGCACTAGGAAGCTCCAATCTTGACCTATAACAAAAAATATCTCCAATGGAAATGTAATGAAACTCCTATGGCTCTAATATAATGTAAGAATTTGGTATAGCTTTGATACCATGTAAGATTTTTCCTAAGGTGATAATTCAACACCAAGATCAAGATGCTCTGTAGATAGCACAAAAGAGACAAATGATGATCAAATGAGAATGGATATTCGATGATTGTATAATTAGATAATTTGATGAATACACCATAGAGGGTGCCTATATATAAGGGCCACTGATATGTCTACAAGTCACACAAAAGATAAGTATTACAATTCAACACATGTCCACTAAAGGTGGATTATCCTCCATTGAACATAGGAGTTTGTGTGATGATGAGAGGATAAGTTTACATAGGTGTATCTCATAAAGAGATGTTGTAGACACCATGTGCTCTAATAAGTTTCTAACTCCTATTTTGTCACTAAGACAACTCATATGACTATACATATTCCTAGATAAACTTAAGTAAAGTGTAATAATAATTAATTATTTACACTAACAAAATCACTTGGTGACTTTAAAATCACTCTTCACAAACAACTCTAGAAACTTGTGGTGAAACATGTCTTCAATTTCTTCCTTTTAATAAATTTCCTCTAATTAATCACCATTAATGCTTCATATTTCATACTTTTTTAGTGATAGGTTTTCCTCCGCTCGGCTTATTCTTTAATGCTTGGGAGACATCTACATCATGGTAGGTTCATCAAAACTCAATAGGAACTACCAACTCTATTTCTATGCCTAGAAACAATTTGCAACTCAACCTATCTAAGTATGGTCTTGAAATTCAGCCTAGCTTAGTAAGGTCTCCTACTTTTCATCATGCATGGTTATCCCTTTACATATTGATTCTAAATTAGAATTTTCTTTCTGCTAGTGGAACTGATGTTAGATTGATTTTTCTAAATCACAATTCTAGTGATCTCCATAAGAAACTAAATTGAAATGTTGAGCCACCCAACTCATTGACTTGGGTGTCTTTCACTTCATGATCTTGTCTTGCATTCTCCAAAGATTTTTTTACCCATTGTTGCCTCATTTTCATTTTGATAGAGTCATCTTTGGTGTTCTTTTTATCTTCAATTCTACCTATGTTCATACAGTTCTTGGAAAGATGTCCAAGTTCTATGCAAATGAAACATATTTTTGTATTATCTCTTTCCTTATATGATGTTTCACATTGTTTTCTCCAATGCACCCAAATTCACTACTATAGTGACATCTACACCATGTTTTTTAATTCCACCAATATTACTTTCACAATTTATTCTATTGGGTTCTTGATTTTGTAGTTTAAATATTTGTTTCCTTGTTTCTTGCAATTGTGGGATTAACCTTCAAACTTAGGTTTCTCTTTGCATTCATTTTCTCTATGACCATGCTTATTGCAACTATAAAACTTTCCATTGAATTTTTCTTTACCATTACTCCAACATTTTTTTGATGTATGACCTATCTTACCACACTAATTGCAAGCAGGCCTTTTATTCTTTTGAGCTCCCTACTATGATAATTCACCTTTTTTAGTGTATCCTATTCCACCTTTACCTTTGACTCTATACTAACTTTTTTCATTCAACTGAGTCATGTTTTCCTAAGATTTCATCTTTCTTTCATATGTTTTCTTTTCAATGTTTAGATCATTTCATAGTCTCTCTGATCTTAAATTCATAAGCTCTTCATTTACATTATTGAGTTGATCAATGAAGTCTTCTTGCTAAAGGGATAGTTGTTGAATTTCATTGTTCCTTTCTTCTATCTCTTCTTTGGATTTGTCTTTTTCTTCAATGAATTCACATAATCTTACTAAATGAATTTCTTGTTCTCTTTTCAAATTTTTGACTTCTTCTTGAAGATTGGATTATTTTTCTAATAGGTCTTTGATTGCCTCATTAGCTTCATCTAAATATATTTTTGGATATATGTCTTGAATTCTTTCTTTACAGTAGAGATTGTGATCCATTTGTATTGTAAGAAATTTCCTTCTTTACAATGACTGAGAAAGTTTTTCCTTTTATTTCTTAAGTTGTCCTATAGCCAATTCCACATCAAACTTTTTAATAGCCTTATCTAGCTTGTATACCTTCATTTCCTCTAATCTTGTCTTGAGCTATTAAAATTCTAATGTGATAACTTGAGCTCTAATATAAATTGTTGGAAATATAAGGTAGGCAAGGTTACTGAGAGGGGATGAGTGAATTAGGAATGAATAAAACTTTTACCAATTAATCATTCATGTAATATTTTGATCTAATTGCATGCATGAAAGATTAAAAGAAAATAAACATTCATAACAACACTCTGACAGAAGATATGGTGACCTAGAAACCTTCCAAATAGAAAGTAAACTAGGGTGGGGATGACACCCAGAAGCTTTAGTACTATAGTATAAAGTTAACCTATTTAGTAATTTAGTACTTGTAGTGATCTTCCCTATTAGGAGAAATAAGGATTGTGATGTCCACCTTGTTAAAGGATTTTAAAAAATATGATGAAGTATGCACTTAGTTAAGAGATTTGGAAAAGACTATTAAAAATACTCTATTAAATATTTGACTGATGCACCTATTAGGATGAACCAATCATTGATATTTGATTTGTTGGTTGAGATTCCTTATATTGTAATGATCACCTGATTGTGATGGATAAATCTTTGTTGTCCCTTATACTATTATAGCCTTCTTAATTTGTACTTCTCATCATATAATCTTCACTTATGATATATGGATATGATACAATCCATTACATATATACCAATCTAAATGAACATATTAGAGTTGGCTACAATACCAATTTCATCATGATTCACAAAGTTAGCCCAACTAATGTAAGTTAGGTTCAAAAGACAAACTTGGTGATGTTCTGATACATGGAAAGCACTATCAACACTTGGAAAACTTTGATACTTAGTTGAACTTGAATATTGGTCCATACTAATCACTTCCAAGTAGTTCAAACTCAGTTAGCACTACGTGACTTCACGAACACTACAAAACTTGATAGCTATTGAATCACTCAATTGACACTACTTTATTTTTTCAACAATAGATTCACATTGTTAGTAGTATAACTTGGTTAACATAGCATAACTTAGTTAACACTACAATCTTATTTACTTCGACTAAATAGCTTGACAACCTTTTCTATGCTTGGTTTGTATTGTACATTATTTGTGAAACTTAGTAGACATTGTGTAGTTTGGAAAACACTAAAAATTGACTCCTTGACTTAGGAGTATTTCAAACACTTGGTTAATACTACAAAATGAATGATGGGCTTAGTATAAATTGTAGATCTTGGTAGCAATGCAACCATTTGACTAAGATTTGATTCATTGATAAACAAATTGACCCTTTTTGAATAGAAATCATTCTGAGGGTGGATTATGATCTCTTGAAGGTCCCTAGTTATTTCCTAGTTGGTGTCTTTTTCAGATCAACCACCTAATCTATAATTCCTTCACAAACCTACCATTTAGGCCTAACAAGGCTAATTGTTACATTTTATGTAAGGGGGTCATCTAATCAGTTGGGAGTCTAAAAGTTTGGAATCACAAGATTCTTCCAAAAGGGTATTACATATCTTTTTTTCTTGGTCCTTTGGAAAATTTTTCAACTAAGCCCTAAATTCTTCATTGATAGTGCTAATTAGGGCTCCTAGGCCTAAAAGCCAACTTTACCATTTGAGGCCTTTGGGAACAAGTTGGTCTACTCCTACCCATCATTTTGAGTTTTTTGAAATTCTAGGAACCTTTCCATTCCCCTTGAACATATAGGTTCCCATTTCAAGCATAATCCTAGTATTTAGTGTTTGTGTGCTTATAAACCTAGTTGTGCTCTTTTGGGTGCCTAGGCCATGTTTGTGAGTGTAAAAATTTTGCATAGCTATAATATCATGTAAAAAATTTCCTAAGGCAAGAATGAAATGCCAAGATCTACAAGCTCAAGACATAGCAAAAGAGAGATAAGATATGATCAAATGAGAATGAATTAATCAAATAATTAGATGAATACATCATAGAAGAGCCTTGTATATAAAAGTAATCAAGATGATTGGGCATCATGCAAAGAGATAAGCCTAAAAAATAAGTACATGTCCAGTAAGAGTGGATTATCCTCCATTGTGCATGAATGTACATACAACAATGAGAGGATAAGAATACAGAGGTATATCTCATAAAGAGATGTAGTAGACAACATGTGCTCAATTGGAGTGAAAACTACAATGTTGTCAACATGACAACTCATATGAATATGTAAACTCCTAGGTGTCTAAATGAAAATTAATATGAATATGCAAACCCCTAGTTGTCTACATGACAACTAATATGAATATGTATTAACCTAAGTAAACTTAAGTGTAAATAGTAAATACTTACCTAGCATTAACTTTTTTTCCATGTGATCCATTCCTTTATTAAAATATGAAAGTGAAGAAGAGGGTTAAGTATTCATTCTTGAAGGTAGACTAATTTTATTATTCTTGAGAAGATTCTTGAGTTCATCAATTTTCTTCTTCTAAAAATGATGATCTTCATGTCCATTCTTATTGCAATATGTAGTAGTAAGCAACTACTTCTTGGACGATTTAACCTTATTGTTAGAGTTGTCTTATGGCGACAAAGATTGTTGAGTGGAGGTAAACTAATGTGTAGAGGAAGATTGTTCTGTGTCATCTTGTGGCTTAGCATTCCATTTATTTTGTTTCTTGTTGGAACTTTTACCATCTTGATTCCCTTGATTCCCCTTATTAGTTACCAAGGCTTTGGACTTAGAACACTGGAGAATTCCCATACTCACTATTTTTTCATGTTCTAAGACCAACATTCCTAAAAATGACTTGAATGAAGGCTTATTGAAGGCATTTCCCATTGTTAACTTGTGACTATTATAACTTGAAATAAAAGTTGCATATTCAAGAGGAAGATGAGTCATTACATGTTTGATCAACTTTCCATCCTTGATGGGTTCACCATAATCCATAAATTGTGCCCTATACATGTCTACTTGGATAAGATAATCTTTTATGGTGTCAAAATTCCTAGGATCCAATTTGAGAAGATTATCCTCAATGGTGTAGGCCATATCTTCATCTACTATCCCATACAACACTTCAAGTTTATCCAAAACTTTGATTGGATTGGTAATTTTTTTCATGTGATATTCGATAGGATCTGAGATATTCTTTAGCAAGATTCCTAAGGCCTTCTCTTGTTTTGATTCTCAGTCTTCTTTATCTTTTTTTTCCAAGTAGCATAATTATATTTTATTAATTTAGGAAAAGAACCCATCATACAAAAGAAAGAGAAAAATATCAAATAGATTGAAGAACAAAAGACACCCCTCCACCCCCCCCACACACACACTATTTACCTAATCAAAGAATCCCCACCAAAAAAGATGATTTAGCACATTATATTTAGTGCATGTACAATTGACCACTTTTCAAAATAGATTTCATGTCCCCTTTTCAAATAATTAAAAATAATAATCTTTGCTAAGGCAAGCAGGCCCAAAAAGGTGAAGTTTTCAAAAAAGGGGATAATCTTTGGAAGATAATGGAATAATAAATTAATATTATTATTAAAATATGTTTTATTAACCCCTCTTGGACATGAGTTAGGGTTATGCCATCTTTTAAGGGGTTTGGAGGCATTTTGGGCTCATTCCAGAACTTGATTTTGCTCATTTCTTTGTTGTTCTTCAGAGGTTTCCAAACCTGTGGAGAAGGAGACCCAAGAATGGGAGTTTGCAGGTTTCTAGGAAGGCTAAGGATGGGAGTTTGAAGCCATTCCATGTGCATTCTCATACAGATTTTTCCTTTGTGCCGAACAGTGCAGATTTGTGGGTTTTCGAGTGTGGCTTTTGTAAGAGTTTGGTGTTTTCAATTGAGTATTTTATACAAGTTTGGGTTGCTGCTGTATTTCAGACTTTTAGATATTAAAATAGAGCTGGATATATATATTTGTTCATGATTATACTTTTGTGATAGACTATTAGTATTTTTGTGGTGTTTTCGAGCTATTCTATGTTGTTTTCGGGAGCTCGATGAGCATTGTTTTTATCCTCCGTTTGCGAGCTGTTGTGTAAATTTTATAAAAATCTGAAATTTTCATTTTTTAGGCTGTTATACTACCAAAATTTCTATAAAAAAGTCCACTTTCAGATTTACTAATAATATGTGAAGCTGTGAAGTTTTTGGCACTATTTTCGGCATACCCGATTTGGGGTTTATTGAGAAATTGGTGGATCTTTGAAAGATTGGTTGTTTGATCTTAAAGATCTGATTAGAGGCTTTAAATATCATATAAAATAAGAAAATGGACATTTTAGTGGTATCAGAGCTATGATCTTGTTATCCTAAGGGTTTGTAGAAGTTTGCATGTTAGTTTTGACAACTACCCAAATCTTGCATGTCAAAATTTATGGTTGCATGCTACTTCTAATCATTTGCATATTAGTTCTTAGTGAATTTGGTGGTTTCATGTTGTTTCTAATCAGCTACATGTCAAAATATATGATTTCATGCTATTTCTAATCATTTTCATGTTATTTCTTGGTGAATTTGGTGGTGGCATGTTGCTTCTAATCAGCTACATGTCAAAATCTATGGTTGCATGCTACTTCTAATCAATTTCATGTTAGTAAAAGTATAACCTAATGGGGTAATACAACAAAGTATAACCTATTGGGTTTCAAAATCAAGTAGCTGCATGCTACTTCTAATCAATTTGGTGTTTGAAGAAGTTATAACCTATTGGGGTTACACTCTACTTTATCCAAAATGGATAGGTATAGTACAAAGTCTTAGAGGACACAATCTTGGACAATTGATATCCAGAGTCAGAACAGTAGAAAGGATGGTTATTTAGACATTCGAGATAAACTTATGAAAATAAGTTGTGACATGTATAAACAATTGGTTGAGCACCACCATATGATGAATGACATGTTGTCCGACCTAGCTAAGGTGGATAAGTTGACTGGATTTCTATTTGGTAGATTTTCTCACAAGGCAGATGACATAATTAACAAGAACTTACATGAGGAGATTGAGAAACTAGCTTATAGCCAGGCAGAGGTCTCAAATTCTACTCTGCCACAAGAGGTAGTGGGTTTAGATGATGATTATGAGGATGTTGTTGTGCATGATGGTGAGATACCTGGTAGAGATGAGTAGACATTGAGCATTCATGATTTTGTTGAGAAAGAGTACCAGGCATAGTTAGATGCTTCATCACACGAGGTTGAGGCAGGTAGTACTTCACATGATTTGTCCAACCAACTAAAGGTGAACAAAGATAGTATTGTGACTTCATTATCTCATCATGATAGGATGCAGGATATGATAGAGGATCACATTCAGATGATTTAGTTACAGGGTAGACATAAGGGAGTTTAGGCAAAGTCTCCTTGTGTTGACTTACAAGCAATTAGGGAAGGAATGGGAATGATGAAGTTGAGTTATTTACATCTTCTATCAAATCATGACCATCTTCTTAGCCTTGTTGGAGACTATTCAGATTCCTTGAGGAGGAAGGAGGAGGAAGTTGACAGGCTTTCTCACAAGCTTGAGGATACTCAAGCTTCTTTGGTGAATACTCCATTGGAATTACAAGACTGGGAGAGACATCGGGATAAGCATGGCATGGAATTGAGTTTAGTTTCATCTTGCACTCCTAATACTCAACTTTCTGTGAATGGTAGATCACATGTGGACATTGATAATGTTGCGAGTTCATCTTGCATTCACATCCAAGATATAGGGACAATGTTAGATAGTTATGTGGAATTAGTTGGTATTGGTCATATTACTCAGCTGGGGAGTTTTCTTGACTTACCAGCTGATTATAGTTTACGGATATGGACTTGAGATTGTTATATTGGCATTTTGGATTCAGTTGACTGGAGATCTTTAACACCTTTTGGTAGCAGTGTTTGTTTGGGTGCTATCATGGATTTGATTAGTAGATTGCACGATGTTGTCTTTTCTTGTGCTAGCAGCTTGTCTGATGTTGGTATTAGTTTTTATACACCGGTGTTGGGCTTTGTTCATATATCTAGTTGACCATACTTGCTGGAATGTGTTGATGATCTTTCATATTTGGCAGTGTGTACAGATGAGTCCTAGGATCATATTGGCATTGATGACATCCAAGAAGATGCAGTGGGCAGTTTTGAAGACTTAGTTTCCTTGGGTACAAAGGAGTTGGATAGCAGTGCTACAATTTTTGATACTCCGTTTGTTGATATGAGCTTTAGAGTTGATTCATAGGATATGGATGGTAATAATCTAGAGACTAGTAACTTTGAGGATACTCCTTTAGATAGTGCACCAGAGGAGGTTTTTAGGAGACAGTCAAGCCAATGCGATCATGTGTCTAATTAGTTAAGAGTAAGTGAGCAAGACATCGCTATCACTTGCCAACATTTTGATGCTGCTCGTCAATTTTTAGCAGTTTATGGATGGGGTTCTCCTACTAGTGATGAGCAGGGAAGCCGTTATCTTTTCTTGACATAGTTCCACTCTTTATGGGAGGCTATCCAGATTCTGAGATAGGATTATATGCAGTTGGTAGCTAATAGAGATTATCTTATGGAGTGGGGTGCAGTACAACATATGATGCATTATTGGCGAAGGAAGATGAGGTGAGTGAGCTTACTGAGAAACTTGAGGTGACTTTTGAGATTCTTGAGAGTACACAGTTGGCTTTCAAGGAGTCACAGTTCCATTTGGCTAAGGTGACCATGGAGTTAGAGCAACTACAATCTTTACTAGATTTTGTACAGTCACAAGTTGTGGTGTCTGATGATCCGAGGATGTCCATGGTCAAGATTGTCAAAGATAGTGGAGATGGGGATGCATCCATCCTTGATACTAACATTGGCATATCAGGTTCATCCACACTAGAGTCAAGTTCAGTTGAGTTGGGTGCTGGAGCAGATTGTTGCGGTATGCCTAACATGGTGGTGACCTCTAGCACTAATGACACAGAGACTAGAGATGTTGTATCAAAGACCATGTGTGATGTTGGTGAGCCAATACTTGGCATGGTTCCTACAAGTAATATGACTCCCTTGGTGATGTCTTTAGAGGTAGTAGTCAGTTCCAACTTGGTTAGTGATCGATTGTAGTTAGTTACATCTGCATTGCAGTCTATTCTATCAGCATTACATTGTGAGGTATGCTCATCAATTTACCTTTGATGACCATGTTGATGAGATGATGATACAAAGATGTACTTTGGTTCCTAGTGTTTATCATCAGTTATGGGATAGTTTAATGCCTCAGGATGAGAGTTGTGATGGGCAGGACATGGCAATAGGTTTTGCAATTGACAGCTTGATAATACATGACTTAGAGCAAGAGTTTCATAGTGATGCTTCAACAGGCGTTGTTATTGATTCTGCTCCTTTGGCTATGACATCTCCTGAATTAGCTAGTGATCAGTCAAAGTGGGTTGTATCACTTGTTCATGGTGAGCTATTGACTAAGGTTGGTTTTTTTTATCAACATTATATTCCAAGGTATGTACATCAGTTAGCACTTGATCCTTGTGTTGAGGATTTGATGGCAGGCAAATTTGGTTTGGGTTCCAATTCTTACTTTTTATCTTGTGATGGCTTTTCACCATTAGGGGTGCATGGGAGTTATGGTTATGAGATAGTGGTCAGTGATCTATAGAGTTGTATTGACTGCAGGAGTTGTATAGTGTGTGGATTCTCCATACTTGGTATAGTTTCATTCGGGAGAATTCACCATTGTTGTAGAGTTGGATTGTATATTTTGTATAGGCCAATGGAATGAATTGATGGTATTTACTATATTGGTAGTTTGATTTCTCCACTTTACTTGGGTTTTGATGTTCTAAGAGTTTGTGTCTCATGGGTTTCTTACTGTGGCAATGGTGATTTTGGAGTTTCATTGAGTTGCAATTGTTAGTTTGATTATGGATTCCTCTTGGTCATATTGTAGAGGGTATTGCAGGAGCTTGTTTTAATTGGCAGTAGTATAGTTCATGACTACATTCAGGATCTACGTGCATTGATTGGTTTATTGTTCAGCCATTTCTTGAGGACAAGTAATATTTGGGAGGGGAGTACTTGTCATGTCCCCTTTTCAAATAATTGAAAATAATAATATTTGCTAAGGCAAGTAGGCCCAAAAAGGTGAAGTTTTGGGAAAAGGGGATAATATTTGGAAGCTAATGGACTAATAAATGAAGATTATTATTAAAATATGTTTTATTAACCCCTCTTGGATGTGAATTAGGGTTATTCCCTCTTTTAAGGGGTTTGGAGGCATTTTGGGCTCATTCCAAAACTTGATTTTGCTCATTTCTTTGTTGTTCTTCAGAGGCTGCCAAACCTGTGGAGAAGGAGACCCAAGAATGGGATTTTATAGGTTTCTAGGAAGGCTAAGGACAGGATTTTGAATCCATTCCATGTGCATGCTCATATAGAGTTTTTCTTTGTGCTGAACAGTGCAGATTTGTGGGTTTTCGGGTGTGTTTTTTGTAAGAGTTTGGTGTTTCCAGTTGAGTATTTCATATCAGTTTGGGTTGCTACTGTATTTCAGACTTTTATATGTTAAAATAGAGTTGGATATATATGTTTTTTCATGATTAGGCTTAAAATATCATATAAAATTGGAAAAGGAACATTTCAATAGACCAAAGTGGACTTCTATTTTTTATGGTCACATAAATAAATATGAAGTATATGTGACTCAACAAGATAAGACACAAGACCTCTCAAGCATATAATTAATTACATGTTCCAAAATAAGAAAAAATGACCAAATGTTGAAAGTACTATGTCCACTCAAAATTAATCTAAACTGATACCAAGTCTGGAAACTAGAAAAAAATTATGCACTTTCAAAAAAATAGCACCTAAATATGTGTCCATATGAGCTTGAATGAAGTCTCTGAAGTTGTAAAAATTAGGATTGGCAATTTTTAGAAAAAATCAAGAATAGAGATCACAAACAACCTACACCAATGTGTAGATCACTAAATTCTACCCCAAAACAAAAAACACAATTTGCTAGGGAAAATGAGTCTATATGAGGGAGATATCACTATTTGAAAATTATCTTTGTAATTTTTTTCCAAGATCACCACCATCTCACCTCCAAAAATCAAACTGAGTCTAGATTTCACCTTAGATGTTTGATTTTGATGAAACAAAAGTTAATTTGGGATTTTTTTGACCTTTTGAATGTGATGCCAACATTTGATTTGGACTAACAAGCTCCAATCTTGACTTGAAAAAGAAAATCTCTCCTATGGCTATGCAATGAAACTTCTATAGCTTTGATACCATGTAGGAATTTGGTATAGCTCTGATACCATGTAATAATTTCCTTAAGAAAAGAATGAAATTCCAAGATCTAGAAGCTCAAAGGATAGCACAAGAGAGACAAGATATGATCAAATGAGAATGGATTGATCACATAATTGGATGAATACATCATAGATGACTAGTCATGCAAAGAGATAAGCATAAAAACTAAGCAAATGTCCACCAAGAGTGAATTATCCTCCATTGTGCATGAATTTACATGCAACAATGATAGGATAAGAATCCAAAGGTGTATCATGTAAATAGATGTAGTAGACAACATGTGCTCAATTGGAGTGAAAACTACTATATTGTCAACATGAAAAATCATATGAATATTCAAGGTCCTAGGTGTCAACATGACAACTAATATGAATATGCGTTAACCTAAGTAAACTTAAGTCAAGTGTAAATAGTAAATACTTATTTACACCAATAGTAAGAAACCTTAATCTAAAGGTGTAGAACTCTCTCTTGACTCCATTTTGGGGTACTTGGAGTAATCTAAAGCTACACTACAATATAGTTTCCTTTATAAGGGAGAGCTCTACATCTAGTTGTATCAGAGCAACTTAGGATCCCTTAGGGTAAGATATTTGATAACACCATGGAAGAAGAAGAAGATAAAGGGTTATCTACAATGATGACTAGTGTAGAGATTGTGAAACACTTGAGGGATTAGAAACTAAAGCACGATGAACAAAGAAACAAGGAGATGTAATTGATGAGGTAAGAGATGGATAAGCTTAAAGAAGAGGTTCTTAAGAGAAGTAGTGAAAATTCCAAAGAATTCAAATAAGGGAGTGATGAATAACCCCTTGAGTGGGAGGAAAAAGAATGTCCTACTAACCAGAGGCTACTTGTGAGGACTCTAAAATCTATCCAGGGAGAACCATGGATGCTAATCTCGACTTGCACACATACAATGGGAATATGGACCCAGAGGTTCCAATGGATTGGGTAGATTCCCTAACTCATTTGTTTGATTATGAAGACACCCCTAAGAATGAAAGGGTGAAGATTTCCAAGTCTAGACTCAAGGGCTCTACCCTCACATGGTGGAACTTCACTCAAGATGATAGGGTGAAGAGTAACAAGAATACAATAACCATATGGAAGAAGATGGTGGCTCTACTCAGAGAGACCTATATTCCTAAGGATTATGAAGTTCAAATTCATTCAAAGGGAATTATTTTGAGGAAGAAAAACATGGATATCTCTACCTATATTAAATAATTGTTGAAGTTGCTAGTGAGATCCAAACTCACTAGATATATGTAAAGACTAGGGATTTCCATTCAAGATGAACTAATTTTGACAAGTCCTACCACTATAAACCAATGCTACCAATTGGAACTCAAGGTTTAAGAGAAGTTCAAAAGAAGGAATGAAAAAGTCTAAGATGAAATTAGTTTGTTCCTTGTAGACATTCCTTAGGTGACCAAGTGAGCTCGATAGACACTAATTTCATGGTATATTCTTGACATTTGTGTAACATCAAAGAGAACATACAATTGAATTATTCTATCCAATAAAAATTCAAGTCTATTAGACATAGAGATTGTTTGTATGAAAATAAAGATGATGAATTTGAGGAAAGAGTTCAAAGTGAAAGTGATGATGAATTAGGATTTGTGGTTATAAAAGAAGAAGATCCTAAAAAGTAATCAAAAAAGAAAAATAATTATTTTTGCTAGTTGAAAATAAATCTAATTATATTATAGATAATGGATTTTCATATCATATGATTGGAGACATGAATAAGTTTGTTAAGTTTAGTAATCATGATGGAGGAAATGTTAGAATTTGAAACAATGTAGCCTATCATATCAAGAGAATAGGATCTAATACTCTTGATTGAAAGACTAACACTGATGAAGTTTATTTTGTTGATGGGTTAAAGCATAACCTATTGAGTGTTGGATATTTTGTTGATAAATGATAATATTTTCTATTCACAAAGAAGACATGCATTATCAAGGATTAAAATGGTAAATTGATGGGAACGGGTACAAGATCCAGAGATAATGTGTTTCAATTAAACCCCATATTTTGATGACTTATTTGGTTTCAAAAGTGGATAATAGTTAGTTAAAACATAGAAAAAAAATTCATATAAACTTTGATAACATTATGAAGGCTAGTAGTACATTTGATGTCAGAGATCTACCTAAAATTGTGAAACCTGCTTATATTATTAGTAAAGAATGTGTTATAGCAAAGAAGAAGAAAGTTTCCTTTCCTAGCAAGAATTTCACTACTAGAGAAAATTTGGGAATTGTTCATATAGATCTAAGTGGGCCTATTAGAAAAATAGGATTCTATGGTGAAAGGTACTTTATGATTTTTGTTGATGATTTAACTGGACTGATGTGGGTAGCATTGAAAATTCTAAGACATTTGAAAATTTTAAATTATTCAAGAATAGAGTTGAGAATAAATTTGGAGCAAAGATAAAATATTGAGATCAGATAGAGGCAAATATTTTACATCAAGATAGTTCAACATCTTTTATGGAGAAAATGGTATTAAGAGATGGTTATCAACACCTAAGACTCTTGAGAAAAATGATATTATCGAAAGAAGAAATAAGTCTATAATAGAATTAGCAAGAGTAATGATGTTTGAAAATGATGTATCCAAGACATTATGGAGAGAAGCACTCAACATAGTAGTATATACAATGAATAGATTGTAGATCTCAAATGGGACAAACAAGACTCCCTATGATTTATGGTTTGGACATGCACCTTTAGTAAAATATTTTAGAATTTCTGAAAGTAATTGTTACGTAAAGAGAGATGATGATATTGGTAATTTTAATGTAAGAAGAAATGAATGTTTTTTCCTCGGTTATTCACTGAAAATAAAATCTTATAGATGATTTAGTTAGAGAACAAAGAAAATTGTTGAGTTTGCAAATGTGAAAGTAGATGAAAATTTTGGAGTTATAGAGGAAATGTTGGATTATATTTCTGATGAAGAAGATAAACCTAAACCTACTAGATAAAATACTAAATTTTCTTTGAGACTAACAATGCTTTTCATAATGATGTTAAAATTATTGAAGAAAGAGAAGAACAAAGATCTAAACCTAGAGAAGAAATAAGAATTGAAGTAGTTGTTTGTGTTTTGAAGCGTCATGTTTCAAAAGCCCCAGCAAGAACATAAAACATCTGGGGGTAGCTACTTCCCATCTACAACATACCTATTTAGAGACTAGGACAAAATATAAGGCTATACACTTCTACTTCAAGCTCTACTGGAACCCAGGTGGGTGTACCTCAGATTCATTCATATGCTACTAGTGTTAAAGAATACACTTGAATCTCAAAAAGAAGATAATATTGTTAATTTTCTAACACTTATGTAGACAACATAGACATGAAATAGCTAGAATCATTACTTATGAACTAGATAAGCTAAGTACGGATAACACTTTTCAGCTCTTTGACAAAAAGGGAAAAGGATTTTGACTATAAAGATTTATTTTAGACAAACCATGATATGAACATCATAGCACTTTGATCCTATAGTTGATTAATAACTTATGTATTGGGCAATCCCATAAATCACTAACATATATCTCTAGAAGTCCTAATACAAATTTTGTCGATGTTTTGAAATATAATGTTTCAAAATTCTCAATAAGGATAGAATACATCTAGGGGAAGCTACTTCCCATCTACAACATACTGATTTAGACACTAGAGCCAACTATAAGGTCACACCCTTCTATTTCATTCACTACAAAACCTAGGTGGGTGTACATTAGATTCATTCATATGGTACTAGTATTAAAGAATACACTTGAATCCAACAAAGTGGATAATACCCTTAATCTTCTAATACTTATGTAGAAAACATGGACATTAAATAGATAGAATCATGACATATGAACTAGATAAGTTAAGTGAGGGTAATACTTTTTAGCTCTTCAACAAAAAGGGAAAAGGGTTTTGACTATAAAGATTGATTTCAATAAAACCATCATATGAACAACATAACACTTTGTTCTTGTAGTTGATCAATGTCTTATCTATTGGAAAATTTCACAAATCCCTACCATACATCTCTGGAAATTATTGATAGATTTCATATATTAGAATTTTTTGATCTATTCATTCAGCTTGTGAATTAGACATTTGCATCTTTCTAAATGAAATATACAACCCTATTATGATAGCCTAAGAATTTACATGACTCATTAAATAATAATAATAAAATATCAACACATGTAAGCTAGAACATATTGCAATAGAGTTTTATGCTCCTAATTCACATAACAAAAATGATCACAAACAACATGAACAAGAGACAAGATTGAGGCTAAAGATTAACTTGCTACTACACTTTTATTCATTTCCTTGAAAAAAATATAATAAGATACATGAAAAAACTTCAAAAAACTACTAATAGACTAAAACTATCTATAACTCAAAAATTTGATGCTCATTACATGAGAGAAATGTTGAAGAAATGGTGGAAACTCAGCTAAACTTACTCAAAGAAATTTGGAACCAATACTAGAGAAAGAAAGAGAATAGAAGGATATATGAGAGGAAATAAATAATTGATCTAATCTAGAAGTGACACATGTTCACTTGAATCTCCATCCCCTATTGCTACAAAGCTTCTCCCTTCTCTCTACAATCAAAATCTGAAAGCAATCTCAATATTGTGCTTCAACAAACTCAGAATATCTTTTCTAACTGATGAGAAACCCTTGTTCTAATAAAAAAATTAGATATGCATCTAAAATGCTGATAAATAATTTACTAAATTGATATGAGAGTGAAAAAACCATCACCAACTACATCCTTACTATCTTTGGGGTACATCAAATTCATCATTTCACCAAAAATAAAATATGAAATGCTATAACAAAAAAATAGGAACTGGGATCTAACCATGAATAACATGAACACATGGCTTCTTGTGAAAATACAAGCTTAAAATCTAGAAAGCTTACTCTGAGAGATTTTTGATGATATTTCGTAGTCCTATTTTGGGTTATTGAAAATGCCCAGGACATCCATTTGAAGTTTAGGTTCCAAAATGGTTTTCAAGTCTTCATTTCTTTTCAAAAAAATAAAATCTTCCCAATGTCAAAACTTTACAATATAAACTAAAATATTTAAATGGCCTTCTCTACATGTACTTTGGAAGATAAGAATTAAAAATAATTTTTTAGGCTTTTGTGTTTTCCCTCCATATTCCCATCTGGGTCAAACTTGTTTGACCAAGCTTGACACATGTCACCTAATGATTGGCCTAATCTTTGATCCATAAATACCACCTAGGTGCCATATGGCACCCTCTAAATGGTCCACCAATCTGTCACTTGTCATCTAACACACTGCCATTAGGCAGTGTCTCATTGGATCTTATATTATACAATCACCACCACATCACATGCATGTTGGGCACCTTGCTATGTTAGATCTAATGGGCATCCCTTCATCACAAGATAAAATTGTAAGGACATTATGAGAAGAAATAATAATTGAAGTAGAAACCACTAAATCAAATAGGAATTTGACAAAGAATCATCCTAAAAATTAGATTATTGGGAGAAATGACAAAGGAGTTATGAAAAGAAATAGATTACATAAAGAATTATATTTGATTTCTCAATTTGAACCAAACAGTGTAGATGAGGCATGCAAGGATGATCAGTGGATTCTATCAATGAAGTAAGAACTAGATTAGATTGTGAAAAATGAGATATGGGAATTTGTTCCTAGACCTAAAGATAAAAGTTCTATAGGAACTAAATTGGTTTTCATAAATATGATGAATGGACAAGGTGAGGTTGTGCAGAATAAAGAAGGATTGGTATGTAAAGGATATTCATAGCAAGAAGACATAGATTCTGATGATAAAATTTCCCCTATTGCTAGACTTGAAGAAATAATAATGTTCTTTGCTTATGCAACAAGTAAGAATTTCAAAGTATATCAGATGGATGTAAAATCAACATTTCTGAATGGAGAACTTGAAGAGGAGGTCTATATTGAGAAACTTGCAAGATTTAATTTGATAGAAAAAAAATACATGGTATTAAGATTGAAGAAAGCATTATATGGTCTAAAAAAGTAGCTAAAAATTGGTATGCAAGTGTAAGAATTTGTCTTAGGGTAGAATTCACCCAAGACCAAGGAACTCAAACACAAGCACAACACTAGACCAAAGAGAGAGTATGATTAGAATGATGATATATTCATTGAATATGCCATATCAAAGTACACTAGGAGTGCCTATATATAAAGGCTTCTAGAGAGCTTCTAGAATTCATAGAAGTTAGCAACATGATAAGTCATACAACCAGGCACATCTCCACTAGATATGTGTTATCCTCCATTAAGTATAGAAGTAAGTGCAATGATGAGAGGATAAGCCTACAATGGTGTAGACAACATGTGTTAAACTAGGAGTCCAAATAACTATGTTTTCTACATGACAACTTAGTGAATGGTGCAAACTCCAATGTTGTAGACACCATGTGCTGAAATAGAGTTGCATACTTCTGTGTTGTCAACCTGACAACTCATGAGAGTACAAAAACTCCTAAGTGTCTCATCTAAGTAAATAATATAATAATGGAAAATACTAAAATAATGCATTAACCTAAGTAAACTTAAATAAATGTAAATAGTGAATACTTATTTACACCAACACCTTCCCTTAAGTAAAAATTAGGGGAACACCCTTAAGCTTAAGAAAACTAGCATGAAATGCAATCTCTCATAAAGTAGAGAAAGAGAGAAAACCTCACAGGAAAAACCTTCCCTCAAAAAGAGAGATGAAAAATGCATATGATATATGGATGGATAGAGTAATCAAGATCCCCTCATTATGACATACATCTAGTATATACATAAGAGAATGATGAGAAGAGGAAGAGAGGCAAGATTGGCTCCCCCACAAAGAAGAATTCCTACCCGTGACTGCTTCAATGAAGAATCTAATCCAAGACTACAAAATGGTGTTCCTCCCTTTAGGAAGAAACAATGCAAAGGGTACAAATGAGACACTTTCACTATGTGTGGAAAGAATCCCATGGATAAGTAATGTCTCCAAATCCTACTCAATTGGCTAAAGAACCTGTCTAAAAGACCTATTTGTCTTGTTAGCCAATGAAGAATCCTTCTACAACTACTAATCATAAGTATCAACAATCACTTCAACTTGTAATGATCAATCATGTAGAGAATGAACAAGAGGGTCATATGGAGCCCTCATAACAACTAAAGAAGGTGTTGCTACATTAAGAAGAAGAGGCGGATCATCAATACTATGCCCCAGATCTATTACTAAAGTTAGACCTTGAAGATTTGATGTACCTTGCTATGCTTGACCTATCACTATGGCAATATATGCATGTGGACTGAATTGATGTGGTGACCACTTGTTGCAACTATCGATAGAACCCCATGTGTCTAAATTTATTGAAGCACTATCACTGGTGTCACTATCAGTTTCCACATGATATGATGTGTAGAGACAATTAGAGGAAAAGCTTGGTGAACTTTACTCAAAGTATACATCCTTCTCCACAAAAATCTAATGTGTCTCTAGATCCAATAGTCTATATGCCTTCACACCATCTTCATAACCAATGAAAATACAAGGCCAAGGTCATTGTGCCTTACAACCCTAGAAGATATCTTTTCCCATGTAGGACAACCAAAGACTCTAAAGTGTGTCATAATAGGTTTTTGTCTGCACCATACCTTAAAAGGAGTCTTTCCATCTAAGGCTAGATGAGGAGACTTGTTAAGAATGTGAGTGGCACTACTAATTTCTTTGACTTCAAGTGATCGATCTAGAGACTTGGGCTATATCATGCAAATTTCCATGGATTTGAGAGTCCTAATCCTTAGTGTTGCAACATCTATCTTATGTGGACTTAATGCTAGCAGATTTTGAAGATCAATTCCCTCAAGCTTAAAAAAGTCGATAAGTCTTCTATTCACATACATGCTTCCATTATCCATTTTTAGAACTTTGTCCATTCTTAGTTTATATGCCTTTACACCATGTTGATAACCAATGAAAGTACAAGGCCATAATTACTATGCCTTACAACCCCTAGAAGGTATCTTTTCCCATGCAGGACAACTGAAGACTTTGAAGTGTGTCACAATAGGTTTTTTGCCACACCATGCCTCAAAGGAGTCTTGTTGTCTAAGGCTAGATGAGGAGACTTGTTAAGAATGTGAGTGGCACTACTAATTGCTTCAACTTCAAGTGATGGATCTAGAGACTTAGTCTATATCATGCAACTTGTCATGGATTTGAGAGTCCTAATCCTCAGTGTTGCAACATCTATCTTATGTGGACTGAATGCTAGCAAATTATAAAGATAAATTCCCTCAAGCTTGCAAAAGTCTATAAGTATTTTTTTTTCATACATGCTTCCATTACCCTTTTCCCTTTAAATGTGAAGAAGATCCTTTATCCTTATAATCATTGGTCAATGGAATATTATGTTTCTTCGCGATGTTGGTCATGACCCATTTTCTTGCACTAAGCACAATTTTTCTTCTTCTTGTTGTTGTCCCCATTTTTATTAGAATTTGAAGAAGACTTTACTTGTTTATTTGACTATGGTGTTGTCTCTTCTACATCCTCTAATTTTTTCTTCCACTTCTTATTCTTACCCTTTCCTTTATTTGAAGATTGACTAGCTGAATTTTGAGAACCCTCATTGTTGGCTACCAATGCTTTACACTTAGGTGATTTGAGAATCCCCATTGATTTCAACTTCTTCTCTTCTATATCTAGCATATCAAAATATTCATCAAAGGAGACTTTCTTATAGGTAGACCCTAATGTAGTCTTTGAGGTGTTAAAAGAAGATAATATTTTGATGGCAGCTTGTTATGAATAAGATAGATCAACTTGTCATCTTTGATAGAACTCCCATAATTAGAAAGCTTTGTCCTTAGTTCATTCACCTTAATGATGAAATCTTGTATAGAATCAAATGACTTAGGATCTAAGGAGACAAACTCATCTTCAATTTTGAAAATATCCTCTTCAGGAACTTTACCATAGAGGTTTTCAAGGGTATCCCAACCTTCCTTGGATGTAGAAGACTTCTTAATTTGATACATAATCTTTTCATCAACCCCAAAACATATATCACCTAGGGCTTTCCTATCCATTTCCACCCAAGCTAAAATATCACTTGCTAATACATTATCACCTGTTGGTTTAGGAAGGGTACCATATAGCATAGTTATGTGGAGTTAATTTTGGAAACTTAAAATTTCGCATAATGTAGAAAATAAAAGAATATTACAAAAAAGAAGGAACACAACACCAAGAACACACCTCTTTTTCACTAAATCAAGAAACCCCCACCCCCCTCCCCAAAAAAAAAAAAGATGTTTTTGGCACTATATAAGTAGTGTGATTACAATGGCCACTTGCTAACTTTGGCCTTTTTGGACTTTTTATTTTGTTTGTTACAACCTCTTAATGAATTAAAAATCTAGAACTTTACAATGTGCTATGATTATAAAGTAATACAAAGCAAAGAAAGGACCTATTTCTGAAAGTGACACTTTTGTCCACACAACACTACAATTTGACAACAAATTTGGGAGGTAGATGAAAAATAATGCACTTTCAAAAAAAATGGAACCTATTCTTGACTCTAGATGTGCCCATACAGAGTGTTTGAAGTTGAAGAATGCAGGATTAGATAGGTTCAGTTTCCAAAAAATGAAAATTCTAAAAAATTCATGCACCAAAACTAGAAAAGAGCTAACCACTAAAAAGTTTAAGAAATTCTACCCAATTTCAAAAAAAATTGCACTTGATTTGGAGTCTAGATGATTGAGATATGGCCTCCCAAAGTCGGACTAAAAAATAAAAAATAATCTAGAGATGGGTTGGATCACCAAAATATGGGGTTAAATTTGATGATAATATGGCCATCATAGTAGTTATAAAAGGCTAGGTTTTGATGGTCAGATGATCATCAAATTGAACTTAGCAAAAAGATGACATCAACAAAAAATTCTACCCAGGCTAAGGTGTCATGTTGACTAGACCATATAGATAGCTAACATGGTGGTACAATAGGGTGATGTGGCATTCCATATTGATGACATGGTAGTCCATCATGTCACACTAACATGGAAAACATGTGTCTATCTAGTAGGTGTTGACTGTCCAAAGATGTGGAGCTGACTATACTACTAACTCAGATGATGATGCAAGTAGGTACAGATGCAATGGGTCATTAACATGGCACTAACTAGTTGTTGATTCAACTATGTCTACATGGATGCTAACTGGGTTCACCATGTGTCACTGGTGGGTGACATAGATGATGGGTAGTAGCTTCTACAAGGGTGATATGGCCATTCCATGTGTCAATGCTGAGCAAAGGGTTCACTAGCCATGTAGGTATGTGAAATATTATCGTGTGTCACCTTCAGTTCATAGGCTAGATAAATAAAATTGTGACATGTGGTATGAGGGTTCCTATAGTTTGCAAATCTTAGACAAAAAGTAGGAGTAGCAATCAAGAATGTTATTGTGACCACCAGTTAAAATATCATGTTGGAAATGGTTATGCAATGCTGGATTTTGATTTATGATGGCTGTGATTTTGGTGGTTAGTCCCATGTTGAGTAGGAAACTAACTCTGAAGGTGTTTAAAAACACAATTTCCCACCTTGTAAATAAAAAAGGTGCCACCAGGTGGGATAATCTGCTAGCATGAAGGCTAGGTCGAATTGTATGCCAGGAATTCAATGTGGCCACCTAGTATGATTAGATGCTAGATTTAATGCACAAAGAATTGATTAATGAGGCCATGTAATATTGGAAGATTCCTTCAATAAATACAAATATTTCTCTAAAATTGCAAAGCCAGGGTGTGACTACCCAATTCTACAAAAAGAAAAATTCTTTGACTAAAACAAAAAATCAAAAAATACTCAAATCGAAAAATAAATTGTATAGATTAAAATTACATTAGATCTAAAAATAAATTCATAGATCAATTGAAATGACCATACCCAATTGAAAATTGGTGCCTTTGGTTGCCAGTTTGCAAAATTTTGTTGCCTCACAATCAACTTTAGCTGAGCATAGGAAAATTTATAGTTCATCATCACTAAATCAATGTTTTTGATGCAATGGTGAGGTTAGATTTGGCTCTAGACAGTATGAATTTCTACAAATTCTCTAGATTTAGGTCAAGGTGTTGAAGCATGAATGGTCTAAAATGGCTAAGTGTAAAGATTCTCCTCAAGCTCTGATACCATGTAAGAATTTGGCTTAGGGAAGAATTCACCCAAGACCAAGGAACTCAAACACAAGAACAATAGTGGACCAAAAAGAGAGTATGATCAAAATGGCGATATATTCATTCAATATGCCATATCAAAGTAGACTAGGAGTGCCTATATATAAAGGCCTCTGGAGAGCTTCTAGAATGCAAAGAAGTCAGCAACATGATAAGTCATACAACTAGGCTCATGTCCACCACATATGGGTTATCCTCCATTAAGCATGGAAGTAAGTTCGATGATGAGAGGATAAGCCTACAATGGTGCAGCATGCAAATTAGTTGTGTAGACAACATGTGCTAAATTAGGAGTGCAAATAATTGTGTTGTCTACATGACAACTCAGTGAATGATGCAAACTCTAGTGTTGTAGACACCATGCGTTGAAATAGAGTTACATACTTTTGTGTTGTCAACATGAAAACTCGTGAGAGTACACAAACTCCTAAGTTTCTAACCTAAATAAATAATAAAATAATGCATTAACTTAAGTAAACTTAAGTAAGTGTAAATAATGAATACTTATTTACACCAATAGCAAGATTGGACAAATATTTGGTAAAATTGGGATGGGTATGTATAGGATCATGGTGTGTCAAAAAGTGGCTATGTGAAAAATATGTAGTTTTGGAATGCCTAAAATCATTTCAAAATGCACTTTGACTTCTTACCCACCAGTCCTAGTACCAAACCCAAAAAGTAATTACTTGCCTTATCGAGTATGTGATTTGGGAATGGGTATCTGATTTAGGAATGTGTACCCGATCTATGTTCCCAAATCATGGCACCAAATTCAAGTGTAAAGGGAGTGGAGACCAATTTTAAAGATAAATGTTGATTTTTATTCACCAAACTCAAAGGGGGGACCAATTATTATATATAGTTACTAAATTTTTTATGTAGTATTAAATAATAATAATTATTTATTATATAATTATTTCATATATAGTTATTATATATAAAAATATTATTTATTATATAATTATATATCATATATATTATTATTATATATTATATGTTCCAATGAGTCCAAATAGGTTATGGGATACCCTAATTATATATCATTTATATTATAATTATATATTATATATTAGTAACCTAAGTTAATAAACTATATGATGATGTATTTTCCTAATGGTCTCACTAGGGACATACATGTGTTCTAATGAGTCCAAATGGCTCATGCTATACCTTATGACCCATTTTGACCCATTATACAACAACATATCTTCCTAATGGTCAAAGGATTCCTAGGGACATACACTTCTATTTCAATGGTTAGAAAGGGGTTATGGAGTATCTTATGACCCCTTTTGACCTAATACATGATAACTTATGTTCCCAGGGGTCCTAGGAACCTTATAGAAATATATGTTGTGTTCCAATAGGTCAAAAGGCTTCAAAGAGTATCCTATGACCCTTTCAACCCATTACATAAGGATAATATATTGTCATGCAATGGGCTATAAGGAGTCATAAGGTATCTGATGACCACTTTTGACCCACTAGAACACAACATGTATGGTTGTAGGGTATTAGGACCCATAGGAACATATGTTATCATGTAATGGGTTGAAATTTGACTCATTGGAGCACAACACATATGATGATAAGGGTCCTAGTATTGGATACAATTGATTAATTATGTGTTGTCTTTGATGTTACACAAATGTCATATCAGTTAATAGTCAGTGTATGCCGAGCTTACTTGGTCAGTGAAGATAATTTTCCTAGTCTACCATGTGTTCCTAAGTTTATTTTGTATAGAAGACAATATCTACCAAGCTCACTTGATTAACAAAGGGAAAGTTGATTAGATTCAGTATTAACTCAGTTCACTCAATTACCAAAGTTATTTTGTAAGTTTACAATGTTAACCAAGATTTTATTGGTTAACATAGGAAATTGCTTCAAAACTAATTTCTACCAAGCTAGGCTAGCTACCAAAGGGCTTTCTTCTTTTTGCATGTATAGCTTAATTATTTTGCCTATTTATTCTAGTTGAATGATGTGATGAATATTGATTATTCTAATTTGTATTTGAGTCTACTTGATAATTTGGAAGGTATAAGTAAAAGGTCATGTTGTGATTTCAAAGTTGGTGAGATGAAAGTTGAATAAGTTGAAAAAGATAAGAAGAGAGAAAGTGAACTTGAAGAATAAGAAGGTATCCTTATGGAGTAAAAAAGTATTATTCGATCAAGAAGGATCAAGTATGAAGCAAAACAAAGATTTGTAATCAGAAAATTAGTTGCATCACAATCAGATCATTTCATTGTTACTTTCTAACCATTTTAGTAGTGATCTAAAAGCTATTATTAGAGTTGGTTTAATAACCATTTGTATATCGTCTAACAAGGAAACAATTCCATTGAATTGTTTCAAGACCTTTTGTAAGGACTATTGGTGTTTGAAAACACTGGAGGATTTTCAATTATCCCACTGAGACACTGATATATCTAGGGGCAACTAACTCCCATTTTCAACATGCCATTTCTAAAAATAGGCCAACTATAAGGCATGACCGTTCTTCTACTTCAGGCTCTACTAAACCTAGGAGGGTGGACCTGGGATTCAATTGATACCATACCAATGCAAAAACATATCCCTAAATTTGTTAAGCAGATGAAAACCCTTGTATCTCCTAATAACTCATGAAACAACATCAATCTATAGTAGCTAAATGCAAATCTATGAATCTCAGAAACGAAGTGAGGGTATTAAATTTAGGTCCTTCAACATGAAAGGGAAAGAATGTTTGATTAATAATGTTGATTTCAACAAACCCTCAGATATGCAATAGTAAGGCTTAATGATCCTATAATCGATCAGTGCCTTAAAAATTGGGAAAATCTATGAATCACAAACATACATATGAATATCTGAAACATATGTGTATCTTATGAAATTTGATCTATCTATTTAGCCTATAAATATACATCTATATTTAGTTTAAATCTCATTCTTACTTGATATCGTCCTTAATAAATCTATAAACCTGTTGATTTCTATTAAGCATTTACACAATTCCTTGAGTCATCAGCAACAATGAAACAACATATAGCCTTCAGGGACTACAACTATGACCTAGGCTCTTTGTTCAAAGGTCATAAAACATTACAACTCACTGAGAATGGAGACAAGATTCAATTGAAACTCAATCATCCGCTTCTTTTTATATTAATTTTCTTGAAACAATACAACCAAATGCATGAAATGAAAACATGAAAACACCTAACAGATCTGAACTATGTGTATATTTCTTCCTATTGCTATTCATACAAGAGAGAATATGCTAAAGAATGAAGGTGGAATCATAGTTCTAGATCCAAAGAAGTGGTCTCACAAAATGATTGAAAATTACTGACCAACAATGGTCTCACAGTGAAAAACTAGACCCTATAGAATGAGAAAGAAAGAGATAAATATAGGGAGAAGAAAATCTCGAGTCTAATCAGGAGATGACAAGTTTCCCTTTAGAATTCCTTCCCAAGAAGTAGAAAAAACATCTCTCTACCTTCTCTCTATAATTAAAAATCAAATCTCATCATTTGGTCTATACAAGGTAGAAATATTTGAGATTTGGTTAATCACCATTACTACTTTTGATCCAGATTTTGAATCATGGCTAAGCCAAAAATTAGTTAAAAGGCCTCCAAAATGTAATACAATCTTCTCAAAGTCATTTTTTCCACATTTTGACTTCAAATAGTCTTTAAATCTGCCCCCTAACCAATTCAAGTGGTCAATAGTGAAAACTACTCATTCTTTTGAGAATGCCCCAAAACTCACAAACTGGCCTACAATGTGAACTGGTGAAAACCTGTGCACAAACTGACTTCAAATTTTGAAAATTTAGGTTCTCCCGATTTTGGTGGTATATTGGAGTGGATATTTTGCCTACCAAAAACCTTAAGAATCTCAATTTGAAAAATGTCCCCCTGGCATGGCACTATGGCTTGCAATTTTGAATTTCAAAATTTTAAAAATATGTAAAGCTTACACTTTAGAAAGAAACCATTTTACATTTTTAAAGAATGCACGTACCCTTTCTTTTGAAAAATAATCTTAAAAAGAATATTTTAAAATTATTTTTTTTCCCTCCACCTTTCAATTTTAGGGTCAACTCATGTTTGACCAACTGCCATGAGGCAGTCTCACATTGGCTACTCAATCGCCACATCATCACTTACAAAGTATGCCCTATCCCTGACACATCACCATGCCTTGTTGCTACCACTCATTGCCACATGGTACTCTATTATTTGTTGAAATTCACATTTGCCTTGTCATCACTATTGGGACACACTGCCATGTGTCATTACCACATCAATCCTCACCATGTTGCTATGGTAACTCTCGTGCAACTTTTGCTTGGCTAGATAGTCAGGATCGTGAGATCAAGACATGTGTCAACATCTAGTGACCTCTAAGATTTCCTACCACTACATCATCCTACTTCAAAATTTTTTTCACGTGGCACCTTTGAGTTGGTCCACATTTCATTCAACTCCTAGCCAGATTCTTGGATTTTTCGATAGGTTGCCATGTCGCGAGCCAAAATTTCTCAACTTTCTCGATGCCGACCTAGTGACCACTAGATTTTGACAATATTTTTTGGCTACCTTACCTATCCACATCAGTGCCACCTCACCACATGCCACATCATCATTGTTATCTTGCTATGGTTATCTTGTGAGCATCTTCACTTAGTGAGATAGCTACCGCCACAAGATTATCCACATGTCAGCATCTTGACGATCAGATTCCATGTTAGCATTTCTCTGGGAGTGTGTTTGTTTAAAATTTTGTCTTTGACTGTGCCAATCTAACCACTCATAGACCCCACTAAACCATTGCCAACTTCTAAAAGGTGCCTCTCTTGTAGATACAATATAATGTGTGTGTAAAAGTATTTAAGCTATTAAAAGTTTCATGCGTAGAGAATGTGGGATATTGGTTTTGAAATCTTTTAACTGGCATTGCCTTTGTGTGACCTTGTGGATTGCTTCTTGTCTTTCATCATGCTTTCCCTCTAAAATTTTATGCATGAACTCTTGTTAAAGTGGCTTCCTGCTCCCTCACTTCCTGCCACCATGAAAAACATCCACCCTTCCTTTAGCATGAACACTACTGTAGCTAATGCATGAGTTTTATTTACACAATCTCGTTCCCCTATTCCTTCTTGACATTGCCTTGGGTTTTTGTTTTCTTTTAGATGGCTCCTCTTAGTCTCCAACATGGGCTCTTTAAGTGGGCACTCCTTCATGCTATGTATGATTGCCTCTATTCAACCAACCTTCTTTCTTCACATGGGCTCTAATTGTATTTAAAAATGCCCCTGCTCAAGATAAGGTGTGGGTTCCTTGTTGGCTGCACCTTTTTTTCTATCACATGAACTACCTTTTGTTAGTGCAAGGTCTATTCATTTGCATTTTTCTTGCTCTACTATCTTCTTTGACTCTAGTAAAAGAAGTTTCCATGTCCTTCTTCGTCTTCCACATTGCTCTCTCCCCTAAGTGAATTCAAACCAATATTTATAGCAAGAATTTAATGATGCCCCACTTTAATCTCAGTTTCCTTCAACATGATCTACAATTTTGATAGAGTTAAGCCTTTTCTAAAGTCCACTAAGATCCACATTGTGTATAACTAGTGATCTTTAAAATTTCCAATAGAACGAGATATCATGATTTTACCACAGCCTTCTTTGTTTGCACGTGGAGCTTCTCCTTTAGGTTGGATTCCCCTCACATGTTTTTAACTGCTTGATCATCTTGCACATGGGATGCCCTCTGTTTTATATGCTAACTATTCCCTTTATATTGCTTACACCTTTTTAAAATGTGTTGCCTCTACATACAAAACCAACTCTCATTGCTCCTATTGTGTCCTTAGTTATTCTTGACATCTCCTCATCTTCTTATATTAAAATCATTCAGTCCAAGAAGGTGCTTGACAAAGAAGAAAAATGAGGATACACCCAAGTACTCATTCTTTGTATTTCAATGGAAAAAAATGTGAGAATGTAAGCCCCTACAGTAACAACCCTACATGTTACCCCTTGAAGCCCAAAGCAATCTAGTACTTTAGCAACTTTCTTTCTTAACTCAATCGAAAGAGAGTTAAATGGAAAATTTCAATCATGCATAACACTTATACATTAATCTGATGAAGACTGGTCAAGCCCCAAGGGGGGTCCAACTAAAAAGAATTTTGTTTCCAGACAACTGATCCTTCAAATTAACCCACTTGGCATCTCAAACTAATTGAAAGAAAAATCCATCACTGAAACAACATTTAAAACTCATTTCAACACTATTATGCAAACTGTCAAATTGGTACTAGAAGGTTCGTTGAATGGCCTTAAAAATTGACCCAAACACCTAATCGAGCTTTGAAAACTAGCACACTAACTCTTTATTCTGCACACTTGCACCCTATCGAATCTTATCTCATGAAAAATTTGAGGTCAAAAGATATTTTCTATCAAAGTTGACCTATCAGAATTACCTGCAAGTAAACATGTCAGAAAACACTAAATTCAGTTCAGGATCAGCTTCAAAAAACTAGGTGAATTAACACTTGGGAAGATGAAAATAGGGATGTTGGTTCTTTGTCATGAGGACATTATGGATCTATTATTTTGGCTCATGATGAATAATTGGACGCAAATGGAAAGTAGTCAAAGTAGACTACTTGGATTTGCTAACTGGAAAGAATGACAAGAAATCAATTTTTCCAAATGGAATTGACCTAGAAAAGTGTGCATACAGATTTGTCAAGACTTAAAAACTAATACACTTGGAGTATTTTTAGTGGAAAATGTAGTGGTACAATCTATTCGATCTAGGAAATCATAGATCAGGAAATATGACATCCCAAACAGGGCTACCAAACAATTTGCAAGTACTAACACCAACAAAAAGATAAAAATTCCATTTGGAATCACATTTGAAAACCAATCAAACAGATTCGTCATAAGATGAAACTTGAAACATAAAAAGTCCCTCATGTCTAAAATACAACAAAATAAAAATAAAATTATCATTTGTGTCAGCTAGCTCAAAGTTATAGCATGTCAAATAGAACTTCCCAAAAAAATCTGTAGTGTGCAAATGAAAGAAAGTAGTAACTGACCAACTTTGAGGGATTCAAAACCTAGTCAAACGGACTTTAAATGACTTGAAATTTGAAACATAAGTTCTTTGATATGGAAAATATACACTCCCAAAGTGGTGAATCACAAAAATTTTCTAGGTGTGACATATTCACTGACGAACATAGCCTCCTGTCATTATTTGACACTTAAGTGAAAATTGTAGAATTGACATTTACTCAAAATAGGACTTTATGAAATGGTGCAAAATGATAATTTAACTACATGGAACACTTTGATAGGCTAAAAGAAAGGTGCTAGAAGCATTAAACACCTCTTAGGCCTCAGACTAACAGTCAGGTACAATCGTATCAAAAGCATTTATAGGGCTCAATTTCTTCAAATAGATGCTCAAAATGAAAATGCAATTTTGAGTGCCAATAGTTGCTCTGTTTAGGGATGCATGCCCCTTGTAGGCATGGCAAGATTTCAAATCTTTGGAGGAAGCAAACCACACACCTGAAACTCTCTTGAACAACTTTATTGAAAGCAAAAACAACTACCTTTATTATTTAGAAACTGTTGGTGTTGGAAAATGTTACCCATTTCCAATTACCCTGATGAGAACAAGATGCATCTAGGGGCAGCTAACTCCCATTATCAACACATCCATTCAGACACCAGGCCAACTATAAGGCTATACTCCTTCTGCACTTCAGGCTGTGCAAAACCTAGGCGGGTGAACCTATAGATTCCTTATATGGTACCAGTTATCAAAGCATACACTGAATCTAATACAAAGCAGATAGAAACCCTTATTTCTCCTAATAACTTATGAAATCACATATATCTGCAGTAGCTAGATGCAAAACAATGAAATTCATAGGCTGAGTGAGGGCATTCTATTTAGAGCTCTTCAACATGAAAGGGAAATTCATTTGATTAAAGATGTTGATTCAACAAAACCTCAAAAATGCAATAGTATAACCAGTGATCCTATAACTGATCAGTGCCTAATCCATTGGGCAATTCCATGAATTCAAAACATACATCTGTGACATCAGGGCATATCTCATATACCTAGACATCAGATCTATCCAACCACCTTGTGATTCAGACATCAGTGTTCATTCAGGTCTCATTCTCACAAAATATCCTTCTCAAACAACCAGTAACCTTGTTTAAACATATTGAGCATTTACTTGGCCCTTTGGTCCAATGGCAAAATACATCAAACATACAACCTGAAAGGGATGCAAATGGGTCTCAAATCTTTGTTCCAAAACTACATAAGACTTACAGATTACTAAGATAGGAGACAAGAACCAGAACAAAACTAGTGAAATTGTTGCTCATATGTATTCCTTTCCTTGAAACTATACATTCAGATGCAAAAGATTAAAATATGAAACAACCTAATATCTCAGAACTATCTATATTATCTCTACAATGCTGTTCACATGAGAGTTCTACTGAAGAAAATGGTGTCACAGTCATGGAAACATGTCAAAATACTAGAACCAATGGTCTCACAGTGCAAAAATTGGAATCCCTAATGGTATCACAGCAATGAACTTCTTCTTCCCAGAAACTGGAACCCCCACAAAGTATCAGAGAAAGAAAGATATAGACAAGAAAGAAATCCCGGATCTGTTCTGAAAATGACAAGTGTCCACTTGAAAATCAATCTTCTGGCAACTGAAAAAAAAATTCTTTCTTTCCTTATCCCTGATCGGATTCATTTCATCATTTCCTGTTATTGATTTGAAAATATTCTCTGAGTAATGATGAAAACTGTTTGAGTCATCCACATATCTGATTTGCCCCATGAAAAGCTAGAGTGAAATATCAATTTTTATTGAGTGAACGCAACCAAACTCGACCCAGACTGATTCTTTACTACCTTTTAACCATGTTTAGGTCACTACTTCGTTAGAAATTAGATTTGAATTCCCATTTCTGAATTTAGTTACAATTTGGTTACCTGGAAAAAATCCTCCTATAGCTCGAACAGGTGGCATTATGTGCAAAATCTGATCCCAGAATCGAAAAATTTGGATTCCCACGATTCCGGCAATATATAATACTGATATATTCACCTTTAGGAATCATCCAGAATCTTCATTTGAAAAATAGTCCCCTTCTCGTAGAAAAAACCAAGTCTACACCTCTTTGATTTTAAATTTCAAAATTTAAAATAAGCTAAAGTTTTAACTATAGCTTATAAGCCCATTTAGATTTAAAAGAATGTGCACATCACTTCCTTTTGGGAAAAATAATAAAAATATTATTTTTTAAACATCTCCTATTTCTCTATCTCATTCCATCCAGGTCAACCTAAAGTTTGACCGAGTGACACGTGTCACTTAATGATTCATTGACGACACTAAGATGGGACCCACACAATATTTTGGATCTCGCCAGTTTTTATGTTTTTCCGGCGACCTCGCTACTTCGCTAGCCGGAGTCGCCAAGATTTTTCGGCTAGCGAGGTAGCGACTAGATGGATTCTTAGGTTTTCCAATTGTGCTGATGTCATCAATTTTTTAATTGCGAGCTTGTTCAAAATTTTTTCTGTCATTGCCTAACTGAGAATGAGTTGGCCCCACCATGCATCAGGCAGCTTTCCAAAAGCCGTCCACTTCAGTTCACATTACATATTGAGCGCTTTGCTATTTAAAAGTATGTAAACTGTCTCCCACGGGAAATGTGGGATATTTATTTTTGGATCTTCTTCCTTCTGACTCCATTTCTCTGTCTACTGCCAACGTTGAGCCTTCACTTCTTTACATGGGGCATTTCATTCAAATCTAATGTGGGAACTTTTTGCTTAGCAGGCCAGCCTCTCCTTAACAGATTGCGTGAGGTCTTATTTTTAATTATTGGCAGATTCAACTTTAAATCTATGGGCGGTTTCATTTGTATTTGGCGCCTTTCTTATTTGATCTTTGTTTATTGCTTCTTCATTGTTGGGTGCTTCTTCAAAATGTGTTGGAGTTCCTTTTGATGTGGAACGCTTTCTTCAAACATTTCTCTTTATTTTTGTTCCTCAATTGCATGATCTTGGAGCTAGACGCCCCCCATCTGCTACGAGCTCCTTAATCGGACATCTCCTGTTCATTTCCAGTGGCTTGGATGACTTTCTTCAGCTAATTGTAAAGCATCCTGTGCTTTTTTCCTTTCATGTGAATCTCTAATAGCTCTAAGTTCTACATCTTTCCTTTATTGTACCTCGCTTTGCAGCAGTTTGCCTTGCTTTTTCAACATCCTCCATGTCAACTGCACACTGTACTACATATTCTACAGCTACTACCATGGATAATTATTTTCTTGAATTTACCTCTTCCACTTTCCTCAACTCTTCAATGAGTTGAGCTTTTAGACTTTCAGCATTCTTCTTCTCAGCAATAGTGTGACTAAGACTTTCCCTGTACATCTCTTGGGTGCTTTCAACTTCAAGTTTTAGCCTTTCTAGCTGAGTCTCAATATCTGGCAAACTATTTGGAAAGACCACTATGCCATTCTCTTTTTCATCAAATGGCTCTTCAAGTTTGTTCTCATGCATTTCATGTTCCCTCTCTCTATTCGTAAAGCTAAGATTGTCATTTTCATGATTTGTTTCCATTTTGTCCACATGTCACTAGTTCTATATCTGAATGAGCTGAGCTGGAAGATTGAGATTCTTCACCAGTAGCACATGAGCTTCTTGACAAAGATGACATAGAGCTCCCAGAATAAATAAATGCTTCATCGGCATAATTTATTTTTATTCCAGAATCAGTCAGGGTGTTGTGCAAGATGGTGCCAATACTCTGTGACATAGAGATTTGTTCATCATCAACTATAATGTTGCTTTCTGAATTTAGTATACTTTGGTATAAAGTCTTATTATCCCATGAAAGGGCTTTATTGCCCTGAAAATGTAGATCTTTAGATTGAAATGCAGTTGATTTGCTGGAGTCTGAAGATGTCTCCTTGACCAATTCTCTTGATACCATTGAATCCTATGAATTAACCCTGGAATATCCCTTTGGCTCATTGTTGCTGTCACAAACTTGTCTGGAAGAAACATTTGGATGAACTGAAGTAAGTTTTCCTTTTGATATAACATATATGGAACAAAACGTCGAGACTTTTCTTGTAACGTTTGCTGAAATATCATGACCTTTGAATGTCCTTGTCAGATTGATTGGAAACAATTTTGATCGTAGATTGATTGTTAAAAACTCAATTAGTCACTTTCTGCCAATTGTGAAACTAATGCCAGAAGGTCTATTGACTGCCTTTAAAAATTGACCCGAACACCTGATCAGAACCTGAAAAATGACACATTGAAACTTTTCTCTGCACACTTCTACCCCGTTGAATCTCGTCCCATGACGAATTCGGGGTCAAAAGATATTCACTGTCAAAAATGACCTCTCAAAATTACCTGCAAGAAAACATGTCAGAAAACTATAAATTGAGTTCGGATTTGGCCTTGAAAACTGGGCAAATGAGGACATGGGGAAACCAAAACTGGGACACTAGTTCTTTGTCATGAGGACATTATAGATTTGCAATTTGGGCTTATGACGAATAATAGGGTGCAAATGGTGGCTATTCAAAGTAGGCTACTCAGAATTTTGCAACTGGACATGTTGATAGAAAGCAATTTTTTGTGAATTGAATTGACCTGGATAAGCGCGCATATGGATTCGTCAAGTTCTAAAAACTAGCACACTTGTAGTATTTTCAGTGGACAATACAAAGAAACAAATCATTTGATCTTGCCAATCACGAATTTCAAGTTATAACATCATGAATAGGGGTACTGATAAATCTGCAAGTGCTGACATCAGTAAAAAGTCATAAATTGCTTTTGGAAACGCATTTGAAAACAGATCAAATGGATTCGTCAAGACTTAAAAATTGAAGCATGGAAAGTCTCTGAAGTTTTCAATACAACTCAAAAGGAATTTTAGCACTCAAGTCAACTGGTCAACAGTTATAACACGTCAAACAGGGCTTTCCCAGAAATATGAACAAAGTGCAAAAGCATGAAAACAGTAACTGACCAACTTTGAGGGATTCAAAACCTAATCAAAGGAACTCGAAACGACTTGAAATCTGAAACATAGGTTCTTAGGTATGGATATTAGATACTCCCAAAGCAGTAAGTAATGACACATTTCTGGGTTCAAGATATTCAGGTGCAAACATGACCTCTTATCGCTATCTGACACTTAGGTGAAAATGCAGATTTGACACTAGCTCAAAACAAGACTTCGCCAAATGACTCAAAATGTCAGAATGACACTATGGATCATATGCATATGTCAAATGAAAGGTGTTAAGCCACTCAAACACCATCTAGGCCTCAAACCGACAACTAACCACATATGCATAAAAGGCACTTTAGGGCATGATTTTCTCAAAAATTTCAAAATGTGACTAAAAATGGACCATGCAATTTTTAGTCCCAACACAAAAAATGACCCCGGGCCACCAAACTTCAACAAAATTGTTTACCTCTGTCAAAATTTTGATTTTCATTCCTTTCCTCATGAGGTAAACTAAAATTACTTCTCATATTAGTTTCCCCAATTAGATACACATCTTGAAATTCAACACTTAGTAAAAATAAATCTTCATTCTTACTTTCATAATGCATATAAAAATTTGCTTCATTCTCAATCGTTTGCTCATTATGAAAATATTGATTAGCATGCTCAAGAATACTAGACTAAAATTGAAACTTATCTTTATTTAATAAATCGTGCATGCTATAAACTGTGAATATGGATGCATCATGTTCAGCATGGATAAAAGGATCACTCATACCTTCAAAATGTGAATCCTCATGTATGAGCGGATGATACTCAAATGAACATTCTGATTTGTACTCACACATGTCATCAACATCAGAATTTGAAGCCAATCCACAATCTTCAAATGGTTCTTCACAATCAGCAAATAGATTAATCTTCACATCAGAGAGTTCATCATAGAAATCATTGCAAGGTACAAACATATTTTCAATAACCATCTCCTCAAACACCTTGTTATCATAATCAGATACAACATCAATATCATATTCACTGCCATATTCAGGAAAAGAACAGTCTGATCGCTTACAATGGTAGGAAAAAGTATCATCATTAAGATCATTCTCAATCAAATTTGAAAGTTCCATGTTCTCTCCAAATAAAGGATTGATAACTCCATGTAGTGATCCTTGTTGAACCTCTTGAAAAAGCATGTGCTGATCATCATCAGGATTTTCATCATATAAAGCGTTAGTCTATATTTTAAAACCATTACCCATTTCATCTTCATGGAGAAATTTAGCATGTGAAAAAAAATCAGAATCATATGAAGAGTCAACATCCACTCCATCAACAAAGCATGTAGAATATAAATCAAAGTTATTTTTATTGTCTTCATGTAGGTGATTCAAATGTCTTGCAAGAAAATCATTGTTTATCTTATCAATAGGTGTTGATGCATTAATCTCATAATCATTTCCATATTGCTGATTATCACTGCACTCATTCTCAAGACATTTATCTACACAATTGGGTAATTTGTCTTTATAAACAATTTCTTTATCCTTGTATTATGTAGATAAATCTTCATAGCTTTCAACACCTAGCTGATTTGTATAACTCTAAATTGGAAATTCACTTTCAGATTTAGAAATAGAACTCATACCTTTACTAACATAAGAGCACTCACTTACGTCATTTCTCTCTTCTTCCCAACTTGCATCTAATTCACATGAAGATGAACATACACTATGACTATCCTCTCCTTGGCTCGAATAACAAATCTCATCATCAGCTTCATATGACACCTCTTGATAATATATCAGATAAGCAACTTCATTGTCATCATCTGAAACATGACTTTCAACTTCTTCATACTCACATAGAGATGATTGTCTTTCAAATTTAGATTTAATAACGCTTTCAACATGATGTAATGTCTCAATAAGGTAAAACATTTCTTGCCTATCCTACTGATCAAGAAAATCTATCTCTACTGCTGAAAAATTATCAACACATGAGCTTAGTTCTTCTGATTGTGATTGAGATGAGTGCAACTTACATTCTTCATCCTATGTTATCTCTCCATTACATGTCGTATCAGCAACATTAAGTTCATGATTAGAGAGGTAACTTTCAACTTTCTCACTTGCAAAAAAATGAGATCTAGGTTCAGCAACTTCAAATTCTGAAATGTTAGTTATGTCGTCATACATATAATTATCATGAGAAGAACTTACTGCTATAACTAAACCTTGATTCATAAAATCAAGATAATGCTGAACGCTATCAAAATTAGAGACATATCCTACTTTTGTAGCATTACAAACATATGTGTCTCTATTTGCAATACACTCACTCTTCTCTACACACACATTCTGATCTAAATTTTCAATCTAATCATACATTATAGTAGGGGTGTTGACATTATGATTTGAAACCAAGAAATCAACACTATACTTATCCTTTCCTTAAAACACATTATACCTAAAATCATTAAAGGAAAAATGACCTCTAGTCAATCCATACTCCAAATTATTCTCAATATCTCTAGCAGTCAGAAAAGCCTGGTATAATGTCTGTTGTTCTTTATCCCTTAGTAGATAGTTCATTTTCTTGTCAAATGCATCGCAGTAAACTGTTAAACACATTTGATCATCAGGTCTATAATTCTTAGGGATTTCATTTAGAACCTTTGCAAATCTGATATTAAATTGAGGAATAAGTTCATCACACTCAATGTGAATCTTCAAGAACTTATCATAAGAATCAGATATGATTACTTGCTCTCCAAATTGCTCCATGAAGGCTGAATGCAACTAACTCCGAGATGAAATAGAACATGTTGGTAGAAAAGAAAACTAGTCTCTAGCATCACCTTTCAAGGTTTGAATGAATAACTTCATGTGCACATCCTCATGAGCAATTTCATAGTCACCCATCAAATCACTGAATATCTGAATATGATGACTAGCTGAAATAGTATGGTTCCCTCTAAACTTAGGCAATTTATTTCAGACATCATTAGGAATGACATTCGAGAAACCACGAATACCATTGAAACTTAATGGCATATATCTCTTGGTAGAAATGGATCTAGGAACTTTACTGACCGATTGCATACTAGGTGAAATAAAACTAGAGATTCTTTCCAAAATATGAAACTCATTCACCCATAATAAATTCTCATTTACAACTTGCAGAAGATCTACACAACCCTCTACCAAATGAACACTTCAAATAAACTTCACAACTTTAAGACAACAAGCTAAAACTTAATCAATGAAGTGTATGAAACTTTTCAGACTATTCTCCTCTTCTTAGTGCTGAAACTTGATGAAGAATACATATGTAAAGCTTACTTTCATGGAAACAAAATCACATGAAATTGTAAAATACCTCAAGTATTGCTATTAAAAACATTGATCTGTTGGTTGGCCTGGTGCTGATCTCAATTCCTTAAACCATTGATCATATCCTTATAGAGTCGCCATCTCCTTAAGGAGAAAAATTAAATCACAACAGTGATTATGATAGCAAATCAACAACACTTTGAAACTTATTGGTCTAAAACTTAACTTTTAGATTTTCATTACCAAGCTAAAAACTCTTGGAAAACTCTTATATATAACTGATCTACACTAGTTCAGAGAACCTTTAGAGATTTGCCACTCACAATTTGTGAGAAAGATTTTAAAACATGATTCATAACATGATAGGTCTAAATTGGATTGTCAACTTGTAGAACTTTGAAAATCTTTAAACACTTAAAAGAGAGAAAACACTTTTAAAACAATTCTGAATTTGAATTACAACAACACTTTGAAAACCAAGAACTAATTGAATTGATTGAAGATAAAACTTAGTGACAACAATCTGCATTCAATCATTGAAAATTACTGCTATAAATGGATAAAACTTCACTGGGGTGCATGATTTGGAGTAAGAAAATTGGAAAGAACATCAGAGAACTTATTGTTGAAACATTTTAATGCACTTATCTTGCTATATTTAATCTCTTGTTTTTAAATTCTCAAGGTTTGTCTTAAATTTGATTCAATACATTCCCCAGTAGAGTCACCATTTTGTTGGTGTTTGAAAATGTTGGACAGTTTTCAATTATCCCACTAAGAAGCTGACATATATAGGGATAGCTAACTCCCATTTTAAACATGCCATTTCTGACAATAGGCCAACTATAAGGCATGACAATTCTTCTACTTCAGGCTCTTCTAAACCAAGGTGGGTGGACCTTAGATTCAATTGATATTGTACCAATACAAAAACATATCCTTGAATCTGTTAAGCAGATGAAAACCCTTGTATCTCCTAATAACTCATGAAATAACATCAATCTATAGTAGCTAAATGCAGATATATGAATCTCAAAAGTTGAGTGAAGGTATTAAATTTAAGTCCTTCAACATAAAAGGGAAAGAATGTTTGATTAGTAATGTTGATTTCAACAAACCCTCAGATATGCAGCTGTAAGACTTAATGATCTTGTAATCAATCAATGCCTTAACCATTGGGAAAATCAATGAATCACAAACATATATATGAATATCTGAGACATATGTGTATCCTTAGATATCTAATCTATCTATTCAACCTGTAAATTGACATCTATATTTAGTTTAAATCTCATTCTTACCTGATATCCTCCTTAATAAATTTGTAACCCTGTTGATTTCTATGAAGCATATACATAATTCCTTGAATCATCAACAACAATGAAACAACATACAACCTTAAGGGACCACAACTATGACCTAGGCTCTTTGTTCAAAGGTCATAAAACATTACAACTCATTGAGAATGGAGACAAGATTTAACTTGAACTCAATCATCTGTTGCTCTTTGTATTAATTTCCTTGAAACAATACAACGAAATGCATGAAATGAAAACATGAAAAAACCTAATAGATCTAAACTATTGTATATTTCTTCCTATTGTTGTTCATACAAGAGAGAATATGTTGAAGAATGAAGGTAGAATCACAGTTTTGTATCCAAAGAAGTGGTCTCACAGAATGATTGAAATTTACATACCAAGAATGCTCTCATAGTGAAAAACTAGAACCTGTAGAATGAGAAAGAAATAGATAGATATAAGAAGAAAAAAAATCGCGGATCTAATAAGGAGATGAGAAGTGTCCCTTTAGAATTCCTTCCCAAGAAGCAGAAAAAACCTCTCTCTACCTTCTCTCTATAATTGAAAATGAAATCTCATCATTTGGTCTCTATAAGGTTTAAATATCTAAGATATTTGGTTCATCATCATAACCACTTTTGATTTGGATTTTGAATCATGGTTAAGCCAAAAATTAGTTAAAAGGCCTCCAACATGCAATACAATCTTCTCAAAATCATTTTTTCCACATTCTGGCTTAAAATAGTCTTTAAATCTGCCCCTTAACCAATTCAAGTGATCAATAGTGAAAACTACTCATTCTGCTGAGAATGCCCCAAAAATCACAAATTGGACTGCAATGCGAACTGGTGAAACCTATGCACAAATTGACTTCATATTTGGAAAATTTAGGTTCTCCTAGTTCCAATGGTATATTGGAGTGCATATTTCACCTACCAGAAACCTTGAGAATCTCAATTTGAAAAATATCATCCTTGGCATGGCACTATGGCTTGCAATTTTGAATTTCAAAAATTTTAAAATATCTAAAGCTTACACTTTAGAAAGCAACCATTTTACATTTTTAAAGAATGCACGTACCCTTTCTTTTGAAAAGTAATCTTAACAAGAATATTTTAAAATTATTTTTTTTCCCTCCACCCTTCAATTTTGGGGTCAACTCATGTTTGACTAACTTGCCACATGGCAGTCTCACATTGGCTACTTAATCACCACATCATCACTCACAAAGTATGCCCTATCACTGACACATCATCATGCCTTTTCGCTGCCACTCATCACCACATGGTCCTCTGTTATTCATTGAAATTCACATTTTCCTTGTCAACACTATTGGGACCTATTGCCACGTGTTGTTACCACATCAATTCTTGCCATGTCACTATGGTAACTCTCGTGCAACCTTTTCTTGGCAGGATAGAGAGGACCGTCAGAGTGAGACACATGTCAACATCTGGTGAGCTCTAAGATTTCCTGCCACTACATCATCCTATTCCAAAATTTGTGACATGCGGCACCTTCCAGTTGGTCCATATTTCATTTAGCTCCTCACCAAATTCTTGGATTTTTTGGCAGGTCACCATGTCGCTAGCATGGTGACCTAGCCACCACTAAATTTTGACAAGATTTTCTTGCTACCTTACCTATCCACATTGGTGCCACCTCACCACATGTCATGTCATCATCACTATCTCGCTATGGTTATCTCTTGAGCATCTTCACTTAGCAAGATAGAGATAGCCACAAGATTATCCATGTGTCAGCATCTCAGCGATCAAATTCCATGTCAGCATTTCTCTAGGAGTGTGTTTGTTTAAAATTTTGTCTTTGACTGTGCCAATCTAACTACTCCTAGACCCCACTAAACCACTAATGACTTCTACAAGGCACCTCTCTTCTAGACACAATATAATGTGTGTGTAAAAGTATTTAAACTATTAAAAGTTTCATGTACAAAGAATGTGGGATATTGGTTTTGAAGCATTTTCACTGGCACTGCCTCTGTGTGACCCTATGGATTGTGTCTTTTCTTTGATCATGCTTTCCCTCTACATTTTAAGGTGTGAACTCTTGTTGAAGTGGCTTCTTGCCCCCTCACTTCCTACTGCCATGAATAAAATCAAACCTTCCTTTGGCATGAACACTACTGTAGCTAATATGTGAGTTTTATTTACACAGTCTGGCTCCCCTATTCTTCCTTGACATTGCCTTGTGTTTCTATTTTCTTTTAGATGGCTCCTCTTAGTCTCCAATGTGGTCTCTTGAAGTGGGCACTCCTTCATGCTATGTAAGATTACCTCTATTCAATCGGCCTTCTTTCTTCATGTGGTCTCTGACTGTATTTAAAAATGCCCCTGCTCAAGATAAAGCATGGGTTCCCTATTGGCTACGCCTTTTTTTTTATCATATGAACTACCTTTTGTCAATGCAAGGTCTATTCATTTGCATTTTTCTTGCTCTACTGTCTTCTTTGACTATAGTGAAAGAAGTTTTCCTATCCTTCTTCAGCTTCCACGTTGCTTTCTCCACTTGGCACATTCAAATCAATATTTAAAGAAAGAATTTAATGATGCCTCACTTTAATCTTAGTTGCTCTCAACATGATCTACAATTTTGATAGAGTTAAGCCTTTTCTAAAGTCCACTGAGATCCACATTGTGTATAACTAGTGATCTTTAAAATTTCCATCAGAACGAGATATCATGATTTGACCATAGCCTTCTCTATTCGTACATGGAGCTCAACCTTCAGGCTGGATTCCACTCACATGTTTTTTTATTCCTTGATCTTCTTACACATGGGATGCCCTCTGTTTTATACACTAATATTCCCTTTATATTGCTCATGCCTTTTTAAAACCTACTACCTTTACATACAAAACTAGCTCTCATTGCTCCTATCGTGTCCTTAGTTATTCTTGACATTTTCTCATCTTCTTATATTAAAATCATTCAGTCCAAGAAGGTGGTTGACAAAGAAGAAAAATGTGGATACACCCAAGTACTCATTCTCTATATTTTGATGCAAACAAATGTGAGAATGTAAGCCCCTATAGTAACAACCCTACATGTTACCCCTTTAAGTCCAAAGTAATATATTACTTTAGCAACATGCTTTTTTAACTCAATCAGAAGAGATCTAAATGGACAATTTCAATCATGCATAACACTTATACGTTAATCTGATGAAGATTGGTTGAGCCCCAAGGCGGGTCAAACTAAAAAATTTTTGTTTCCAAACAACTGATTCTTCATATTAACCCACTTGTCATCTCGAACTGATTGAAAGAAAAATTTGTCACTGAAACAACATTTAAAACTCATATCATCATTGTTATGCAAACTGTCAAATTGGTACCAGAAGGTCAATTGAATGGCCTTAAAAACTGACCGAAACACCTGACCAAGCTCTAAAAATTGGCACACTAACTCTTTGTTCTGCATACTTGCACCCTATCAAAACTCATCTCATGATGAATTCAATGTCAAAAGATATTCACTATCAAAGTTGACCTATCAAAATTACCTACAAGTAAACATGTCTGAAAACACTAAATTGGGTTCAAGATCGGCTTCAAAAAACTTGGTGAACTAACACTTGGAAAGATGAAATTTGGGCTGCTGGTTCTTTGTCACGAGGACATTATGGATCTATGATTTGGGCTCATGATGAATAACTGGATGCAAATGGAAAGTGGTCAAAGTAGGCTACTTGGATTTGTTGACTAGAAAGAATGACAAGAAATCAATTTTTGCAAATGTATTTGACCTGGAAAAGTGTGCATACGGATTCTTCAAGACTTAAAAATTGACACACTTGGAGTATTATCAGTGGAAAACATTGTGGTACAATCCATTTGATCTAGGAAATCACAGACCGGGAAATATGACGTCCTAAACAGGGCTACCAAACAATCTGTAAGTACTGACACCAGCAAAAAGATAAAAAATCCATTTGGAATTGCATTTGAAAACCAATCAAATAGATTCATCATAAGATGAAACTTGAAACATAACAAGTCTCTCACATCTACAATGCAGCACAACAAGAATTCCATAATTTAGGTCAACTAGCTCAAAGTTATAGCATGTCAAATAGGGCTTCTTAGAAAAATGTGCAAAGTGCAAATGCATGAAAAGAATAACTGACCAACTTTGAGGGATGCAAAACCTAGTCAAATACAGTTGAAACAACTCGAAATCTGAAACATAAGTTCTTCGATATGGATTCTATACACTCCCAAAGTGGTGAATCACAAAACATTTTTGGGTGCGAGATATTCACTGATGAACATAGCCTCCTATCATTATTTTACACTTTACTGAGTGCAAAATTGACATTTACTCAAAACAAGACTTTACGAAATGGCACAGAATGACAAATTAACTACATGGAACACTTAGACAGGTTGGAAGGAAGGTGCTAGAAGCATTAAACACCTCTTAGGCCTTAGACTAATAGCCAAGTACAATCATATCAAAAGCATTTGTAGGGCTCAATTTCTTCAAATAGACACTCAAAATGAGAATACAATTTTGAGCACCAACAAGGCCATTCCTAATAGGGTGATTAAATCCTTTAATAGGGTCACACCTAATAGTGTGTTTTGTAATCTTTAATAAGGTTGACTCATAAAAGGGCTCACTTTAGAAGAGTAAAAAATAGTAACTAGTTACATTTGGTAGTTTTTTCGAAATTGGGTTTCTACATTAAATCATTACATCTTATGTGTTCATGTTATTTCTTTCATACTTGCAAGTAAATTACTGATAATATCTTAAGATTTGCTAAAGTAATACACACTCTACATTTATTGAGTTGTAGCAATTTTTGTATGCTTACTGATTATCATGAGTAATTAGTTTTATTAGTTTAAATTTTATTTGACATCCAAGGGATCTAGGATTTATTTTAGTAGCAATTGATTCACCCCTCCCCTCTCAGTTACTACTCTTATATTTCTAACAATTGGTATCAAATCTTTTTGTGCTTGCAAAGAAGGTTTTGAGAACTTAAGATTAAGATTAGGATGTCTTACCAAAGAGAGATTCCAAAGCTAAACAACAATAACTTTGTAGCATGACAAGTACTTATGAAGCTTCACCTAGCTATCATTAGTGATTCGAGATGCAAATATTCTGATGAAGAATATAAAATTCCTACTAGAACATTATCACTTGAAGATATTGCTACAAAAAAGAACCATAACATCATGCTGATTGACATTACATCTACTCTTAGTTATGCTAAATTTGATGAGGTCAAAGGCTATAAAACTACTTTTGATATGTGGAACAAACTGAAAGAAATATATGTAGGAGATGAAAATGTAAGAAGAGCCAAAGAAAAAAATTTTAGAAGACAATTTGATCAAATGAGAATGAGAGAAGATAAAAATGTTGCAAAATATGTGGAAAATTAAGGCTAGTGGTAGTGCAATCAGAGCATCTAGAGGAGAAATCAAAGAAGAAACTATTATAAGTAAAATACTTAGAACTTTGATTCCCATCTATTCAATTAGAGTATTTTCTATTCAAGATAAGAGATTTGATCCAAATAAAAAGATAGGTTTGGATGCCCTAATAGGAAGATTGACAGTTGTTGAACTAGACAACTTTGATAGTTATGTTCTTGCTTCCAAGAATATTGAGTTTGCATTTGAAGCTAAACTCTCACTCAAAGAAAAAGGCAAGAAAATAAAAGATAATCAATCAGAAAGTGAGGAAGAAAGTAAGGAAAGTTCTAATAGTGATCTTGAAATTGTTGAAGCTCTACTTGCAAAGAAATATTCTAGGAGCAAAGGATAGTAAAAAGGTAAAATCCCTCTAACTTGTTTTCCTTCTGAAGAAATTGGTCATATTGATACTACGTGTCCAAAAAAAGAAAGAAAGGAATAGAAGAAAAGCCACAAGCACAAAGGCAAGAAGGAATTCAAAGGTCATAAATCCTACAAAGGCAAAGGTAAGAAAACTTGTTTTATGGCTAAAAATTATAATAATAGTGAAGATGAAATAGTGTATATTGTTGTAAAAGATGAATTTGATGATGAAGGAGATAATATGGCACTTGTCTCTCAAGTTAGTAAAAATGACACATGGATCATAGATAGTGGATGTTCCCACCATTTGACTGGAGAAAAAACTAAGTTTGAAAATTTTGAAACTATGATGGAGGAAGTGTAAGGTTTGGAAACAATGAACCTTTTTGCATAAAATGAAAAGGTCATATCTCATTAACCAATGAACTTGTATGTGACAATGCATATTGGGTTGAAGGACTAAAACATAATTTAGAGTGTTTGGCACAACTAAATAACATTGGATTCAAGGTAAAATTCATGAATGGCAAGGCAAGACTATTGGATAACCAAGGAAATTTGATTGGATTAGGTAGGAAAACAAAAGATAACATATTTTATCTTGATCTTGGTGATTGTTCATGTTTTATTGCTCAAGTAGAAGAAAGTTGGCCATGGCACAAGAGACTATGTCATGTAAACATTGATAATATGGTCAAGATTAGAAAACTCAGAAGGGTAAGAAGTATTCCTAGTTTGAAGAAACCTAATGTTGGATTATGCAAGAATTGCCAAATTGGTAAAATGGGAGAGTCTAGTTTTAAAAGCAAAAACTATCAATCAAAAGATGTCTTGGAAATTGTACATACTGATTTATGTAGACCCATTGGAATAGAAAATAATAGTGGAGAAAAAATTTTCATTCTTTTTGTTGATGATTATTCTAGAATGATGACTATTATGTATCTCAATGGAAAATTAGAAGCTTTTGAGAAATTCAAATGGTATCTGGATAGAGTAGAAAAAGAAACTGGAAAAAGGTTGAAATGCTTGAGATTAGATAAAGGTTTGAATTCATCTCAAATGAATTCAATAATTTTTATATTGAAAGAGGAATCAAAAGAAAAGTATCAACCCCTAGTACTCTTGTATAGAATGGAATAGCTGAAAGACGAAACATATCCATCATGGATAGCATAAGGACACTAATGATTGAAAAGAATGTTGCTATCAAATGCTGGAAGGAAGCTATCAACATTGCAATTCATACTTTGAACCAAATTCAATTGAAGAAGGACTCAAACAAAACTCCCTATGAACTATGGTATGGCTACAAATCCAATGTAAGTTACTTGAAAGTATTTGGTAAAAAATGTTATATCTTGAAAGAATCTAGAAAAGGAAAATTTGATGTAAAATGTGATGAAGGTATGCTCATCTTATATTACTTTTAAAAATTGAGTATCAAAACACTTAAGATTCTTTTACAAAGTTTACACCAAGCTAGTAATATATGCTAAGTATAATATGTATAGATGTTGAGTTGCAATGAGTGTTGGGTCACTCATGTTTTGAGTAAATCAAGGTGCAAGCTAGATGGAATTATAGTATGTGTTGAGTATCAGTATTAGCAAGTGTTAAGTGACATAGAATTGACCTAGTTTTTTGTGTTGTCACAAACAACTATGTAAACCATTTTTGAGGCAATATATGGATAGATCTTATAGTGTTGAAGATAAGATCGAATCTATTTGGATTCCCTATGTGATCAACATGAAACCAATCAAAAGAATGGAAGGAATTGAGCATGAGAAATGGATGAATCTTAATAATAGATTCACACCTAACCCTAAGCCATCAAAGTCTTTTTACAGGGAGACAAAGCCCCATAATTCAATAATGAGAAAGAGAGCATTAGAGAATGCATGTGAGAAGATAATACCAGTGATGATTTGAGGGAAGTAAAAGGGGTGAATTGATTAGTATACATTCAAGGTGACTTAGAATAAGGATAGAATTGTAGAATCAATTAGCAGAACAAAGAATCAAGGATATAAAAATTCCACATCCAATTAGAAAGGATTAAGAAGGACTAAATTGATATCTAAAATCAGCAATACTAGATTGTAAGTATATTAGATCAAACATTCTACTATACTTTCTAACAACCATATTAGTAGGAAGAAATCTTTTGTATTAATTTTAACTTAATAGTCATTGTAAAATCCTTTAACAGGGTGACATTCCAAGTGAGTGTTATAAAGTGCTTTAGCCAGGCACACTTTTAATAGGGTCTTAAAATATTTTAATAGGGTGGGATCTAACAATCTTTTGTAAGCCTTTAATAAGGCAGGCCTTTGATAGGGTAGATCATGAGAATGATCAAATCGTGTAACCTTAATAGGTGAACTTTATTGCTGTAGTAGTGAAGAATTGTGGGTGTCATCCCCACTCCAATTTTACATTCTCATTGGAGGGTTTATAGGTAATCATATCTAGTTTGCAGTGTTTATGTGGATGCATTTACTGTACATGTTATTTCAATATGTTTATGCATTCATTATTTAAAGTTAAAAAATTTTATTGGTTAGAGATTGGTACTTCTGATTCACCCCCCCCTCAGAAGTATACATTTCCCATTTATATTTCCAATAATTAGTATCAAAGCTAAGTCTTCATCAGGAGAAGCCTTATAGCTTGTAGAAAAGATCTTGAAATGGAAGTTTACAAGTTGGTAAAGACCATTAAGAATCAAGAGATTGAGATATATCTCTTGTTACAACAATTGGATGAAGCTACAAAAGTTTTAAGAAGTGCACTAAAAAGAAGGAAAGAGATTGTTATGGCAGAAAATGACACTCAATACAAGGAGATTGACACCAAAAAAATTATTTGTAGATAGTAACTCCCATGAATTTGATGCAAAAATTGTAGATCTAACGGATAAGAATAGAGCATAAGCTGAGGAGATCAAAAATCTCAAGTTTGAGCACAAATCATAAGGAATATTTCTATATGAGGTGACTAAACAAAAGAAGAAAGCTATAGAAGACAAGGCCATGATTGAAGAAGAAAAGAGAATTTTGGAAAATAGATTGGAAAAAAATTAGTAGAGCTATCTAGGATCTCAAACATACAATTGAAAACCCTAAGAAAAATTTTGAATGCTCATCATGAATTTAATGTTAAGGACATTACGATAACTACATTGAAGTTCCAAAATAAACAACTATAGAATGACTTGAAAAGAGAAATGTAGTTTGCAAAAAGTTTCAACAAGCCAAATGAAGCCATCAAGTATTTTGAGCAACTACTAAAATCACCTATATACAGTAATGATGCATCAGGATTGGGCTACACAAGCACTAAAGAAGGAGAATCATCCAAAGCTATAGAGGAAAGAAATAATAAAGGTAAGAATTCTAAACCTACTTGTCATCATTGTGGAGAGAAAGGACATACAAGTAATGTTTGTAGGAGTAGGAATGCTAGTTAGAATTCTAAGCCAAAGAACTTGACACATTGCTACAAGTTGAACAAACAAGGTCATTAGGCACATGAATGCAGAACTAGAACCATGCATGTACCAAAATTTGAAGGAAACTACCACAATTGTAAGAAATTTGAACACAAAGCCTTTGAATGTAGATCCAAGTTCACACGGTTATCAAACAAGGGAAGAAGCCATGAAAATTTCTATAATTGGGATTACAATACAAGACATACCTATCAAATTATTGCTAAGAGTATGGACATATCCCTAAGAATTGTATAAGAACATGTTTTAGTGGTAGCTACAATAGATGGTTGAGTCAAACTACATCCTTTAGTTGTTTGAAGACTAGTCATATCAACAAGCACTTCCCAACAAGGATAAATGCACCTAAATTAGAGTTCAACAAGGGAAAAGGCAAGGTAGATGTTGAGCATATCAAAGGAGAGATGAACAAAACATGGAAGAAGAAAGATGGATGCAACACACCAAATGAAGGGGTCACTTCATCTAAAAGGTCAAGTTATCACATCTCATCAAACTAAGAAAAAAGAGACATGTGGGATTGATATTGAAATACTTCATCATACATTTTTTCCAAGATAAGTTAGTGCTAAAAAAGAAAAGGGGTAAACAAGCATGAATAAAGATGCAAGTCAACAACGAAAAATTAAGGTTAAACTTTAATTTTTCATCTTACTACCACATGTGAAATGTTCTCTTCAATTTTCAAGTAAATTCTACTATGTTCCAAGTTGTTAGAAAATGTCAGTTGAAGCCAAATTAGTAGTAGCCACCGAGTGAAATAGAAATTGCATAGAAGTCGAGTTTATACTTGTATATGCACATGCATTAAATGCAATATTTTGCAAGGGTATAAGGCATATTTTTTCTCACTTTTTGTCATTATGAACATAGAGTAAGAGTAAGTAGAGTGAGGAGTGGTTTCCAAGTAAAACTTGAAGCATTTGTATGAATTCTAGTAAAGATCAAGCATCATTTCATTGATATAAAGGTATTCTTCACGTGTCAAGTTATGCAGTTATGTAATTTCATGTTTTCTAAAATCTTAGTTTGCAAAATGGCCTCTATCTCTAAGAATCCTTATGGTGAGGGACCATTTTAAGTTTATTTGGTTAGTAATGAGGTAAAATAATCAAATTTTAGGGCTATTCCTGAGGTTACATATAAAAATGACCCAGCAAGAGCATTATTTATTATTCCACCCAAGGTTGTAATGGTTTAGGACATAAGAAAGTGTTATAATTTCAAGGTTGGAGGAATTTGAGACATGGAAATTCATCAAGCATATGATAAATTGTGTGAAAATTGAGTGTTGAAAGAAGATTTCCAAATCTTAGAATGGAAGGGCTTAACTTGTGCCCTAGATTTTGCCACTATCTTCAAAATAGAATGGATAAGAATTTCCTTGAGTAGAATCCATGATAGGTACCTATGGTTGGAAGGAGGATCTATCAAATTATCAAATAGGATTGTGCATAGGGTTACAAGATATCCAACCCTAGAATGGCCTAAGATCCTAAGGAGCAACTCTCAGGAAGAAATTGAGAAAAATATAGGGGCAAATTGGAACAAGAGAGAAATGACAATAGATACTATCAAGGATCCACTTCCTGAATTTGTAGTAAGGGTAATACCTCACAAATTATATTAGTGAAGCTAAATAAATAGTGTACCATATATTGTAGTTAATGTAGGATATAAGATTATGAAGAAAGATTGAGGAATGACAATAGATACTATCAAGGATCCACTTCTTGACTTTTTAGTAAGAGTTATATCTCACAAATTCTATTAGTCAAGCTAATTGAATAGTGTGCCATGTATTTTAGTTGATGTAGGATACAATATTGTGAAGAAAGATCATATTTATGATCTTGCAAAGCTACATTTTTAGCAAATCATTTAGAACTTAGGATCAATAAGGAGATCCAAAAGTGCTTAATACAAATTTAGATCAATTTTGATATGTATATTTTTCTATGTACAAAATGAGTTTCTCTCTTTTGGTAAGGTAGGATGGAAGACCAATAGATCTATGGCTATACAAATAAATGACTACATTGAACAAATGGGAGACAATTTTGAGTCTATGATGACTAGTTATTTTGAGGATCTCAAGCAGTCAATGAAACAGAAGCTAAGAATTCCTATTTTCCTCATGGAAAATTATTATAATGACATATTTTTCTTGGTAGACATTGATTACACCTTTTATCTAGGCTACAACATCCAGAGTGAGATGACTAAGGCCTTTGGGGTATGAAATCAACATAGATGAGGGATTAGCTACCATCACTACACTACTTGTAGAAGAAGTTGACAAGACGACAAAAATCTTTGGTAATTGTGATGTTGTCAAATCCAAAGTTAAAATGGAGTTGAAAACTACCTCAATTATCAAGAAAAAGGTTAAAATGGTAAAGAAGCTTAAAGCTAAATTTGGTGATGGAGCTAAAGGCAATGATGATGATGATGACGATGATGATGAAGAGGAAGAACAATAATAGGGCCAAGAACCTATTGCCCTAACCCAAGGTATGGATGAAAATGAAGAAGAAGAAGGTGTCAAGGAGGAACAAGCTAAGGAAGCACCATCAAAGAAAGAGTCAAGGAAGAGAAAGGCTATGACATAGCCTGCAGCTCAACCAAATGGTAAGAAAATTGTAAAACAAAGCATTGCAAAGCCTACTACTCTAACCACAAGAGCAACCAAGGGTCACCACTCAAAAGGCTAAGTAGAAAATAAAAGAGAAGAAGAAGGCTACTGAACAACAAGGTCCAGTGCAAAAAAAATTGAGGAGAAAATATGTTGCACAACCTGAATCTGATAAAGAAAGGGCTAAGTTAGAAGATGCAAGCCAGTTCAAAGTGGTAAGTCATACTCCTAAGTCTGATATAGAAAACATTTGTGATAATATTAGGGATAATGCATACTTGACCAATTTGAAAAATATTGAATTCAATAAATTAAGTAGAGAAGATAAAAATAAGATTGAAAACTCAATGTATGCCATGATGGAAAAATTTATGAATACCTCACTTGAATTTGACACTACAATGCCTTAAGGTTTATATTCAATTGTTGAGAATAAATGCATTATTACCTAAATATGGAGAAGGAAATAAGAGACTCTACATTGGTACAAGTGATGCTAGACTTGTCAAAAGGAAAAGTAAAAAAGGCAAACAAAAAACATGGTAGAAAGTTTGCACCCAAGTATAGGGCCTTCAACATACTTCAGAAAAAGATTGAAGATATTGTAAAGAAATCAACTCAAATTTTGGAGTTTTTATATGGCTTGACTACTATCAAGGAAGGTGAAGAGGATCCCTTTGAGGGAAGAAAAAATGGAGAAGATGAAGAGAATGGCAAGGTAGGAGAAGTTGAGAAAGAAAAGGAAGGCAACATAGTGGAAGAGACACAACAAAAGGGAGATGAAAAGGCAATAGTTGAGGAGTAGCAAATAGATCAAAGTGTGCAAAACACACAATTTCCACCATTAAGCCCTCCACATGACACAAACACAATTGCAAAGACAATAAAAGTAAAAGATGTTCCTGACAACTCAGTTTAGAACATCAATCCACTAACTGGAAAGGATTTAAAGAATATCCTTGACCAATCCACATTATAGGCAAAATTGTGTGATTATCTAGTATTGGTCAGTGCGATGAGTTATAAAAGTAGTAGCTGATATAATTAGGGATAAAGTGAAAACACAAGAACCACTTTCTACCATTCCTATAGTTACTAGAGGTCAACCTCAAGAGAAAGCATCAAAAGATACATCAGGTAAGGTTAATACCATAGTCAAAGTTGTTATGATTGAACAAGAAACTAAGGCTATAGATGATCCCACAAAAGAACAAATAGGATAGATGCAGGTATCTATACCTATTGCACAAACACAAGGTACACCACAAATAATTGTGATTGATCAAGGAAGGTAGAAGAAGAGAAGGAAATTCCAAAGGAAAAGGAGTAGGAAGCCATTCAGACATTGGTCAACATACAACCAACTAACAGTCCTACCAAAGTCCTTTAGAAGTTGAGCACTAATGTAATTCCACTTCAAATTTTAACACCATACTCAAGGTAATAAAGGCTGCAAGAGTACTTCACTATGGAGACCCAATAGTAGATGACCAAAATATGACTATGAAACCATGAACCTTGAATAGATCAATGAATAAAAGAGGCATTGGAAAGGAAGACAAACCAAGAAATACTCAGAAAGGAGTATAAGAAAAGGCAAGCACTAATAAGAAATCAAAGAGATATTTTCAAAGGCATTCAACTTGCAAACACCTAATGAAACCAAGCCTATATTGGAACAATTGTTGAATATGTGACAAATAAAGACTAGGAGACCAATGCAAAACTCATGGGATGGTCTAAAAATAAATTTCAAGGTAAAGTTAATGAGGACATATCTAGTGAAATAGCACTATCACAAGTGGAGGTGGCTACAAAGATAGAAAATGTGAAGGTACTATAGAATATATTCTCACTGTACACTAAATTGTGTGACCTTACACTCTTCACACAAGAAATGAGCCAACAAATTCTAAGTCTGGAAAGAAACTTGAAAATATCTAGTATGTAGTTACCACAAAACCTAGCTCAAAGTGAGAAGCATTTTCATTCCATGCTTCACACATAGAAGGAACTAGTTGTATTAACAAAAGAAAAGGATAATACAAGAGCCAAACTAGTCCAGATTCAAGCTTCCCTGACCTCTCACATGGAGATACTACAAAAAGAACTAGCCTATGCTAAAATTGTACTCAAGAAATGTCCTAATCTTTCAAAACTTGATGGATTAGTTCACTTTGTACCAAAGATAGCCATCCAAATCAAATAATTAGATGTTGCAATAGACAACTAGGATGCTAGTCTCAAGATTGCAATGGAAGTAAATAAGAATGTCTTGGATAAATACATAGTTCGTGCATAGACCTTTCCACATTAGTGTCAAAAAGGGGGACAAATATAAAAGGAGAAGATATATGCAAGGGGGAGACATGTGAAAGGGGGAGTTACAAAATAAATAGAGAGAAGAAAGAGGGAGTAAACTATAGCAAAGCATAAATAGGGCATATTAGAACATATTAGATAAGGAGTATTAGAATGATTGAAGTCAAAGAGAAATAGCAGAGGCAAATCTACTCATAGAGATTTTGGATATAGAAAATACATATTAACTCAGTGGGAGTTATAAAATTTTGAGGTATATAGTTCTTTAAAAAAAATTGAACAATTTTGAAGTTTTGTATATATGTCAAATTGGATGTATATTATACTCGAAGAGATTAGATTCATCATGTATAGTTAAGTATTTTTGTCACTTATGCCAAAGGGACCGATTTTTAATCTCAAATTGGTTTTGACAATTGAGTGTCAACACACTTAATTTTTTTTTACTAAGTTCATGATGAGCTAGTAAAATATGTTGAGTATAATGTGTATAGATGTTGAGTTGCAATGAGTGCTGAGTCACTCATGTGCCAAGTAAATCAAGTGTGGAGCTAGATAGAATTATAGTATGTGTTGAGTATCAGTATTAACAAGTGTCAAGTAACAAAAAATTGACCTAGTTGTTTGTGATTGCACAAACAACTACGTAAACCATTTTTGAGCCAACATATGGATAGATCTTGAAGCTTTGAAGATAAGATCAAATCTATTTGGATTTCCTATGTGATCAACATGCAACCAATCACAAGAATGGAAGGAATTGTGCAAGAAAAATGGATGAATCTCATCATAGATTCATACCTAATCGTAAGCCATTAAAGTCTTTTTAAAGGGAGATGAAACCCCATAATTCAATAATGAGAAAGAGAGCATTAGAGAATGCATGAGAGAAGATAACACCAAAGAAGATTTGAAGGAAGTAAAAAGGGGTGAATTTATTAGTATACATTCAAGGTGACTTAGAAGAAGGATAGAATTGTAGAATTAGTTATTAGAACAAAGGATCAATGATACAACAATTCTATATCAGATTAGAAAGGATTAAGAAGGACTAAAATGAGATCGAAAATCAGAAATACCAGATTATAAGTATATCAGATCAAACATTCTACTACACTTTCTAACAACTATATCAGTAGGAATAAATCCTTTGTATTAAGGTTGACTTAACAATCATTATGAAATCCATTAATAGGGTGGCATTCTAAATGAGTGTTCTAAAGCCCTTTAGCTAGTCACACTTTTAATAGGGTGTTAAAATCCTTTAACAAGGTGGGATGTAACAATCCTTTATAAGACTTTAATAGGGTAGGCATTTCATAGGGAAGATCATGAGAATGATCAAATCATGTAACCTTAACAGGTAAACTTTATTGCTGTAGTAGTGAAGAATTGTGGGTGTCATCCCCACCCCAAATTTACCTTCTCATTGGAGGGTTTTTGGGTAATCAAATCTAGTATCAAGTGTTTATGTGGATTCATTTTCTTTACATGTTATTTCAATATGTTATGCATGCATCATTTTAAAGTTAAAATTTTTATTATTTAGAGATTGGTACTTTGATTCACCCACTCCCCCCCACCCAAAAATATATGTTTCCCATTTGTATTTCCAACAATTGGTATTAGAGCTAAGTTCTCATCAGGAGAAGCCTTATAGCTTGGAGAAAAGACCTTGAGAATGAAGTTATCAAGTTGGGAAAGACCACTGAGAATAAGGAGATTGAGATACATATCCCTAAGAATTGCATAAGAATAATTTTAGTGGTAGCTACAATAGATGGTTGAGTCAAACTACATGCTTTAGTTTTTTGAGGATTGATCATATCAACAAGCACTAACCAACAAGGAAAAAGGAATCTAACTGAAAGTTTACCAAAGGAAAAGCCAAGGTAGATATTGAGCACATCAGAGAAGAGATGAACAAAACATGGAAGAAGAAAAATGGATGCAACACATCAAATGAAGGGGTCACTTCATCTAAAAGGTCAAGTGATCACATGTAATCAAACTAAGAAGAAAGAGGTATGTGGGACTAACATTTAAATGATTCATCATACATCAGTTCCAAGCTAAGTTAGTGCTAAAAAAAGGGGGGTAAACTAGCATGAATAAAGATGCAAGTCAGCAAGGAAAAATCAAGGTTAAACTTTAAGTTTTCATCTTACTACCAATTGTGAAAAGTTCTCTTCAATTATTGAGTAAATTCCAATGTGTTTTGAGTTGTCAACCAATGTCAATTGAATCCAAATAAGTAGTATCTATCAAGTGAAATAGAAATTGCATAGAAGCCTAGTTTACAGCTGTACATGCACCATGTATTAAATGCAATATTATGAAAAGGTATAGGGCAGATTTTTGCTCTTTTTTTGTCATTATGAACACAGAGAAAGAGTGAGAAGAGTGAAGAAATGGTTTCCAAGTAGAAATTGAAGCAATCTCCTAAATTTCAGCAAAGATCAAGCATCATTTCATCAATCTAAAGGTATTCTTCACATGTCGAGTTACGTAGTTATATAGTTTCATGTTTTTTGAAAACCTAGTTTGCAACAAGGCCTGTACTTCTAAGAATCCTAAGGATAAGGAACCATTTAAAGTTTAGTTGGTTATTAATGAAGTAAAAAAACTATACTTTAGGGCTATTCTTGAGGTTGCATATAAAAATGATCCAGCAGGAGCATTATTTGTTATTCCACCCAAGGCTGTATTGGTTTAGGATGTAAGAAAGTGTTATAATTTAAAGGTTGGAGGAAATGGTGACATGAAAATTTGTCAAGAATATGATTTATTATCTAAAAATGGAGTGTTGAAAGAATAATTCCAAATAGTAGAAAGCAAGGGCTTAACTCATGCCCTATATTTCCCTACTATCTTCAAAATGGAATGGATAAGAATTGTCTTGATTAGAATCCATGATGGATGTCTATGGCTAGAAGGAGGATCTATCAAATTGTCAAAATGGATTGTGCATAGAGTTTGTTGGCACTCAAAATTGTAGCCCACATTTTGAGCACCATTGAGAAATTTGAGGCCTATAAATGCTTTGTGAAGCCTATGTACGCCACTGTTGAGTTAACACATAAATGGTGTTTAATGTTTCTAACACCCTACTTTTAGTGTGTGTATCTATTCTATGAAGTTAAAGCGTCATTCTGAACCATTCTGCAAAGTCCTGTTTCAAGCATTTGTCAAATTTGCAATTCTGCCCTAGTGTTAAATAACGACAAGAGGTTGTGTTTGCATCTGAATTTCTCGCACCCAAAAATGTGTCATGACTTGCCACTTTGAGAGTGTCTAGTATCCATATCTAAGAACCTATATTTCATATTTTGAGTCATTTTGAGTCCGTTTGACTAGGTTTTGAATCCCTCAAAGTTGGTCAATTACTGTTTTCACACATTTGCAAAATATTCAAAATTCTGCGAAGCCCTGTTTGACGTATGATAACTTTTGACAAGTTAACCCAAATGAGAAAATTCCTTTTGAATTGTATTGTAGACATCAGATACTTGTTATGTTCCAAGTTTCAGCTTATGATGAATCCGTTTGGTCAGTTTTCAAGCATGATTTCGAACGCAATTTATAAGTTTTAACTGGTATCAATATTTGCAGATTTGATCGGGAGCCTTGTTCGAGATGCCATATCTTAGTGCTTGTGATTGGTAAGATCAAATGAATTCTACCCCTATGTTGTATACTGAAAATATTACAAGTGTGCCAATTTTTAGAACTTGACAAATCCGTCTTCACACTTTGCTAGGTCAATACCGTTTGGAAAAAATCATTTTCTGCCATTGTTTCAGTCTGCAAAATCTAGGTAGCCAAATTTAGATGCTTGCCAAATTCGGCCCATGATTCGTCATTAGCCAAAATCATAGAAGTACATTCTCCTTATGACAAAGTATCAATGCCCCAGTTTTGAGGTCCTCAAATTGCTCATTTGCCTAGTTTTTGGAGTTCAAACCAAATGCAATTTCCAGTTTTCTCACATGTTTGATTACAGGTAATTCTAAGTGGACAACTTCAGAAGTCGATATATTTTGACTTTGATGTCATCATGAGACAAGATCTAATGAGCATGTTGATGATGTCAAAGAGAATAAAAATCCTGAGTTTCAGAGCTTTGCTAGATGTTCTAGTCAATTTTTAAAGCCAGGCAATAGGCTTCCTGACAGAGTTTTCACAGTGATGCGGAAATGTTTTAAAATAAGTTTTAATGGCAGAACAGTTATCAAATTTGAATCCAATTAATGTTAGATGATTCTATAGATCACTTTGAGATGTTAATTATTTAGAAACGAAATTTTTTTTAGCTAGACCCGCTTTGGAGCCCGACTTAATTCATCAGAATTATGATAATCATAGATCTACACATGGTTTTAAAGATGGAGTGGTCTCATCCTCAACAACCAAATTATTTGGTTATTCCTAGGGGTGGGCATGTTGGTGTCACATTGGGTGACCAATGGTGTGTTGCCACACTAGTTCCAAAAGAATCTGCCATGTAAGGGAGAGAATCTACAAGTTTTAAAAACATTTCAAATTCATATGTGTAGGGAGAGGCATTAAGTGCAAGACTAATGGCTTAAAGGCCAATGATCCCTCTCAGTATGCGAGCCAACCTGGAGGTTAGATCCTCTTCTATGCTTTCAATGCAAATGGAAGTATATTTGTAACTGGCAATTCTGATACAATACCAAGGGTTTGGAGTGTTTGCAGATGGAGTGGAGAGGTCAAAAATCAAGTTAATCATGAATTGGATGTTTTGGCAAGTCATGAGAATGATGTCAACTATGTACAATTTAGTGGTTCTATAGTCACAACCAAATCATTTTCAACTGACAGCAGCAAGTGAGGAGGCATCTTTCAAAGAGTGAAGGCTCAGCAAATAAGAGTAGAAAACCCTCACATCAAAGCCACCCACATTCTAATGTCCTCCCTCCCGAGCTATAGTTTATGCTGCCCTACTGGGCCCTAGAAAATTCTTGGAGCAAAAAAAAAACAAAAAAAACTCTAGGCAGCCCACATGAAATAGTAATAGAAAGGCAAGGGAGGCTGCGATTTTAACAAGGGAGGCCCACATCCTTGGATCAAGGTGGCATCAACAGTAGGGGCATCCACAATAGTTAGCACTTAGATGTTCATGGCAAGGCAAGGCAACTTTCTAAAGAAGAAGTCAAAACTAAAGTCACCACATGCTTAGTAAGGCTACCGACGTTCAAGCATAAGTAGAAAAGCATCAAACTTGAGTAAAAGAAACTTGCATGTGTTATAAGAGGAAGCTGATTGATATAGAAGCTCACGTTTATGGCTACAGGTCAGAGCTTTAAAAAATGATCATTCACACAAAGAAAGGCAACATTGAATCAAAAAGAGCTCCATGCCATCTGCAAGAACTAAGTAACCCGCAACCCATGCACTGCTGAAGACACAAAAGGACATAAGCTATAGATTTTAAAACAGTTTGTACATAGAAAAGGTAGATCAAGCCAAAAGAGAAGTCAATGTTAGAAGAGAGAAAAAATGTTGCAAATCGAATCCACGTATCGGAGAAACAAGTGAAGCCACCCAAAATTAAGATCCAGCGTTGAACAAGGACAAAGATTAACACAATGCCTCCACCACATCTCATGCAAAGACCAATGCATAAAATGAAGCCACCTTAGATAAAGCTGAAGAAGCTGCTAGTCTCAGAAAAGAGTAGACCATGTGATATAGGAAGAACCTCATGCATTTGAAGAAGCCAGCTAGCAAGGGAAATTTAGAACATAAGCACACCTCTTGCAGGAGGGATCATGGGTAAAGAACGCAAGGCCATAAGAGGCAGCCCATCCACAAATTTGCAGTGAAAGAAGACCACGCCGAACAAGGGAAAAGCCATTACAGGTCATTATCCCACATGAGCCGTGGGGAAGTAATTTTAAATTTTTAAATACAATACAACACAACATTTAATATGAAGTTGAGATTGGGGCTTTTATAAGCCGCTCCAGTATGTAAGATAGGCCCTTGGTTGGCTAACTAGTAGGTACATCATAAAAACATTTGAACGAATGCACACAGAACAAGAGAATGACATCAGCAAGTGGAGGTTGCCGAAAAACTAAAAATTTGACACCTCAATACTTCGCTAGCCAGGATATTTCAAAAAGTCTGGCTAGCAACATGGCGAGGTTGATAGAAAATTCTAAAAATTTGGTGAGATTCAAAGTGTAATGTGGGTCCCATGTGCAATGCGATTAGCGAATGATGAAAGGACAAGTGGCAGTGATAGAATGACTAGGCAATGATGTGGTGGGAAAAGCTCAAAGTTCACCAGATGTTGACATGTGGATGATCTGATGGTTCTTGCTAACTCACCAAGTGAAAGATGCACGAGATTTAGCATAACAAGTTAGTGAGAAGATGACATGTGGCAGATGGTGCGAATCAGGCAGGCCAATCAGCAAGTGACATGTGGCACTGGTCAAACTTAAGGTTGACCACAGATTAAAAGGGTCAGGGAAATATTGCAAAATTTTAAAAAATAATATTTTATTATTTTTGTTAAAGTGCACATCAATTTTTTTGAATTTTCAAAAGGGGATTTTCTTTCTAAAGTCTTAACTTTAGAAAATTTTAATTTTTTCAAAAATTAAAATTTCAAAGATGTGCAGACATGTTTTTTATAGCAGAGGAGTCATTTTCAAAATGATTTTCAGTGGGTTTCTAAGATGCAAAATAGGCAATGTTATATATTGTTGGAATGAAGAGAAGATGAACTTTCTGATTCTGGAGTCAATTTTTGCATAGGTATCAATATGTTTGAGCTACAGGAGAATTTGTCTCAGATACCTAAATTGCAACCATTTTTACACCAAGAAGTTTAGTTGTGATTTTTGGCAAGTTAATAGCTTGAATATGCATAAAAGACAATGAGAATTCAACTAGGGGCATTTTTGAGTCAGTTAGATGAAGTTTTATCAGCATTTTGATGCAAATCAGATATTTAGAGAAAATAAAGGATTTCATCATTCAGCTGGGGATTTTTTTTCAAATCAGTTACAGTGTAATGATGAAATAGAAGATCAGATGGGATGAAAGAAGAAAGAGGTTACTTAGTTGCACAAGATTGATTTCCAAGTGGATAGATGGCAGTTGTAGATTAGATCCAAGAATTCATCTAGGCTATATCATTCTTTCTTTTTGTAATTGTAAGGGTTCCAGTTTTTTGTTACTGGGAGACCACTATTGATAGAGAATTTGCAGTCTTTTCTGTGAGACCATTCCTTTGGATCCAGAACTATGATTCCACCTCCATTCTTCAACAATTTCTCTCATGTGAACAACAGTAGTGCAGATAATATAGATAGTTCTGATACATTAGGTTGTTTCATGTTTTAATTTCATGCATCTGAATGTATATTTTCAAAGAAAATGAATACATATGAGCAGAATTTCTTTAGTTTCATTCTAGTTCTTGTCTCCTGTCTCAGTAATTTGTAGTCTTATGTGGTCTTGGAATGAAGAGATGAGATCAATTTTCTTCCCCTTTAGGTTGTATGCCTGATATATTTTGCAGTTGGAACAAAGTGCCAAGTAAATGCTTAATGTGTTTGACAGGGTTACTGGTTATGCTGAAAAGGATATTTTGTGACAATGAGATCTGAATGAACATTGATGTCTGAATCACAAGATGATTAGATAGATCTGATGTCTGGGTATACAAAATATGTCCTGATGTCACAGATGTATGTTTTGGATTCATGAAATTGCCCAATGGATTAGGCACTGATCAGTTACAGGATCATTAGGTTTTGCTGCATGCTTGAGGATTTGTTGAACATCAACATCAATAATCAACGCTTTTCCCTTTCATGTTGAAGAGATATAATAGAATGCCCTCACTCAGCTTATGAATATCCTAGATCTACATTTAGCTACTATATATTGATGTTATCTCATGAGTTAATAGGAGAAATAAGGGTTTTATCTGCTTCATATTAGATTCAGTGTATGCTTTGACAACTGTTACCATATAAGGAATCTACAGGTTCACCCACCTAGGTTTTGCAGAGCCTGAAGAAGAAGAAGGTTCATGCCTTATAGTTGGCCTAGTGTCTGAATGGATGTGTTTATAATGGGAGTTAGCTGCCCCTAGATGCATCAGTTTCTCATTGGGATAATTGGAAATGGGTAATGTTTTCAAACACCAACAAAATAGTGACTCTACTGGGGACTATATTGAATCAGAGGTAAGACAAACCTTGAGATTTTAAAAGAAGAGATTTAATATAGTAGAAGAAGTGCATAAAGAATTTTTAGTGGTAGGTTATCTGATGTGTTTTCCAGGTCTCTTACTCAAATATCATGCACCCTAGTTGAGCTTTATTCATTATCAGGAGTATGTTGAAACTAGATGAAAATTGTGTTCTATGACTATCATAGGTCTATCTTCAATTAGTCTAGTTTGCAAATACTGTTGATAAAGTTTCAGAGTCAAGAATTTGTTTATAAAGTATATTTTCTTTTCAAGGTGTTACCGATGTACAAATTCCTTGTACATTGAAGGTCTAGTTTAGATTTGTCAAATGACAAATTATGTTCTATATGTCACAAAGTGTGAGTGGCAACTCTCAAATCTCTGTACCAGTTTGTTCCTAGTTGATTTCATTGCAAATTTTTGAAGGACTTTCAGTTGTATGGGTAGATCTGAAGTTTTTGGTAGATCTTGGAAAGAAAGTTTTAAATTCTTGATAAGTTTTATAGTGCTATTTGCAATCTGTTGTTATAAAGAAGTTGAAAAGTAAAAGTGAGTCACAACAGTGATTGTTATATTCCTCTTGCAAAGAGGTGGTGGCTCTACAAAGTTTTGACTAGTGGTGCAAAGGATTTTTAGTCCTGCAACTATGCCAAATCATCAAATCGAAGTTTGCATCAACACTTAAGGTATTTTGGTTTTCATGTTTTCTTTTCATGAAGGTAAAGTGTTTAAAAATGGTTGCCTCTATTTGGTGGTTTTTAGCACTAGGATAAAGAGGTAGAAATTTTATTCTCAAAATGGATTCAGATTGTAGATCTGATAACACTCTGTCAAGCTATGAAGAGGCACATGAAAATTTGTTTATGTTGTATGTAAAGCTTCATAGTCAAGTCATTTCTTCTGTCCAAAGGAATGTGGGAAGTGTAGATGACTTAGATGCAATTCAAATTTACATGCAATTCAAGTTGGAAATCTTAGAGCTTCCCATTTCAGTAAGACCCTGTGAATTATCATGGGCTTTTGTGTTTTTATTAGTTTTCATGCCTGATTCAGTACATTGGACAATGAGAGAAAGATTTGAAAAGATCAAATACTTTGAAAGAGTATTTAGAGAATGTGAAGGCTATTCAGAAAAGAATGGTTATTGTATTGTTGAAATTGAAAATGTTGATAGTCACAGTGAAAGTGATGAGTCCTATGACAATATGTTTGAGAATGAAAAGAGTTATAATAGTAGTCTTGAAATATCTTCCTGCAATGAAGTTGAATGTAGCGATGCATCTAATGTCCAGATGTGGTGTAGGGAAGAGGATATGAATTGTGAAAGTACTACTAATTTTTCAGATTGTATGACTAACGCTGTCACTATTATAAGTTCTTCAGATTATCTAGGAAATAATTGCAGTCAAGATGAAGAAGTTTGTGAAAGAGCTTTGCTGAATACAAATGAGGTCTCAACCTTGTTGCAACATGAGTTTGAAAGGTATATGTCAATCTGTGATTCAACTTTTCCTTTATTAGTGTGTACATCTCGTAAGGATGATGTAAGGTATGATGTATACCCATATGTTTATTCTCCTGCATATCAACATTGTTATTCTTTTGAATACTTTTAGCATAAGAATGAAGATTTGTTTGAAGAAATGAAGACCAGTAGAGATGTATTTACTACTATCATGAGTGATGTTAAATCAGATCTATGTTATAGAGATGATAACCAAAGGTTGTTGATATCTTTTGATTCTAATTTGACACTTAATGAAGAAATTCCTATGATTGATGTTACTAATGATGATGAGAGATTAGTTGGTTTTTTATCTGATCTAGATGAAGTATATGACAGTAATCTGCAATTACTTGAGATGAGATTTGATGATTCATGTAGTAAAGTGAATAATGACAATGGTACACATGAATCTATAGTTAAATCTTCTCTACAGGTTGGTGAGTCTTATGCTAGTGAGTTTGATGCATTCACAAGTATCTCTAGAAATTTCTTTGATAAGAATATTGATGCTAGTAGAGTTCCTACTTATGAGAATTTTAATGAAGATTCTTTTCATATGTCTGATGAACCTTTGTTTGAAAACTATGGTGATAATTTTTTAATAAGTTTTAGATCTAATTCAGTATGTGATGACATGATACATGAAGTTGATTCAAATCCATTGTATTATTTGAAGCCGGAGGCACAAGGTGAGTTGCAAGCCTTTAATACATGCAACTTGATGAATGATATAGAATATGAAGTCTTTGTGTTTTCGATCAGCGTGCATGAATCATTATTAGATTTTGATTCTAAAACCAGTTTGTATAATTATGAGCATGCTGATTTGTTCTCCCATAACGAGAATGAACTAAAAGGTAATTCTGATATATGTATGCATTATAAGAATGAAAAGTGTGAATTCAATTTTGCTGAGTGTTTTGCTTCAAAGTGCTAATCTGATTGGTGGAATTGATAGGAAAGAGAGTTTTAGTTTTCCTTAGAAGGATGTAAATGAGAATCAAGTTTTCGATAGAGGTAAGAAGTTCTAAAACTTTTGGTGGCCCGAGGGCATCGCTTGTACATAGTTAGAGTAGTTTACTATTTTCAATAAAGCTATTCGAGAGAGTTTTTCTGTTCAAGTGTGTGGTCTACTTCTCCCAAAGATCTGAAATCTTGCCATGCCCGCAAGGGACATGCATCTCCAGACAGAGCCACTATTAGCACTCAAAATTGTAGCCCACATTTTGAGCACCATTGAGAAATTTGAGGCCTATAAATGCTTTGTGAAGCCTATGTACCCCGCTATTGAGTTAATGCATAAATGGTGTTTAATGTTTGTAACACCCTACTTTTAGTGCATCTACCTATTCTATGAAGTTAAAGCATCATTCTGAACCATTCTGTGAAGTCCTGTTTCAAGCATTTGTCAAATTTGCAGTTCTGGCCTAGTGTCAAATAACGACAAGAGGTTGTGTTTGCATTTGAATATCTCACACCCAAAAATGTGTCATGACTTTCCACTTTGAGAGTGTCTAGTATCCATACCTAAGAACCTATGTTTCATATTTTGAGTCATTTTGAGTCTGTTTGACTAGGTTTTGAATCCCTCAAATTTGGTCAGTTACTGTTTTCACACATTTGCAAAATATTAAAAATTTTGGGAAGCCCTGTTTGACGTGTGATAACTTTTGACTAGTTCACCCAAATGAGAAAATTCCTTTTGCGTTGTATTGTAGATGTTAGATACTTTTTATGTTCCAAGTTTTAGCTTATGATGAATCTATTTGGTCAGTTTTTAAGCGTGATTCCAAATGCAATTTATAAGTTTTAACTGGTATTAGTATTTGCAGATTGATCGGGAGCCCTATTCGGCATACCATATCTTAGTGCCTATGATTGGTAAGATCAAACGAATTGTACCCCTATGTTTTATACTAAAAATATTACAAGTGTGCCAATTTTTAGAACTTGACAAATCCGTCTTCACACTTTACTAGGTCAATCCCATTCACAAAAAAACATTTTCAGCCATTGTTTCAGTCTGCAAAATCTAGGTAGCCAACTTTAGACGCTTGCCAAATTCATCCCATGATAGCCAAAATCATAGAAGTACATTCTCCTTATGAAAAAGTATCAACGCCCTAGTTTCCAAATACTCAAATTGCTCATTTGCCTAGTTTTTGGAGTTCAAACCAAATGCAATTTCCAGTTTTCTAACATGTTTGATTACAAGTAATTCTAAGTGGGCAAATTCAGAGGTCGATATATTTTGACTCCGATGTCATCGTGAGATGAGATCTGATGGGCCTATTGATGATGTTAGAGAGAATAAAAATCTTGAGTTTTAGAGCTTTGCCAGATGTTCTAGTCATATTTTAAAGCCAAGCAATAGGCCTCCTGACACAGTTTTCACAGTGATGCAAAAAAGTTTTAAAATAAGTTTTAATGGCAGAACAATGATCAAATTTGAATCCAGTTAATGGTAGATGATTTAGTAGACCACTTTGAGATGTTAATTATTTAGAAATAAAACTTTTTTTAGCCGAACCTACTTTGGAGCCTAGCTAAATTCATCAGAATTATGATAATCATAGATCTACACATGGTTTTACAGATGGAGTGGTCTCATCCTCAACAACCAAATGATTTGGTTATTCCTACGGGTGGGGATGTTGGTGTCACATTGGGTGACCGATGGTGTGTTGCCACACCAGTTTCAAAAGAATTTTCCATGTAAGGGAGCGAGATCCAATCAAAGTAGAGGATTCATTTTCAAACAGAGATAATCTACAAGTTTTAAAAACATTTCAAATTCATATGCATAGGGAGAGGAATTAAGTGCAAGACTAATGGCTTAAAGGCCAATGATCCCTCTCAGTATGTGAGCCAACCTGGAGGTCAGATCCTCTGCTATGATTTCAATGAAAATGGAAGTATATTTGTAACTGGAAATTCTAACACAATAGCAAGGGTTTGGATTGTTTGCAGATGGAGTGGAGAGGTCGGCAATCAAGTTAATCATGAACTGGATGTTTTGGCAGGTCATGAGAATGATGTCAACTATGTACAATTCAATGGTTCTGCAGTCACAGCCAGATCGTTTTAAGCTGACAGCAGCAAGTGAGGAGGTTGTCTTTCAAAGAGCGAAGGCTCACTAAATAAGAGTAGAAAACTCTCATGTCAAAGCCACCCATGTTCTGATCTCCTCCCTCCTGAGCTATAGTTGATGGCGCCCTACCGGGCCCTAGAAAATTCTTGGAGCCACAGCAAAAAAAAAAAACTCCAAGCAGCCCACGTGAAACAGTAATAGAAAGGCAGGGGAGGCTGCGATTTTAACAAGGGAGGCCCATGTCCTTGGATCAAGATAGCATCAATAGTAGGGGCATCCACCATAGTCAGCACTCAAATGTTCATGGGAAGGCAAGGCGGCTTTCTAAAGAAGAAGTCAAAGATAAAGTCACCACATGCTTAGTAAGGCTTTCGACGTCCAAGCATAAGTAGAAAAGGATCAAACTTGAGTAAAAGAAACCCGTAGGTGTTATAAGAGGAAGTCGATTGATATAGAAGCTCACATTTATGGCTACAGTCAGGGCTTTACAAAATGATCATTCACATAGAGAAAGGCAACATTGAATCAAAAAGAGCTCCACGCCATCTGGAAGAACTAAGTAACCATCAGCCCATGCACTGCTGAAGATGCAAAAGGACATAAGCTATAGATTTTAAAGAAGTCTGTGCATAGCAAAGGCAGATCAAGCCAAATGAGCAGTCAACATTAGAAGAGAGAAAAAATGTTATAGATTGAATCCATGTATCGGAGAAACAAGGGAAGCAGCCCAGCATTAAGATCCAACGTTGAGCAAGGACAAAGATTAACACAATGCCTCCACCACATCTCATGGAAGGACCAATGCATAAAATAAAGCCGCCTTAGATAAAGCCGAAGAAGCTGCTAGTCTCAGAAAAGAGCATACCACATGATATAGGAAGAACCTCACGCATTCGAAGAAGCTAGCTAGCAAGGAAAATTTAGAACATAAGCACATGTCTTGTAGGGGGGATCATGGGTAAAGAACGCAAGGCCATAAGAGGAAGCCCATCCATGAATTTGCAGTGAAAGAAGACCACGCTGAACAAGGTAAAAGCCATCATAGGCCATTATCCCACATGGGCCGTGGGGAAGTAATTTTAAATTTTTAAATACAATACAACACAACATTTAATATGAAGTCGAGATTGGGTCTTTTATAAGCTGCTCCAACATGTAAGATAGGCCAGTGGTTGGCTAACTAGCGGGTACATCATAAAAACTTTTGAACAAATGCACGTAGAACAAGAGAATGATGTCAGCAAGTGGAGGTTTCCGAAAAACTAAAAATCTGGCACATCGCTACTTTGCTAGCTGGGAAATTTCAAAAAGTCTAACTAGCGACATGGTGAGGTTGCCGAAAAATTCTAAAAATCTGGTGAGATTCAAAGTGTAACGTGGGTCCCACGTGCAATGAAATTAGTGAATGATGAAAGGACAAGTGGCACCGATAGAATGACTGGGCGATGATGTGCTGGGAAAAGCTCAGAGTTCACCAGATGTTGACATGTGGATGATCTGACGGTTCTCGCTAACGCACCAAGCGGAAGATGAATGAGATATAGCATAGCAAGTTAGCAAGGAGATGACATGTGGCAGATGGTGCCAATCAAGTAGGCCAATCAGCAAGTGACACGTGGCACTGGTCAAACTTAAGGTTGACTAGGGATTAAAAGGGTCAGGGAAATATTGCAGAATTAAAAATAATAATAGTTTATTATTTTTGTTAAAGTGCACGTCAAGTTTATTGAATTTTCAAAAGGGGATTTTCTTTCTAAAGTGTTGACTTTAGAAAATTTTAATTTTTTCAAAAATTAAAATTTCAAAGATGTGCAGACATGTTTTTTATAGCAGAGGAGTCATTTTCAAAATGATTTTCAATGGGTTTCTGAGATGAAAAATAGGCGATGTTATATATCGTTGAAATCGAGAGAAGATGAACTTTTTGATTTTGGAGTTAGTTTTTGCACAGGTATCAGTCTATTTTAGCTACAGGGGGTTTCATCTCAGATACCTGAATTGCAACTATTTTTAGACCAAGAAGTTCAGTTGTGATTTTTGGAAAGTTAATAGCTTGAATATGTGTAAAAGACAAGGAGAATTCAATTGGGGGCATTTTTGAGTCAGATGAAGTTTTATCAGCATTTTGATGCAAATCAGATATTTAGAGCAAATAAAGGATTTCATCATTCAGCTGGGGATTTTTTTTTCAAATCAATTACAATGTAATGATGAAATAGAAGATCAGATGGGATGAAAGAAGAAAGAGGTTACTCAGTTGCACAAGATTGATTTCCAAGTGGACAGATGGCCGTTGTAGATCAGATCCGAGAATTCATCTGGGCTATATCATTCTTTCTTTTTGTAATTGTAAGGGTTCCAATTTTTTATTACTAGGAGACCACTGTTGGTAGATAATTTGCAGTCTTTTCTGTGAGACCATTCCTTTGGATCCAGAACTATGATTCCACCTCCATTCTTTAGCAATTTCTCTCATGTGAACAGCAGTAGTGCAGATAATACAGATAGTTCTGATACATTAGGTTGTTTCATGTTTTACTTTCATGCATTTGAATGTATATTTTCAAAGAAAATGAATACATATGAGAAGCATTTCTTTAGTTTCATTTTGGTTCTCGTCTCCTGTGTCAGTAATCTGTAGTCTTATGTGGTCTTGGAACGAAGAGCTGAGATCTATTTGCTTCCTCTTTAGGTTGTATGTCTGATATATTTTGTGGTTGGAACAAAGTGCCAAGTAAATACTTAATGTGTTTGACAGGGTTACTGGTTATGCTGAGAAGGATATTTTGTGACAATGAGATCTGAGTGAACATTGATGTCTGAATCACAAGGTGATTAGATAGATTTGATGTCTAGGTATACAAAATATGTCCTGATGTTACAGATGTATGTTTTGGATTCATGAAATTGCCGAATGGATTAGGCATTGATCAGTTACAAGATCATTAGGTTTTGTTGCATGCTTGAGGATTTGTTGACCATCAACATGAATAATCAACGCTTTTCCCTTTCATGTTGAAGAGCTATAATAGAATGCCCTCACTCAGCTTATGAATATCCTAGATATGCATTTAGCTACTATAGATTGATGTTATCTCATGAGTTAATAGGAGAAATAAGGGTTTTATCTGCGTCATATTAGATTCAGTGTATGCTTTGACAACTGGTACCATATAAGGAATCTATAGGTTCACCTACCTAGGTTTTGCAGAGCTTGAAGAAGAAGAAGGGTCATGCCTTATAGTTGGCCTAGTGTCTGAATGGATGTGTTTATAATGGGAGTTAGCTGCCGCTAGATGCATCAGTTTCTCATTGGGATAATTGGAAATGGGTAACATTTTCAAACACCAATAGGGTTATAGTATATCCAACCCTAGAATGGTCCAAGTCTCTAAGGAGTGACTCTAAGGAAGCAATTGAGAAAAATACAAGGGTGAATTGGAACAAGAGAGGAATGACAATAAATACTATCAGGGATCCATTTCTTGAATTTGTAATAAGGGTCATATCTCACAAATTCTATCAGTTAAGCTAATTAAATAGTGTGACATATATTGTAGTTGATGTAAGATACAATATTGTGAAGAAAGATCATACTTATGATCTTGCAAAGCTATAGTTGCAACAAATCATTGAGAACTTAGGAGCAATCAGGAGATTCAAAAGTGTTCAATGCAAATTTGGTCCAATTTTTATATGTATATTTTTATATGTTCAAAATTTCTCTCTTTTGGAAAGGTAGGGTGAAAGACCAATAGGTCTATGGCTGTACAAATAAATGAGTACATTGAACAAATGGGAGACAATTTTGAGTCTATGATGACTAGTTATTTTGAGGATTTCAAGCAATCAATGAAACAAAGGCTGAGAATTCCTATTTTCCTGGTGGACAAGTATTATAATGACAAATGTTTCTTGATAGACATTGATTACACCTTTATCTAGGTTGCAGTACCCAAAGTGAGATGACTAAGGCCTTTGGGGTATGAAATCAACATAGATGAGGGATTAGTCACCATCATTACACTAATTGCAGAACAAGTTGACAAGACAACAAAAATATTTGGTAATTATGATGTTGTCAAATCCAAAGTTGAAATGGAGTTGGAAACTGCCTCAACTCTTAAGAAAAATGATAAAATGGTAAAGAAGATTAAAGCTAAATTTTGTGACGGAGATGAAGGAAATGATGATGATGATGATGATGATGATGATGAAGAGGAAGAACAAGAATAGGGCCAAGAACCTCTTGCCCTAACCCAAGCTATGGGTGAAGATGAAGAACAAGAATGTGCTAAGGAGGAATAAGCCGAGGAAGCACCAAAAAAACAAGAGTGAAAGAAGAGAAAGGCTAAGACATAGCCTATAGATTAGAAAAAGTGTAAGAAAATTGCAAAACCAAGCCTTTTAAAGCCTACTACTCTATCCATAAGAGCAACCATAAGGGCCACCACTCAAAAGGCTAAACAAAAAATAAAAGAGAAGAAGAAGTCTACTGAACAATAAGGTCTAGTGTATAAGAAATTAAGGAGAAAATATGTTGCACAACCTAAATCGGATAAAGAAAGGACCAAGTCAGAAGACACAAGCCAATTTAGAGTGGTAAGTCATGCTCCCAAGTATGATATAGAAAAAAATTGTGATAATATTAGGGATAATGTAGACTTGATTCATTTGAAAAATATTGAATTCAATAAATTAAGTAGAGAAGATCAAAATAAGATTAAAGATTCAGTGTATGCCATGATGGAAAATTTTAAGAATACCCAACTTGAATTTGAAACTACAATGCCCAAAGGTTTATATTCAATTGTTGAGAATAAATTGCATTATTGCCTGAATATGTAGAAGGAAATAAGAGAGTCTACATTGGCACAAGCAATGCCAAACTTGTCAAAAGGGAAAATTAAAAAGGAAAACAAGAAACATGGTAGCAAGTTTGCACCCAAGTATAGGGCCTTCAGCATACTTCAAAACAAGATTGAAGATGTAGTAAATAAATCAACTCAAATGTAGAAGTTGAAATATGGCTTGAGTACTATAAACAAAGGTGAGGAGGATCCCTTTGAGGGAAGAAACAATGGAGAATATAAAGACAATGCCAAGGAAGGAGAAGTTGAGAAAGAAAAGGAAGGAAACAAAAAATGAAAGATAAAAAGGCAAAAAATAAGGAGTAGTAAATAGATCAAAGTGTGCAAGACACACAATTGCCACCATTAAACCCTCCACATGACACAAACACAATTGCAGAGACAATAAAAGTAAAAGATGTTCTTGACAACTCAGCTTAGAACATTAACCCAATAATTGCAGAGGATCTAAAGAAGATCCTTGACAAATCCACATTATAGGCAAAATCGTGTCATAATCCAATATTGGTCAACGTGGATCAGTTATAGAAAGTAGTAGTTGATATAACTAGGGATAAGGTGAAAACACAAGAACTACCTTCTGGCATTCCTAGAAATTCTAGTGTTCAACCTCAAGAGCATGCATCAAAAGGTACATGAGCTAATTTTGATACTATAATCAAAGTTTTTATGATTGAACAATAGACTAAGACTACAGAGGAGCCTAGAAAGGAACAAATAGGATAGATAGAGATATTTGTACCTACTGCAAAAACACAAGGTGCATCACAAATAATTGTGATTGATCAATGAAGAGAAAAAGGAGAGAAGGACATTCTAAAGGAAAAGGAGTAGGAATCCATTTAGACATTGGTCAGCTTACCAACAACTATCACTCCTACAAAAGTCCTTCAGAAGCCAAGCACTGATGTAATTCCACTTCAAATTTCTGTCCCAAGCTCGACCTCAACAAAGGTTGCAAGGGTAGTTCACTATGGAGACCCAACATTAGATGAACAAATAGTCATACCAAAATATGACTATGCAACCATGAACCTTGAATAATCAACTGCTTCTTTTTTTTGTTGCCAGAAAATTTTCCTCCTTGACTTAATTAGTGCTCATCACTAGTCACCAATGCTTTGGTCTTTGATGTTGTAAGAAGTCCAAAATCTATCAAGTGAGATTGTTCAATAATAAACATTTTTGCAAATGAATTAAATGCAGGCTTCTGGTAAGTAGTTCCCATGGTTAACCTGTGAGTATTATAACTCAAAACAAAGGAAGCATACTCTGAAGGTAGCCTCAATTGGAAGAGATGAATCAACTTTTCATCCTTCATGGGATTTCCATAATCTTTAAGTAGTTCCCTATAATCATTGGCTTTGTTGATGTAATCCTAAATTGTATCAAATTTATTTGGATCCAAGAGAATTAGATCATCCTCAATCTAAAATCCCTTTTCCTAATCCACCTTACCATACAATGATTCAAGTTTTTCCCAAGCAGGTTTGGATTCTATGAAACTAGCAATGTGGAAGAAGAGATTTCTATGTACACAATGCTTGATAATTCCTAAAACATGTTGGTCTTTTTTTTTTTTTTTTCAACCAATGAGTTCTTTAGCATTAGTAGGTTTGGTAATTGTACCATCAACATAAAGATTTTAACCTTTTTCCATTAATCTACTCCATGCAATATCTTCCATATAGAATAATTATATGAAGTTAGAAATGGACATTTAGTTGAGCCCCTGATACAAAAAATGAAAAGAGCATAAGAGAGAGACACAAGAACATGGTATACATCCTCCCTTTTTACTCAATCAAAAGACACCCCAAAAAGGAAGCTTTTGGAACTTTATAAGTGGTGCATGTACAATGCACCACTTGTCAAAATGAACAAAGTAAACTTCTAATTTTTCTTTTCATAACTCCCTTTTAAGGCCCAAAATCTAGAAGTAAGCATTGTAACTCAGATAAAAAAGTTCTAGTTCTGAAAGTGAGATTTTTGTCCACACAACCCTAGAATCTAACTTTAGATTTTGAAAGTAGCTGAAAAATAATGCACTTTCAAGAAAATAGAACTTGTTTTCATGTTCAGATGAGCTCGTACGGAGCATTTGAACTTGCAAAATGTTGGATTAAGCAATTATGGTCACCAAAAAATGTAATTTTTGAAAAATCTTTCAACCAAAACTAGAAAAGAACACCACCACTAGAAAGTTCAAGAAGTTTTGCCTAATTTCAAAAAAAAAATGCACCGAATTTGGAGTCTAGATGATCAAGTTATGGATTTGCAAAGTTAGGTAGTCAAATAAAAAATGAATCTATAGAGGGGTTGAATTAGAAAATGTCTAGCTTAAATTTGATAGTCAAACAACCATTGCAATAGTTATAAAAGGCCTTGTGTTGATGATAAGACGGTTGTCAAATTTTTCCCTATGAAATGCTGACATTTGCAAAAAATAGCCCTCTGGGTGATGTGGCACAACTATATAGTATAGATTGGATGACATCTTGTTGACATATTAGTGAGGTCTATGTAGTAGTATGGATTACATGTGTCACTCTATGTGATAGGTGCCTATGTGTCTAGTGACATGGCACTATCACTACTGAGGGGGCATATTACACAATGATACATGTCACTTGCTAAGTTGGCCTATTTGGCATTAGATGTAGTAGATCATAGTCCACATATTGGTGAGTTCAAGGTTATAGTAGATGCTAATAGTGGTTATGACTTGGCTAATAGCTAGTGTCCTACGTGGAAAGTTTGTTATGCAATCTTGTTGACATGTCTTGTCTAGTGATATGTTGCAGATGTGTGTTACCCGTGTGAGTAGGGTTGCAACATGGTGCAAAGGACATGGCGGGAGCAGATTCCTTGCCAATTTTCATTTTTTGAGCACTAAAGATTTTAACACTACATATCAAAGACTTTTTTTTTTTTTTGCACTGGTGACTCAATGATTATCCCACACTCATGGGGAATATGAGCCAAGTGGTGTTTGAAAAAAAATACCACACTACAGTTATAAAGAAGAGGTGGTCGTAAGTATAGTCCTCACATTCATTTGATGCCTTCACTGGAATTATGAGTATGCTTGGCTAATAATTGTTGGCTGTGGTAATATAAAATGTGCCTACCAGAAAGATAAGATGCTTTCTATAAAATGAATAGTCCTCTACTCAAGGTTGGGGTCTGATAACCCAGTACTTATGCAAAAAAAAATTCTTTGCTAGTTGCCTGAAGGGAAAAAAAAGTTCAAAATTGCAATCCAAGAAAAATGCAAAGAATAATAAATTAATAGATCCTAAAACAATTAATTAGATCTACAAAATGATCATACCCAAATTAAAAATTGGGGCCTCTCGGTGCTGATTTGGAAAAAAAAAGTTTGAATCACGATCGACTTTGACCTAGGGTAGCCAAATTTATAGCCAATTTGCATTGAATCAATGTTCCAAAAAAAATGGCAAGGTCCCTTCTGGCTCTAGACGCTCCCAATTTCTATGATACTCTAGATTTGGGCTGAGGTGTTAAAGCAACAATGGTATCGAATAGCTATGTGAAGAGAAAATATACAAGCTCTGATACCATGTAAGAATTTGGCTTAGGAAAAAATTCACCCAAGAACTAAGAATTCAAACACAAGCACAACTATAGACCAGAAGGGACTATGATCAAAATATCGATGTAGTCAATTCAATATGCATTAAGTACACTAGGAGTTCCTGTATATAAAGGCCTTTGAGATGCATCTAGGGTGCCTAAGAATCAGGTACATGATAAGTCATATAACTAGGCACATATCTGCTAGATATGAGTTATCCTGCATTAGCATGGAAGTAAGTGTGATGATGAGAGGATAAGCTTACAAGGGTGTAACATGAAAATTAGTGTTGTAGAAACCATGTGCTAAAATAGAGTTGCATACTTCTGTGTTGTCAACATGACAACTCAAAAAAGTACACAAACTCCTAAGTGTCTCACAAAATAAAATAATGAAATATAATAAAGTAATGCATTAACCTAAGTAAAATTAAGTAAGTGTAAATAGTAAATATGAATTTACTATTTGCACTTAAGTTTATTTAGGTTAATGCATCATTTTATTATATTTTATTATTTTATTATTTATGTTTTGAGACACTTAGGAGTTTGTATACCTTTTTGAGTTTTCATGTTGACAACACAAAAGTATGCAACTCTAATTGAGAACATGGTGTCTACAACACTAGAGTTTGCATTATTCACTGAGTTTTCATGTAGAGAACATAGTTATTTTCACTCCCTTTTTAGCATATGTTGTCTACAACATTGATTTGTGTGCTACACCATTATAGGCTTATCCTCTCATCATCACACTCACTTTCATGCTTAATAGAGGATAACCAATGGACATGTGCCTAGTTGTATGACTTGTCATTATGTTGATTCCTAGGCATACTAGATGCATCTCAAAGGCCTTTATATATAGGCATTCTTAGCATACTTCAAAGGCATATTGAATTGAATATATTGTTATTTTGACCATACTCTTTTCTAGTCTACAATTGTGCTTGTGTTTGAGTTCTTAGTTTCTAGGTGAATTTTTCCCTAAGAAAAATTCTTACATGATACCAAACCTTAGAGGTTTTCTCTTCACATAGCTATTCAAGACCATTGTTGCTTCATCACCTTAGCCTCAATCTGGAGTACTACAAAAATTGGGAGTGTCTAGAGCCTAAATGGACCTTGCTATTATGTTTGAAACATTGATTCAGTGGAAATCAAATATAAATTTGGCTAACTTAACCCAAAGTCAATCATGAGGCAAATATTTTTGCAAATTGGCACCTAAAGATCCCAATTTGCAAGTTTGGTATGGTCATTTTTAGATCTGCAATTTAATTTTTTAGATTTGATTTTAATTTCTCTATATTTTCATCACAATTTTATTGCAAATTTTATGGAAATTATTTTGCCCAGTTGGGCTAGTAAAGAATTTGTTTTTGTAGAACTGGGGAGTCAAACCCTAGCACTGTAATTTGATGGAATATTTGATTGACGAAACTACACTATCAATCATCTCATTATACATTTTCAATGGGCAACCTAAGATGGATTGGCTCTACACCTCACATTGGCAGCCATTAATCACAACATGATGGGCTTTTTTTTAAGTCCCTCTTGCTTTACATTTTAAACATAGTGAAGGTCTATCCCATGATGCACGTGGGATAGACAAATATTGTAGCACTAAGGATTATAACTCTTAAGACTATGGAAAGTTGCATTATAAAAGACAAGTCTCTTGATCCAACACTTGAAGTTAAAGCCATTAGCAGTTCCACTCACATACTTAAAGGTCTCCTCATAATGCCTTAGATAGGAAGACTCCTTTTGAGGCATGGTGCAATAGAAAACTAGTTGTGGTTCACTTTAGAGTCTTTGGTTTTATAGCATAGGCAAACCTATCTTCTAGAGGATGCAAGGCACCAACACCTAGGCCTATACTTTCATCAATTATGAAGACAATGTTAAAGCTTACAAAATTATGGATCTAGAGACTCATGAGATCTTTGTGGAGAAGGATGTTCACTTTGAGGAAAGTTCATCTAGCTTATCCTCTAATTCTCTTTGCACTTCATACACAATGGAAATTAATAGTGACACTAGTGATAGTGCTTCAACAGATTTAGACATGTGGGGTTCTATTGATAGTTGTAGTGAGAGGTCACATCATCAGTATAGTCCACATGCTTATATTGCCATAATGATATGTCCAATATAGCAAGGTACATGTTATCTTCCAGCTTCATCAACAATTGATGAAAACATGGTAGACACTATTGGTTTGTTTTTGGAGTCATACACCATAGAATTGGGAGACAACCTTGATGATTTACATCTTCTCTTGGATGAGGATGATCCTTCTAGAGTTGTTGCAAGGGCTCACTCTAACCCTTTTCTCCATTCTCTACATGATTGATCTTCACAAGTTGGCATGATTATGGATCCTTATAAATAATAGTTGTCAAAGGTCTTTTAATTAGTTGAGGAGATAGTTGGCTCATTGGGATAGGTTCAATAGACATCCTTGCTAGATCTACATTTATTCTTTTCAGCATAGTTGGAAGGGGTGAACACTAGCATCAACATAGGGATACTTGAGCAGGTTTTAGGGCCACCATACATCTTTAGGATTGTACCTTTTCCTTTATTTCTTCCAAAGGGGAGGAACGTCATTCAACATTCATGGGCCAGCTTCTTCCTTGGAGTAGCAATCACTAGTTAGCATTCTTCCTTTTAGGGGGGAACTACCTTGTCTCTCTTCCTCTTCTTTCTTATGGGGGAGACTTTTTCTTCTTATGATATCTTGTTTTTCTCATTTTTCACTTTTATATATATTGGATGTATGCTGTAATGGGGGGGTCTTGATTACTCCATCCATCCATGCATCCTTTTTCATCTCTCTTTTTGGAGGAGGGTTTTCCCATGACGTTTTTCCTCTTTCTCTACTTTATGTGAGACTACATTTTCATTATGTACATGGGTACCTAACATGGCCTAGTAGCTAGGACCCATCTTACATTTTATCCTACTTTTCATAAGCTTAAGGGCATTCGCATAAGTTTCACTTGGGGGGTTGTTGGTGTAAATACATATTTACTATTTACACTTACTTAAGTTTACATAGGTTAATGCATTATTTTATTTTGTGAAACACTTAGGAATTTGTGTACTTTTTTGAGTTTTCATGTTGACAACATAGAATTATGCAACTCTATTTTAGCACACGGTTTCTACAACATTAATTTGCATGTTACACCCTTGTAGGCTTATCCTCTCATTATTCCACTTACTTCCATGCTTAATGGAGGATAACCCATATCTAGTAGACATATGCTTGGTTGTATGACTTATTATGTAGCTGATTCTTAGGCATTCTAGATGCATCTGAGAGGCCTTTATATATAGGAACTCCTAGTGTACTTAATGCATATTGAATTAAATATATCAATATTCTTATCATACTCCTTTCTGATCTACAGTTGTACTTGTGTTTGAGTTCTTAGTTCTTGGATGAATTTTTCCCTTATGCCAATTCTTACAAAGAGACATTGGAAATGAAGAAAAACTAAGGAATAATAAAAAATGAGCATAAGCAAAGGCAAGCACTACATGAAATCAAAGACATCTTTTTAGATTCATTCAACTTGCAAACACCTAATGAAACCAAGCCTATATTCAAACAATTGTCAAAAATTGTTGAATAGGTGACAAATAAAGGCTAGGAAACAAATGAAAAACTCATGGAATGGTATAAAAAGAATTTTTAAGTTAAAGTTAATGAGAAAATATCTAATGGAACCACACTATCACAAGTGGATCTGGCTACAAATATAGAAAAAAGTGAAGAAGGTACTTGAGAATACATTCTCATTATACACTAAATTATGTGACCCCACACTCTTCACACAAGAAATGAGCTAGAGGATTCTAAGTCTAGAAAGATACTTGAAAATATCTAGTATGCAGTTACCAAAAAACCTAGCTCAAAGTGAGAAACACTTTCGTTCCATGCTTCACACACAGAAGGAACTAGTTGTATTTATAGTAGATGAGGATAACACAAGAGCCAAACTAGTCCAAATTGAAACTTCCCTGACCCTTTACATGGAGATACTACAAAAGGAACTAGCCTATGCTGAAAAAATACTCATGAAATATCCTAATCTTTCAACACTTGATGGCTTAGCTCACCTTGTAGTAGAGACAACCATCCAAATAAAATTATTAGATGTTGCAAAAGACAAATGGGATGCTACTATCAAGATTGTAATGGAAGTAAATAAGAACTTGTTGGATAAATAAATGCTTAGTGTATAGAGCCTTTGACATTAGTGTCAAAAATGGAGAGAAATATTAAAGGAGAAGATATATCCAAGGGGAAGACATGTGAAAAGGGGAGTTAGAAAATAAATATTGAGAAGAAATGGGGAGTAAACAATAGGAAATCAGAAACAAGGCATATTAAAACATATTAGATAAGGAGTATCGGAATGGTTGAAACCAAAAATAAATAGTAGAGGCAAATCTACTCAGAGAGATTTTGGATATAGAAAAGACACATTAACTTAAGGAGACTTATAAAATTTTGAGGTATATAGTTCTTTACAAAATTTTGAATAATTTTGAAGTTTTGTATATATGCCAAATTGGATGTACATTATACTTGATGGGATTAGATTCATCATGTATAGTTAGATGTTTTTGGTACTGTTGGTCTGACTTTTTGTGTAACAGAAGTCTTTTGTTCAATTGTAGAAAAGTCAGATTTTTTATTTCTAAGTGAAAAATAGGGTTTCTAGATAATCCATCCATTGGCAAAAAACTTATGAAAACCCTATATTCTCTCTATTCATAAATTTTCGGGCACAAAATTTTGAATTTTCAAATGAGACGAATATTCTTTCACTTTTTATCTTCTTTTCTCCCGAGTTACCTTTCTTCTCATTTTTCTAGCCGTTAGATCCAGGTAGATCTACCATTGTCATTACCTCGCTATGCAAAATTGCATGCTTTTTAAGTAAGGTGATGTAGCGAATGCTGAGTATTTTACAAGGCAGGACTGCAAAGTGAAGATATGGTAGTCAAAGCTTTATTTTTTGAATGATTTATTGTGCAGGTACACATTGCAACTACTGTCAAAATAGGAAAGGGGACCTAGTAGAATATCTGAAATCAGAGCCGAAACGATGATTTTTTCGATGCTTCACCACTTCGCTATCGAAACAATCAGACACTTTGCCATTGGCGAAGTAGCAAGGCCCATGAAATCTAAAGGGGTGATGACATTGCCTTTTTCTGGTACCATGACTACACTAGGTGGTGTGACAAGTCATAAATGCCATTGTCAGAAGTACTTTAAATAACAAAAATAATTATCTTCTGCCCCTTGCATTTTTTGGTACGAAATTCATTAAAGTACCAGAGCTCGCTATCTCACTATCAGAAAAATTAGATACTTCGTCGTTAGCAAAGTAGTGAGGCCCCATGAAATATGAAGGTCGGCATGACGTTTGGTGACGTGGAATGATAATTAGGACTATGGTAAAATCTTGATAGGCGCCAACTATGTAGAAATCTGTATTTCATTAATGCCTTTCTGATCGAATGTACAAAGAGATCCTGAACATCAGATTGGAACGGAATCAACAGCCCTCGCTACCTCACTTTGAAAAATTGCATGCTTTTTAAGCCATGCAACATAGAAAATATGAATCAGAAGACCCCATGCAGTTTCCTCACCCTTGATAGAGTATATGATCAACTGCTATCGTCTTCTCGCTATGAAGAGTTACGAGGGAGATAATTAGTGCAACATAGCAAATAGGGCCAACCCCTTTCTTTCTGAGCAAACCCAGTAACATATCATTTGACCAATTTTGGATCAGATCGACGATTGCCGCTGCTTCGCTATGGCAAGGTGCTCGTTCTTTATGCATAACAAAGTAGCAACATGCTGACATGTGTCATTAGTTGTCAATGGGTCAAGATATAAGCACCATCAAGGAAAGAATTATATACATGGTAAGTTCTCATTGGGTAAATTGACTAACATGTCAAGTGCAACTCCTAGTTGTTCTCTCCATATCACATGATCATAGGATCTTTGAAGATCGACGACGCAGTTTCAAACACAGAATGTAGTGTCACTCTCTGTATTAATTAGACATGAAAGCATCATCTATGAGAAAAAATAGAGTATAATAAAGAGAGATTTCATCAGTTTCATCTTACGCTAGCAAAGATTTGGAGCCATTCTTGTGTAGAAGTAATTACTAAAGGAAATTGTGCCGAAGCCTGGTAGAAATTGTGAAGTTGTCTATTCATGAAAAGTTAGCAGAATTACAGAGGAAAACTAAGACATAATTCAAGTAAGTAGTACTACCATAATCCTTGTAGGCTTTTCAGTTCTATAAAAAATAAGTCCAAGATGCCTCCAAAGAAGGGATTTTTAGGTGCAGTAAATTATTTGGATAGGAATGTGCATGATGATTTCCTTGAGTTGCTTCTTGAGTCTACTATAGAGACAGTACAAGTTAAAGGGTTAACCTCATTGAACCCTAGGCTAAGGATAGCTAATGGATTGTATGATAAGGGTAATTGGGTTCAAGATGCTCAGACTTCTCAAACTGGTTTGAGTTTGTTCAAAAAATGGTTCACAGAAAGGAAATTATATGCCCCTCATGCCAATATATGGAATTTTCATCTTGGAAAGCTTGTTGGTCCTAGTGTGTTTATGGATTATGACCTGCTTGAAACTATAGAAAAAAGATACGATCTAGCCACTAAGGTAGTGAGAATAATGGATGGTAAGGTTTTAATTACCATCAGTCCAGAAGAAATTAGGAAGGTTTTCAGTCTAGGACCTCTCACTATGTATCATGTGCCCATTAATTTGATAGAGTTAGAAAAAGAATATATGTCCAAAAGGGATGTTGTTAGACAAGGTGCACTGAAAGCCCACATAGGCAGAATTAGAAACCTACCAGCAATAACATCATCTTCTAAAGAACCTTTCATGAAATCATGCTTTAATCCCAAGGTAGTAGAGATATACAGGACCTTGTGAAGAGTCTTCGGAGAGGGTGAAGAAGACTTTATTCCAGTGAGCTTCATGTATATGATCACCCAAATCTCTTCTTTTGGTGTAGAAATAATTTTTGATTTTGCATCTTATTTGGCTAATGAGATTCACAATGGATTGGTGGGGATTGCAAAGGGAAAGGTGGAAAAGGTTTGGGGTCAGTACTCCCTATTAATGCATATGTTTCTTTTTAAAGGGGTTACATATTTCGGTAAAGAAATGGTTTTAAATAGGAAACAAGAGGGGGAGGCACTACCAGTTACATTATGGAGTGCAGACATGACTGGGGAAGCAAAAAATGCTAGTTTTGTTAGATTTGATAGGAACTTTGCTTCTAAACTAAGATGCCTCATGTTGAGTGATAATCCCAGAATTCCTAAGACACCAATGCATCTTGTTAGGCCTATGGACAGACCCCATAGTTTAAAAGTTTCACATAATTGGGGAGATATCATCCCATATCTAGTCTCAACTATCATTAGGGTCTATGGGTTCAAAGGGACACCTCATGTACTACCTTGTCAGGTACCTTTAAAGGTAGGGGTAGCCAAATTTTTATGGTAGTTGGGAGGACTGGAGGAGACCTTTTTGCACAAAAGGGGAATATGATCAATTTTTCCTACTTGCACTGTAGCTCACTAGTTTGTAATAACTAAAGAAGGGTGGATCTTCCTCTACAAATTTTTGGATCGGTATAAGATGGCAGCATCTCATGCTCATTTTTGTGACACAGAAGATTTCTTTAATTCTGCTCTTAGACATAGGATCTAGCTTCATCCAAGTCAGCATGAATTCTATTTCCCTAAAGATATAATAAGGAATGAATATTATCTCTAGGAACAAGAAACAAAGAAAGAAAAATGGAGAGTCTATTCAAAAATTTTCGAGTTTATTAATTGTTTTGACAAAGATTACAGTCCTCTTAGTAATGCTGCAACTAATGCAGATAGGATAAATAAGCTGATGAGTACATTCTCAGAAATAATAGAGGTAATGAATGAAAAGAAACAACATTTTATTTATTCTTTTCTAGATAAAGCTAGATAAGTTATGAGGAAATTGGGTTTCACCCCTAACATAGGAGTAGGTCCACTAGTTGTGTGAAAGAGGATAGGATATACTGTTATTCGGGATCAGATGCGCATTGTAAACAAAGAAAAATAGGTAATTGAATCTACTAATACTGTCCTTGAAGAAAGACCCCCTGAACCTTTTCCCAAAAGAAGAAAAATAATAAGGGAAGAGGAATCCCATGATGAAGGTTACTCACCTTCCCAAACTCCAATGAGAAAATTGAACAAATGGGGTCGCAAGGAGGAGTTTTTGTTACTCAAGTAGAAATTGATGAAGGGAACCCCCAAGAGCCTCCTGTGCCAAGTTTTGAATTAATTGTAGCAGATTTTAGAGGAAGGGAATTAGACCCTATTTTGGAACAAGCTAGTCAGCAATTTTTATCTGATAACAATTTTGTAAAATCTAGGGCTTTCTATCAGTTTGCATGGAGGGCAAACATGCACATTTTTGAACAAAGGTGTAGGAATATGAAAGCAGAGCATCCAGAAATGGATGAAACCTCCATTCAGAATCAAATAAAGGAACAAATGATACAAGAATTCCAGAATACAACCCCTAATGAGGGTAGACAGATGGTGAAAAATGCAAATATTTTATTATTGCCCAATTGGGATATTGCTGATGCCTTAATTTTTAATTCTATGTCAAATAAATTAGGATTACAAGATCCAGATAAAAAGGAATTCTTGGGAATAGCATTCATTAATGATCAAGTTGCCCTTGTTAGGTGGTCACTAAGAAGAGGATCCAGGACTACTCCATTACAGCATGATGATTCAGGACTAACAAGGAGTATCATTGTGAGGAGGGTCACTGATACTTCAAATGTATAGGCAGTCTACATGAATGTGGACTATTCTAAATCTTCCTTGGCCACTACAGAAAGAGAAGAAAAGGAAATGATTGATTTGTAGAGTAAGTATGAAATAGTGGTGGATGCCTACAATCAAGAAGTAAAAAAGAGAATTGAGCTGGAAAACAAGGTATCTCAATTGGAGAAGATACTTGGGAAAAGAAAGGTGGGAGAATCCAGTACACTTAGAATTGCGTACCCTTCACAGTCATTTTTTGGATCAACCCTTATCATTGAAATACATAACACCCCTAAAAGGCCCCAATTCTATACTGCAGAGGACTTTGAAGCAGAAAAAACCAAATTACATGAGTTCCAGATAGAATTTAGAAATCAACCGGAAGAAAAATCAAAGCAGGGTGTGGTATATTTGAGGGATAAAATACAATGGTCAACTTTTTATGATCAGTTGACAAGAATTGTAACCCTCATGGATGAGTTGATTAAAGAAAAGGATAGAGTGACTTCTCTTGTGTAAAAATGGAGGCAGAGAAATAATGATATTACAATCATATGTATATCTGCAGTCCAAATGCCTTATCATCAGGTTGAGAAGATTTTTGATTTATTAAATAAGCTAGAGAATTTTAATGGTGAAAGAGATTCTTTACAGAGAAGATTAACACTCTGTTTTTCCAAATATATTGCTGAAAAATTCACCCTATTTTCTTGTGCTTTAGAATCTGTTGATACTGTAAAGGAAAAGGAAAAATGGAAAAGGGAGATGGATGAGTTATTCAATGAAAGAATAATAAACATCATGAGTGAGACTGGCCACTGGTTCTGGGAAAAGACAAATGAAGAGCTAGTAAAAATACAGTTGTTTTATACTGCTATGAAGAAAGAATTTGATGATTTTGAAGAAAGTGCAAATTCCTTAATAAAGATACAAAGAGAAGCTCTAAGTTTTGATTGGCCAGATGATGATGTTTTTAATAAATGGAAAAATCAGTTTATGGAACAGATGTCAGGAGACAATGACGAGAAAGATGTGAAAGTAACAGTTACCCTTCTAATTAGTAATGAAGACATGGAAGATCCCCAGATTAAAGTGAGTTTGCAGGTAACTGAAGATGATACATCACTTGTAGACCTCATGTCTATGTACTCTGAAGATGAAGAATGATTGTAAAATTAGATCATATTGTCTTCTCCCAACAACTGAGATGCATAATACAAAGGGACCCACCAAGGAATGTTTGTTGTAATTAGCCTTTCTGTTATTTTGTTCTTGTCTTTTTGACAGAAGTATAGGTGAGTGCCCCATTTTTTAGAGGGACACCTGTCATTTGTTTTTAGCCCGAAGCTTGTTGCATATCACACTATTTAAGTGAGATCCCAAGGCTAAAGAAAGGGTCCCAATTCTATTTTCTTCTAAGTTTTGTGCTTAGTCTTGTTTTTGGTCCAAATTTGGAAAGCAAGTTTGTAATGTACTTTTCTGTCTAACTCTCTGAGAATACATGAATATAGAATGAGTTGTGTTTCTTCCTGAAGACCATTTTGAGTTTACTGTAAAGGATATACCATTTTCAAAGGAAATGAATACGAATTATGAACTGTCCCCCATATCAGTTCTTTCTGAATTTTGTCTCCTTTCAAATACTTACCTACTTTGATGTTGTATGAGTAAAAGCTTGTGCAATTGAATGCAATCAAATTAGGTTGTATGTCCATTTATCATTGTTGTTAATTCAATGGAATAAATAAATGCTTTGATGAATGTGATAAGTTTCCTTAAGTATTGAAAAGAATTTTTGAATGATAAGTTCTAATAAGAATTGCTGATAGAATTTCTTGTAAGACAAAAAATTAGATCCAAGAATTTGCTATAGACTCTAAACCCCAATGGGTTAGGCACTGATCAAGTTATTTTAGCTTAGGGAGAAATATCTTACAAATGGTTTTTCAAATGCATCATCAAATCAAATTTTACTTTTATTCCTTGTAGATCTTTAAATTTGGCCAGCACTTGTCTGCATGGAATGTTTTAGCTTCAGTTAGCCATTGTTGTTGAAAACATCTGTAGATCTATAGAAAAATTCTTGGCCATATCTGTTTATGGGATGTGTTTGTCAAGTTAGTAAGAATTATGTCTATGTTCAAGGATCTTGAAATGAGAATCAGAATGAAACTAAGAACAATCCTCATACACTTGTTTCAATTTTGAACCATCCCTGGGTATACCCACCCTAGTTTTGCAGAGCCAAAAGAGTAGAAAACCATCTGTGGTTTTGTTGAAGTTGGGTCCAAATACCTTACATATGCAATTGTTAATAAGAATAGGCTAAGTCTTTAGATTGTGTATGAACTGTCATTTTGGTATTAAGCTTTTTGTCGCTTAGTAGTTTTAGCACTTTTAAAAACACCAACAAAATGGCCACTCTGTCGGGGAATTGTCCAACACATCTATGAAAAGTACTGCAGTTTTCTTTGATCCTACTGTGAATGTGTGTGTCATGTGATTAATGTTTTGCCCATGGTTATAAGGGAATCTTTCAGTGTCAAACCTTGAGAATTTAAAGAAGATAGAGCCCAAGTACCATTACTACACACTGACATACCCAGCCTATCCAAGTGTCTTATCTAACAAGTAAGAGTTGCAGTCTTATGACATCAGTGATTGGTCTGTCTGTGCCATATTTTTTTTTTCCTACTTGTGTATTGTTTTCATTCAGTCAGTAAAAGTGTTATTATATATTTTCCTGAAATAGGGTGGCAACTCAGTCAAGGTTCTGAAGCTAGTGCTTATTCTAACAAAATGTGAATATGGCTGATAAGAGAAAAAAATCAAGAGCTTACATGAGAGCGAATCTTGATGTTTCAATGTATACTAATTTACCCCAAGGTGGTAGGAAGAACCAAAATAAGAAAAAGATAGATCCAAATCCCACTTGGAAACCCAGAGGTAATGCATCTATCAATTCTCGTTATCAACCAGTAATAGGAAGAGAATCTTCTTTGCTTAGCTCTGAATCCAAAACTACAAGACTCTTAGGAGGCATTTTTAGTACCCCATTACCAGATGAGAGAGTTTTTGGAGACAAGGACGTGTCTACTATGGGAATTGCTTCATTAAGACCAAATCCTATAGTTGATATAAATTATAGGCTAAGATTTAGGAGTTCATCTAATAGTCCTTTTAATCCTAGAGTAGCCCCATACGTAGAACCAAACCTTATAGATCTGGATGACCCTGCTGATTCCGAGGCAACTTTTGCAGATCCTAAAGAAGTGCACTTTGAGATAGAATTTTTGAAGAAATGGATTGCTGAGGAAGAAGCTAAATGCATTTGTCTTGAAAAAGAGAAGGAGCAAGCCACCTTAGATGCCATAACAGAAAGAGATGCTCTATTAAGAAGGATGGCTACTTTGAAAGAGAAAAATAAAAAATTAGAAGAGAATACCACAACTCTCCATAAGGATGTTTTTGGAGATGTTAATAATCTGAGAGCTAAAGTGCAAGAATAGGAGAAACACCTAAATCGAAGGTAAGAATCAGTTATTGCTCAAGTTCAAGCCTATAAACCTATTCAAGTTGATCTTGTAGAGCCCACTGCTAAAGCTCTAGATAAAGGGAAAGGCAAGGCTATAGGAATCCAAATCATGAGACTCAAGCTATACCAAGCAAACCTATACAACCCTCCATGTCGAAGTTAGATCTAGATCTTGAGAAGGCTCAAAAAGAGAGGAAAGATATTGCAAAAGAGCTTGAGAAGGTTGAGAATGAAGCTCAAGCTGCAGAAACTAGAAGGAAAATCCAATTCATAAAGTTTAATTCTACATTGGCTTCATGGCCCAATTTGTCTATCCTACCTATAAATACTGTACCAGTTAGTGCTCCCACAATTTCAACTCAGGGAATACCCCAATCTACCCCTACCTCATCCTCCAATATTGGCACCCAAGTCCCATTTGTCCCACAACAACAGTCCCTAGCTGCTCCACTGAGTCAAGCTAATATAGCTAGTACCTCAAATGTTCCTGGTTTCTAGAAGAAACCTATATACCTAGAAAAATATCGACAGATATCATTTGCTGGTATTCCTGGTGCCCCCCATCCCATATCTTTTGATTTAAGGGATAAATTGGTTAAGTTTTCTAAAAATAATACTGTTACTGGTGAAGAGTATTTGAGGATTTTCATTGACATGTTGAATGATTATGAAGTTGAACACGAAGACATGGTAATGAAATTGTCTATGCATTCATTAACAAAGGATGCAAGGAATTGGTTCAGGAGGTTGCCTAATGACAATATTACCTCATGGAGTGATCTGGAGAAGTTGTTCAAAGAGCAGTATGGGGATAATACCAATGCAGGATTCATGCTGAATGAGTTCAACAATATCAAGAAGAATCCAAATGAGTCCACATTTGATTTCAATGTGAGATTAAAAAAAGGTATGTACAAACTTTTTCAATTCATGAGGTTAAATGAAGACGTCTATCTCACAACCTATTTCAATGCTTTTGATAGCAAAATGGCTTATCAATTGAGGGATAAAGATCCTAAAACTTTGAGAGATGCCTATAGAGTTGTAGTAAATATAGAGAATAATAGAAAGGAATCTGGAAAACTAGGTAAGAGGGATGATCCTAACCTTTTTTCTAAAAACAATAACAAAAGGGAGGGTCACAAAACTCCTATAGGAAAAAAGCCTGAAGAACCTACTATAGGCCAAGTTTTAGAAAGGGTCAAGAAGATGAATCCCACTAGTTTCAATAAGCCAAATGTTGCTGAAAGACCCCTGTGAATAACAACAACTTCAATAGATAGCCTAGGATGCAGAATTACCTTTATACCACTCAGTGGAAAGATCGTAAATGAGTTCCCAACTAGACCCAAAATGTGAAGGATAAGGGTACTCTAGACCCTTTGGAAAGGAACATTGTAAATATGAATGATGATGTACCATGATGCATTATATGCCAATCACCTCATTCTGCTGATTATTGTGTTATTGCTCAGTCATTTTCCCAAGCCCAAGGAGTGCAAGCTGAAGAAGAAATTGAAGAGAAAAAGCATGATGATATAAGCTGCAATATGGTGAGCATGTGTGATGATTTGATAGATTTTGATTCAGAAGAGCCTGAAAATGATGTTACTAGGCAGATAATTTCTTACTAGCTACATCATAAGCAAGTACTTTTAGATGATGAAGGGTATGATACAGATAAGGTATGCAGTATACTTTTTGATGTAGGTCTCACAACTTTAAGCATGCTCTGCAAGTAGGAGATTGACAGAATTATGGCCGAAATGATTTCACAAGTCCATAGTAATTATAATTTGAGAAATAGAGCAATAAATAATGATGCAGGAAAGCCATCTAGTGTCTTCATCAAGGACATCACTCATAAGATAAATGATCAAGACAAGAAAGTTAGTGTAGATATGCCTAAGATCAAGGAGAACAAGGGTAAGAAATGGGAACCAAAGAAGAAGGTTCAATTTCAGATAAGTGAAGCAACAAAACCAGTTGTACAACCAAAGAAGTTAGAACCAAATGTTATCAAGAAAAATGTGGTGTCTACTACTCAAAAGACTCTGATTCCAAGTACTATTGTAAGACCTACTATGGTTGAACCTATTGATATTATATCCATGTTATCTCAAATTACTGTAAAAGTGCCCTTGTCTGAACTTTTTAGAATTGAAGAGAATAAGAATAAGGCTTTGTCATGGATGGGTGGAATAGAAAATAATAATATTATTATAGATCAAACCATGTCCCAACAAACCCCATTAGTAATAGAGGACATTGGTATCATATCCCAGATTACTCAAATGTTTCTAGATGATTCCTCAGTGGCATTCATAGAAGATATTGATCCTTTTTTCCTCAGTCTAATCATAAAGGGAAAGACCTTAAAAAATTACATGATAGACTCAGGAGCTTCCAACACTATAATGCCTTTCAAGGTAATGGAAGACTTAAGATTGAAGGTAGATACCAAGCAAGGTAGATGCAAAGGGATGGATGCTAGAGAAGTCCTAGTCATAGGTACTATAAATGCCCTACCATTCAAATTGGCTGCATATCCTGAAGTAGAATTGACCATGTCTTTCCTTGCGGTAGATATAACTCCACACTACGGGATGTTACTCTCCAAAAAATGGAGTACTGCCATGGGGGGAAGCCTACAATATGACCTTACTTATGCCACTTTTCATATAGGGGAAAAAGTTGTCTAGGTAAATAGGGAACCAAGGGTTAACCACATCTTAGGTGAAGAAATTGACAAAGATACCACTTGTTTCCTAGATACTAGGATTAATGCTTTCAGAGTTGAATTAATTATTCAGGAAGTTCAAAATTTACCTGCTATCATCGAAAATCAAGTTGAATGTTGCATGAATTCACCAAAATTATGGACAATGTTCTTTGATGGGGCTAGTTCTAAAGAGGGTGCAGGGGCAGGTGTAGTCTTTGTATCCCCTGAGAATAACACTTTTAGGTATTCATTCACCTTATGTTTTCCTGCACTAATAATATTGTAGAGTATGAAGCATTGCTGGTAGGGCTCAAAGTTGCCATACATCATAAAATTAAGAAATTATATGTCATAGGAGATTCTGAACTAATTATCTCTCAGATCAAAGGAACCTACTCATCCAAAAATAGGAGATTGAAAAAATATAAAAAATGCAGTCTAGGATCAGATAGAATTCTTTGATGCATTTGGGATCGCATGGAGAGATAGGACCCAAAATAAGATGGCTGATGTGTTGGCAAATGTAGCCATCAAGCCAAAAGAAATATCAATTCCAGGAATCTCCTAGATTGAGGTACAAAATAGGCCTTCCATACTTAAAAACATTGAAAATTGGTAGGTTTTTGAAGATGAAAAAGATATTACAAATTATTTGTTAAATGAAGACAAGTATCATGGTCAAGAGATGGATTGCAGTGGACTGAATGAAACCATAAATGGGAAGGAAACCATTTTTTGTCAAGAAATAATGTAATTGAAAACAAATAAGATGTCAAAGGGGCTAGTAGTCTTGGAAAATATTTTTCATAGCCAAGACAGATTAAAATCAGGAGTTAACAACCCCAAACCCCAGGAGTTAGAAGAAATAAACTTGGGTACTGATGAAGTGCCTAAAAGGGTTTATATTGGCCAACATCTACTTGTTGAAATCAAGAAAACATTGATTGACCTACTTAGAAAATATAGACATGTTTTTGCTTGGTCATATGATGACTTTAAGGCTTACAAGGAGGATCTTTTCCAGCATGTTATACCATTGAAGGATAATGTAACACCTTTTAGGCAAAAACAGAGACCAATCAATCCTACCCTTGCCCCAAAAATGCAAGAAGAACTGACAAAACTAAGAGATGGTGGAATAATCGAACCAATCAGGCATTCCACGTGGGTTTCAAACCTGGTTCCTATTAGGAAGAAGAATGGAGATATTAGGCTTTGTGTTGATTTTAGAAATTTAAACATTGCATCTCTGAAAGATAATTATGGCTTACCTAATATGGAAGCCATGTTACAACAAGTGACTGGCTCTGAATTGATGTCAATGATGGATGGTTTTTCTGGATATAATCAAGTTCTAGTAAAGGAAAGTGAATAGTTCAAGACAACCTTCACAACCCCTTGGGGAACATATGTGTATGTGAGGATGCCTTTTGGCTTGAATAATACAAGAGCTACCTTCCGAAGAGCCATGGATGTAGCATTTCATGAATATATTGACAAATTTATGGTTGTGTACTAGGATGATCTTATAGTGTATTCTAACAAGGTTGAAGATCACTGCAAACACTTGGAAAAAATATTTATAAAAGCCCTAGAATATGGGGTATCTTTAAACCCAAAGAAATGCACATTTGGGGTCACAAAAGGAAAGTTATTAGGACACATAGTGTCTAAGGATGGGGTAAAAATAGATCCTAAAAGGGTAATAGCTATTGATAAAGTCCCCAAACCAAAAAATGTGAAAGGGATTCAGTCCTTTTTTGGCCAAGTAAATTTTTTGAGGAGATTTGTTACCAATTTTTCTGAAATTAGTAGACCCATCTCGAAGATGCATATTTTTTCTTTTGCATCATTCCATACTGTAGCTACAGTCTTATTACAGAAAAATCAAGAACGATATGAGCAGCCTATTGCCTTTTTCAGCAAGTCACTGTAGCCTGCTGAACTAAAGTATGAAATAAATGAAAAGCAAGCATATGCTTTGGTAAAGGCTGTAAAAGCTTTCAGAAGTTACTTGGTAGGTGCTATTGTTATCGCTTTTTAACCTAGTGCTGCAGTCAAGGATATATTCTCTCAAGAGGAAGTGTTAGGCAGGAGGTGCAGATGGATCAATAGAATCCAGGAATTTAACATTGACATACAAATAATAAAGTTAGTAAGAGGTCAAGGTTTGGCCAAACTCATGGCCAAAACTAATCTAGAAGCTAATCAGATAAATCTGGTAAATGATGATCTTAGAGTTGACTTATGTGACATGGACCAATGTGACTGGTACACCAATGTCATATATTACTTGCAACATATGGAAGTTCCTCCCCATCTACCTAACAATAAAAAGAGGAATACTATATTGCAAGCCATCAGGTATATAATTGTCCAAAATAATTTATGGTGGAGAAACTGTGAGGGAGTTCTATTGAAGTGTGTTGATAAAGAAAGGGCAAAAGAGGTTTTGAAAGAAATGCATGCTGGATTATGTGGAGGACATTACATGGCCAAAACTATTGCACATAAGATAATGAGGTTTGGATTCTGGTGGCCTTCTCTATTCAAGGATGCTCAAGTTATGGTTAGAAAATGTGATCCTTGTCAGCGGTTTGATGCAAAGCTAAAATTCTCAGGAAATACTCCATTGAAGCTAGTTGAGACTCAAGCACCTTTTCAACAATGGGTTTGGACTTCATAGGAGAGATTTTCCCCAAGTCTAGCACTGGCTATTCTTGGATTCTGGTTGCTACTGACTACTTTACAAAATGGGTAGAGGCTATCCCCACAAGAAATGTGACAAGTAAAGTGGTAAATAATTTCCTGTTGAATAATATTATTTCTAGATTTGGATTTCCATAGATAATTGTCACAGATAATGCTATGTGTTTCAGATATGAGGATTTCATCAAATTTTGTGATAAATATGGAATTACAAGATCATCATCTACTCTATATCATCCACGAGGGAATGGACAATCTGAGTCCACAAATAAGAGCCTGTTGAAGGTCATTAAGAGAACCTTGGATGATAATAAAAAGGCACGGGATTCCAAGTTACAATTGGCAATATGGGCTGACAGAGTAACTGTAAAGAAAGAAATTTGTGTAGCTCCATTTGATTTAGTGTATGGGATTCAAGCCAGAATGCCTTAGAACAACTTGATGGGACTATACAATTACATCCAGTTATATGATGAAGATACTATAGATGAAATGCAAGAAAGAATGGATGAATTGGTAGGATTGACCAAAACTAGAAGAGAAGCATCTTTGAGGAACCAAAAGTTTCAATTGCAAGTCAAGACACTCTATGATAAAAGAACTGTAAGCAGAAAATTTGAAAATGGAGATCTAGTCTTAATGTGGAATGCCAAAATTGAAGATAAAGGAAAACATGGTAAATTTGATCCTATTTGGTTAGGCCCATATCTCATTGAGAATACTTGGGGTGAAGATTCTTATATAATCAAAGATATATTTGACAATATTCTTGAATTTCTAGTTCATGGATAGTTCTTGAAGAGGTATTTTTCTTGAAAAATACTTATTTTCTTCCATGAATAGTAGTTTTAGGGTTTCCTGTCATTTTTTTTTCTGTAAATCCTTGTAAGTATCCTCATGCAGTCTAGTTCTTTGTTTTTGTGTGTTGCTTTGTGCTCTCTGAAGAAGTTGTCATCTTACCAAATGTGTGGTCTACTCTCCCATAGATTCTGAATTCTTGCATAGACTCAAGTAGTCTATCATCCCCAGATAGAGCCACTGTTGGTCTGACTTTTTGTGTAACAGAAGTCTTTTGTTCAATTCTAAAAAAGTCAAATTTTTTATTTCTAAATGAAACATAGGGTTTTTGGATAATCCATCCATTGGCAAAAAACTTATGAAAACCCTATGTTCTCTCTATTCATAAATTATCGGGTGTGAAATTTTGAATTTTCAAATGAGACAAATATTCTGTCACTTTTTATCTTCTTTTCTCCCGAGTTACCTTTCTTTTAATTTTCTCAGCCGTCAGATCCAGGTAGATCTACCATTGTTGTTACCTCGCTATGCAAAATTACATGCTTTTTAAGTATGGCGAGGTAGCAAATGCTGAGTATTTTACGAGGTCGGACTGTAAAGTGAAGATACGACAGTCAGATCTTTGTTTTCTAAATGATTTATTGTGCAAGTACACGTTGCAACTACCATCAAAACAGGAAAGGGGACCCAGTAAAATATCTAAAATCAGAGCCAGAATGATGATTTTTCTGACGCTTCGCCACTTTTCTATCAAAAAAATCATAAACTTCGCCGTTAGCGAAGTAGCGAGGCCTATGAAATCTGAAGGGGCGGTGACATTGCCTTTTGCCGGTACCATGACTACACTAGGTGGCATGATAAGTCATAAATATCGTTGTCAGAAGTAGTTTAAATAACAAAAATAATTATTTGCTGCCCCTTGCATTTTCTGGTACAAAATTCATTAAAGTGTCGGAGCTTGCTACCTCGCTATCGAAAAAATTAGATACTTTGCCGTTAGCAAAGTAGCGAGGCCTCATGAAATCTGAAGGTCGACAGGACCTTTGGTGATGTTGAATGATAATTAGGACTACAGTAAAATCTTGACATGCGCCAACTATGCAAAAATCCGTATTTCATTAATGCCTTTCTGATCGAATGTACATAGAGATCTTGAACGTCAAATTGGAACAGAATCAACAGTCCTCACTACCTCGCTTTAAAAAATTGCATGCTTTTTAAGCCATGCGACATAGCGAATATGAATTAGAAGACCCCGTGCACTTTCCTCACCCTTGATTGAGTATATGATCAAAGTCTATCGTCTTCTCGCTATGAAGAGTTGCGAGGGAGATAATTATAGTGACATAGCAAATAGGGCCCATCATTTTCTTTCTAAGCAAAGCCAGTAACATATCATTTGACCAAGGTGCTCGTTGTTTATGCATAATGAAGTAGCGACATGATGACACGTGTCCTCAGTTGTCAATGGGTCCAAATACAAGTGCCATCAAGGAAAGAATTATATACGTGGTAAGTTCTCATTGGGTAAATTGACTAACATGTCAAATGCAACTACTAGTTGTTCTCTCCGTATCACATGATCGTAGGATCTTTGAAGATCGACGACGCAGATTTAAACATAGAATGCAGTGCCACTCTCTGTATTAATTAGACATGAAAGCATCATCTATGAGAAAAAATAGAGTATAATACAGAGATATTTCATCAGTTTCATCTTACGCTAGCAAAGATTTGGAGCCATTCTTGTGCAGAAGCAATTACTGAAGGAAATTGTGCCGAAGCCTAGTAGAAATTGTGAAGTTGTCTGTTCGTGGAAAGTTTGCAAAAATACAGAGGAAAAATAAGACATAATTCCAGTAAGTAGTACTACCATAATCCTCGTAGGCTTTTTAGTTCTATAAAAAATTAGTCCAAGATGCCTCCGAAGAAGGGATTTTTAGGTGCAGTAAATTATTTGGATAGGAATGTGCATGATGATTTTGCTTGAGTTGCTTCCTGAGTCTACTGTAGAGATAGTACAAGTTAAAAGGTTAACCTCATTGAACCCTAGGCTAAGGATAGCTAATGGATTGTATGATAAAGGTAATTGGGTTCAGGATGCTTAGACTTCTCAAACTGGTTTGAGTTTGTTCAAAAAATGGTTCGTAGAAAGGAAATTATATGCCCCTCATGCCAATATATGGAATTTTGATCTTGGAAATCTTGTTGTTCCCAGTGTGTTTATGGATTATGACCTGCTTGAAACTATAGAAAAGAGCTATGATCTAGCCACTAAGGTAGTGAGAAGAATGGATGGTGAGGTATTAATTACCATCAGTCTAGAAGAAATTAGTAATGTTTTCAGTCGGGTACCTCTCACTATGTATCATGTGCCCATTAATTTGATAGAGTTAGAAAAAGAATATATGTCCAAAAGGGATGTAGTTAGACAAGGTGCACTGAAAGCCCACATAGGCAGAATTGGAAACCTACCAGCAATAACATCATCTTCTAAAGAACCTTTCAAGAAATCATGCTTTAATGCCAAGGTAGTAGAGATATCCAGGACCCTGTGCAGAGTCTTCGGAGAGGGTGAAGAAGACTTTATTCCAGTGAGCTTCATGTATATGATCACCCAAATCTCTTCTTTTGGTTTAGAAATAATTTTTGATTTTGCATCTTACTTGGCTAATGAGATTCACAATGGATTGGTGGGGATTGCAAAGGGAAAGGTGGAAAAGGTTTGGGGTCAGTACTCCCTATTGATGCATATGTTTCTTTTTAAAGGGGTTACATATTTCAGTAAAGAAATGGTTTTAAATAAGGAACAAGAGGGAGGCACTACCAGTTACATTATGGAGTGCAGACATGACTGGGGAAGCAAAAAATGCTAGTTTTGTTGGATTTGATAGGAAATTTGCTTCTAAACTAAGATGCCTCATGTTGAGTGACAATCCTAGAATTCCTAAGACACCAATGCATCTTGTTAGGCCTATGGACAGACCCCATAGTTAAAAAATTTCACATAATTGGGGAGATATAATCCCATATCTAGTCTCAACTGTCATTAGGGTCTATGGGTTCAAAGAGAGACCCCATGTACTACCCTATCAGGTACCTTTAAAGGTAGGGGTAGCTGAATTTTTATGGAAGTTGGGAGGAGTGGAGGAGACCTTTTTGCACAAAAGGGGAACAGGATCAATTTTTCCTACTTGCACTGTAGCTCACCAATTTGTAATAACTAAAGAAGGGTGGATCTTCCTCTACAAATTTTTGGATTGGTATAAGATGGCAGTATCTCATGGTCATTTTTGTGACATAGAAGATTGTTTTAATTCTGCTCTTAGACATAGGATTAAGCTTCGTCCAAGTCAGCATGAATTCTATTTCCCTGAAGATATAATAAGGAATGAATATTCTCTCCAAGAACAAGAAACAAAGATAGAAAAATGGAGAGTCTATTCAAAATTTTTGGATTTTATTAATTGTTTTGACAAAGATTACAGTCCTCTTAGTAATGTTGCAACTAATGCAGATAGGATAAATAAGTTCATGAGTACATTCTTAGAAATAATAGAGGTAATGAATGAAAAGAAACAACATTTTATTTATTCTTTTCCAGATAAAGCCAGAGAAGTTATGAGGAAATTGGGTTTCACCCCTAACATAGGAGTAGGTCCACTGGATGTGTGAAAGAGGATGGGATATACTATTATTCGGGATTAGATGCCCATTATAAACAAAGAAAAATAGGTAATTGAATCTACTAATACTGTCCTTGAAGAAAGACCCCCTGAACCTTCTCCCAAAAGAAGAAAAATAATAAGGGAAGAGGAATCCCATGATGAAGGTCACTCACCTTCCCAAACTCCAATGACAATTGAGGAAGAGCAGCTCACCAATGAGAAAATTGAACAAATGGGGTCGCAAGGAGGAGTTTTTATTACTCAAGATGAAATTGATGAAGGGAACCCCTAGGAGCCTCCTGTGCCAAGTTTGGAATTAACTGTAGTAGATTTTAGAGGAAGGGAATTAGACCCTATTTTGGAACAAGCCAGTCAGCAATTTTTTTCTAATAACAGTTTTGTAAAATCTAGGGCTTTCCATCAGTTTGCATGGAGGCCAAACATGCACATTTTTTAACAAAGGTGTAGGAATATGAAAGCAGAGCATCTAGAAATGGATGAATCCTCCATTCAGAATCAAATAAAGGAACAAATGATACAAGAATTCCATAATATAATCCCTGATGAGGGTAGACAGATGGTGAAAAATGCAAATATTTTATTATTTCCCAATTGGGATATTGCTGATGCCTTAATTTTTAATTCTGTGTCAAATAATTTAGGATTACAAGATCCAGATAAAAAGAAATTCTTTGGAACAACATTCAGTAATGATCAAGCTGCCCTTATTATGTGGTCACTAAGAAGAGGATCCAGGACTACTCCATTACAACTTGATGATTCAAGACTAACAGGGAGTATCATTGTGAGGAGGGTCACTGATACTTCAAATGTATAGGCAGCCTACATGAATGTGGACTATTCTAAATTTTCCTTGGCCACTACAGAAAGAGAAGAAAAGGAAATAACTTATTTGCAGAGTAAGTATGAAATAGTGGTTGATGCCTACAATCAAGAAGTAATAAAGAGAATTGAGCTAGAAAACAAGGTATCTCAAGTGGAGAAGATACTTGGGAAAAGAAAGGTGGGAGAATCCAGTACACTTAGAATTGCATACCATTTACAGATATTTCTTGGATCAACCCCTATAATTGAAATACCTGACACCCTTGAAAGGCCCCAATTCTATACTGTAGAGGACTTTGAAGCAGAAAAAACCAAATTACACGAGTTGCAGAAAGAATTTAGAAATCAATAGGAAGAAAAATTGAAGTAGGCTGTGGTATATTTGAGGGATAAAATACAATGGTCAAATTTTTATGATTAGTTGACAAGAATTGTAACCCTCATGGATGAGTTGAATAAAGAAAAGGATAGACTGACTTCTCTTGCATAGAAATGGAGGGAGAGAAATAATGATATTACAATCATATGTATATTTGCAGTCCAAATGCCTTATCATCAGGTTGAGAAGATTTTTGATTTATTAAATAAGCTAGAGAATTTTGATGATGAAAGAGATTCTTGACAGAGAAGATTAACACTCTGTTTTTCCAAATATATTGCTGAAATATTCACCCTATTTTCTTGTGCTTTAGAATCTATTGATATAGTAAAGGAAAAGGGAAAATGGAAAAGGGAGATGGATGAGTTATTCAATGAAAGAATAATAAACATCATGAGTGAGACTGGCCACTGGTTTTGGGAAAAGACAAATGAAGAGCTAGTAAAAATACAGTTTTTTTATACTGCTATGAAGAAAGAATTTGACGATTTAGAAGAAAGTGCAAATTCTTTAATAAAGATACAAAGAGAAGCTCTAAGTTTTTATTGGCCAGATGATGATTTTTTTAATAAATGGAAAAATTAGTTTATGGAACAGATGTCAGGAGACAATGAGGAGGAAGATGCGATAGTAATAGTTACCCTTGTAATTAGTAATGAAGACATGGAAGATCCCCAGATTAAAGTGAGTTTACAGGTAACTGAAGATGATACATCACTTTATGAACTCATGGCTATGTACTCTGAAGATGAAGAATGATTGTAAAATTAGATCATATTGTCTTCTCCCAACAACTGAGAAGCATAACAGAAAGGGACCCACCAAGGAATGTTTGTTGTAATTAGCCTTTATGTTATTTTGTTCTTGTATTTTTGACAGAAGTATAGGTGAGTGCCCCCTTTTTTAGAGGGACACCTGTCATTTGTTTTTAGACTGAAGCTTGTTGCATCTCACACTATTTAAGTGAGATCCCAAGGCTAAAGAAAGGATCCGAATTCTATTTTCTTCTAAGTTTTGTGCTTAGTCTGCTTTTTGGTCCAAATTTGAAAAGCAAGTTTTTAATGTACTTTTTTTTCTAACTCTCTAAGAATACATGAATATAGAATGAGTTGTGTTTCTTTCTGAAGATCATTTTGAGTCTGCTGTAAAGGATATACCATTTTCAAAGGAAATGAATACAAATTATGAACTATCCCCCATATCAGTTCTTTCTAAATTTTGTCTCCTTTTAAATACTTAGCTGCTTTGATGTTGTATGAGTAAAAGCTTGTGCAATTGAATGCAATAAAATTAGGTTGTATGTCAATTTATCATTGCTATTAATTCAATGGATTAAATAAATGCTTTGATGAATGTGATAAGTTTCCTTAAGTATTGAAAAGGATTTTTGAATGATAAGTTCTGATAAGAATTGCTGATAGAATTTGTTGTAAGGCAACAAATTAGATCCAAGAATTTGTTATAGACTCTGAACCCCAATGGATTAGGCACTGATCAAGTTATTTTAGCTGAAGGAGAAATATCTTACAAATGGCTTTTCAAATGCATCATCAAATCAAATTTTACTTTTATTCCTTGTAGATCTTCAAAGTTGGCTAGCACTTGTCTGCATGGAATGTTTTAGCTTCAGTTAGCCATTGTTGTAGAAAACATCTACAGATCTATAGAAGAATTCTTGGCCATATCTGTTTATGGGATGTGTTTATCAAGTTAGTAAGAATATTGTCTATGTTCAAGGATCTTGAAATGAGAATTAAAATGAAACTAAGAACAATCCTCATACACTTGTTTCAATTTTGAACCATCCCTGGGTATACCCACACTAGTTTTGCAGAGCCAAAAGAGTAGAAAACCATTTGTGGTTTTGTTGAAGTTGGGTCCAAATACCTTACGTATGTAATTGTTAATAAGAATAGGCTAAGTCTTTAGATTGTGTATGTACTATCATTTTGGTATTAAGCTTTTTTTCACTTAGTAGTTTTAGCACTTTTAAAAACACCAACAAAATGGCAACTCTGTTGGGGAATTGTCCAACACATCTGTGAAAAGTACTGCAGTTTTCTTTGGTCCTGCTATGAATGTGTGTGTCATGTGATCTATGTTTTTCCCGTGGTTATAAGGGAATCTTTCTGTATCAAACTTTGAGAATTTAAAGAAGATAGAGCCCAAGTACCATTACTACACACTGACATACCTAACCTATCCAAGTGTCTTATCTAACAAGCAAGAGTTGCAGTCTTACGACATCAGTGATTGGTCTGCCTGTGCCATATATTTTTGTTCCTACTTGTGTATTATTTTCTTTCAGTCAGTAAAAGTGTTATTATATATGTTCCCGAAATAGGGTGGTGACTCAGTCAAGGTTTTGAAGCTAGTGCTTATTATATAAAAAGGTGTATATGGCTAACAAGAGAAAAAACACAAGAGCTTACATGAGAGCGAATCCTGATGTATCAATGTATACTGATTTACCCCAAGGTTGTAGGAAGAACCAAAATAAGAAAAAGATAGATCCAAATCCCACTTGGAAACCTAGAGGTAATGCATCTATCAATTCCTGTTATCAACCAGTAATAGGAAGAGAATCTTCTTAACTTAGCTCTGAATCCAAAACTACAAGACTCTTAGGAGGCATTTTCAGTACCCCATTACTAGATGAGAGAGTTTTTCAAGACAAGGATGTGTCGACAATGGGAATTGCTTCATTAAGACCAGATGCTATAGCTGATATAAATTATAGTATAGGATTTAGGAGTTCATCTAATAATCCTTTTAATCCCAGAGTAGCCCCATACGTAGAACCAAACCTTATAGATTTGGATGACCTTGCTGATTCCGAGGAAACTTTTGTAGATCCTAAAGAAGTGCACTTTGAGATAGAATTTTTGAAGAAATGGATTGTTGAGGAAGAAGCTAAATGCATTCATCTGTAAAAAGAGAAGGAACAAGCCACCTTAGATGCCATAATAGAAAGAGATGCTCTGTTAAGAAGGATGGCTGCTTTGAAAGAGCAAAATAAAAAATTAGAAGAGAATACCACAACTCTCCATAAGGATGTTTTTGGAGATGTTGATAATTTGAGAGCTAAAGTGCAAGAATAGGAGAAACACCTAAATTGAAGGCAAGAACCAGTTATTGCTCAAGTTCAAGCCTATAAACCTGTTCAAGTTGATCCTGTAGAGTCTACTACAAAAGCTCTAGATAAAGGGAAAGGCAAGGCTATAGGAATCCAAATAAATGAGCCTCAAGCTATACCAAGCAAACCTATATAACCCTCTATGTCAAAGTTAGATATAGATCTTGTGCAGGCTCAAAAAGAGAGGGAAGATCTTGCGAAAGAGCTTGAGAAGGTTGTGAATGAAGCTCAAGCTGCAGAAACTAGAAGGAAAGTCCAATTCATAAAGTCTAATTTTGCATTGGCTTCATGGCCCAATTTGTCTATCCCACCTATAAATACTGTACCAATTAGTGCTCCCACAATTTCAACTCAGGGAATACCTCAATCTGCCCCTACCTCATCCTCCAATATTGGCACCCAAGTCCCATTTGTCCCACCACAATAGTCCCAAGCTGCTCCACTAAGTCAAGCTAATATAGCTAGTACGTCAAATGTTCCTGGTTTCTAGAAGAAACCTATATACCTAGAAAAATATAGACAGATATCATTTGCTGGTATTCTTGGTGCCCCCCATCCCATATCTTTTGATTTAATTGATAAAGTGGTTAAGTTATCTGGAAATAATGTTGTTACTGGTGAAGAAAATTTGAGGATTTTCATTGACATGTTGAATGATTATGAAGTTGAACACGAAGACACGGTAATGAAATTTTTTGTGCATTCACTAACAGAGGATGCAAGGGATTGGTTCAGGAGGTTGCCTGATGACAGTATTACTTCATGGAGTGATTTGGATAAGTTGTTCAAAGAGAAGTATGGGGACAATACCAATGCAGGATTCATGTTGAACAAGTTCAACAATATCAAGAAGAATCCAAATGAGTGCACATTTGATTTCAATGTGAGATTCCAAAAAGGTATGTACAAACTTTTTCAATTCATGAGGTTAAATGAAGACGTCTATCTCACAACCTATTTCAATGCTTTTGATAGCAAAATGGCTTATCAATTGAGGGATAAAGATCTTAAAACTTTGAGAGATGCTTATAGAGTTCCATTAAATATAGAGAATAATAGAAAGGTATCTGGCAAACTAGGTACGAGGGATGATCCTAAGCTTTTTTCTAAAAACAATAAAAAAAGGGATGGTGACAAAACTCCTATAGGAAAAAAGCCCAAAGAACCTACTATAGGCCAGGTTTCAGAAATGCTCAAGAAGATGAATCCCACTAGTTTCAATAAGCCAAATGTTTCTGAAAGACCCCTGTGAATAACAACAACTTCAATAGACAGCCTAGGATGCAGAATTACCCTTATAGCACACAATGGAAAGATGGTAAACCAGTTCCCAACTAGACTCAAAATGTGAAGGATAAGGGTACTCTAGACCCCCTGCAAAGGAACATTGTAAATATCAATGATGATGTACCATGGTGCATTATATGCCAATCACCTCATTCTGCTGATTATTGTGTTGTTGCTTAGTCATTTGCCCAAGCTCGAGGAGTGCAAGCTGAAGAAGAAATTGAAGAGAAAAGCCATGATGATATAAGCTGCAATATGGTGAGAATGTGTGATGATTTGATAGATTTTGATTCAGAAGAGCCTGAAAATGATGTTACTAGCCAGAGAATTGCTTACTAGATACATCATCAACAAGTACTTTCAGATGATGAAGGGTATGATACAGATAAGGTATGCAATACATTTTTTGATGTAGGTCTCACAAGTTTAAGAATGCCCTCCAAGGAGGAGATTGACAGAATTATGGCCGAAATGATTTCACAAGTCCATAGTAATTATAATTTGAGAAATAGAGCAATAAATAATGATGCAAGAAGGCCATCTAGTGTCTTCATCAAGGACATCACTCATAAGATGAATGATCAAGACAAGAAAGTCAGTGTAGATGTGCCTAAAATCAAGGAGAACAAGGGTAAGAAATGGGAACCAAAGAAGAAGGTTCAATTTTAGATAAGTGAAGCAACAAAACTAGTTGTGCAACCAAAGAAGTCAAAACCGGATGTTATCAAGCAAAATGTGGTGTCTACTACTCAAAAGACTCTGATTCCAGGTACTATTGTAAGACCTACTATGGTTGAACCTAATTATATGATATCCATGTTATCTCAAATTACTATAAAAGTGCCCTTGTCTAAACTTTTTAGAATTGAAGAGCATAAGAATAAGGCTTTATCATGGTTGGATGAAATAGCAAACAATAATATTATTATAGATCAAACCATGTCCCAACAGACCCCATTAGTAATAGAGGACATTGGTATCATATCCCAGATTCCTCAAATGTTTCTAGATGATTCCTCAGTGGCATTCATAGAAGATATTGATCATTTTTTCCTCAGTCTAATCATAAAGGGGAAGACCTTAAAAAATTGCATGATAGACTCAGGAGCTTCCAACACTATAATGTCTTTCAAGGTAATGGAAGCCTTAGGATTGAAGGTAGATACCAAGCAAGGTAGATGCAGAGGGATGGATGCTAGAGAAGTCCTAGTCATAGGTACTATGAATGCCCTACCATTCAAATTGGTTGCATATATAGAAGTAGAATTGACCATGTCTGTCCTTGTGGTAGATATACCTCCACACTATGGGATGTTACTCTCCAGAAAATGGAGTGCTTCCATGGGGGGAAGCCTACAGTGTGATCTTACTTATGCCACTTTTCATATAGGGGGCAAAGCTGTCACGGTAAATAGAGAACCAAGGGTTAACCACATCTAAGGTGAAGAAATTGACAAAGATACCACTTGTTTCCTAGATATTGGGATTAATGCTTTTAGGGTTGAATTAATTATTCAAAAAGTTGAAAATTTACCTGCTATCATCGAAAATCAAGTTGAATGTTGCATGAATTCACCCAAATTATGGACAATGTTCTTTGATGGGGCTAGTTCTAAAGAGGGTGCAGGGGCAGGTGTAGTCTTTGTGTCCCCTGAGAATAACACTTTTAGGTATTCATTCACCTTGAAGTTTGCCTGCACTAATAATATTGTAGAGTATGAAGCATTGCTGCTAGGGCTCAAAGTTGCCATACATCATAAAATTAAGAAATTATATGTCATAGGGGATTCTAAACTAATTATCTCTCAGATCAAAGGAACCTACTCATCCTAAAATAGGAGATTGAAACAATATAGAAATGTAGTCTGGGATCAGATAGAATTCTTTGATGCATTTGGGATCGCATGGAGAGATAGGACCAAAAATAAGATGGCTGATCTGTTGGCAAATGTAGCCATCAAGCCAAAAGAAATATCATTTGCAGGAATCTCCCAGATTGAGGTGTAAAACAGGCCTTCCATACCTGCCAACATTGAAAATTGGTAGGTTTTTGAAGATGACAAAGATATTACAGATTTTTGGTTAAATGAAGACAAGTATCACGGTCAGGAGATGGATTGCAGTGGACTGATTGAAACCATAAATGGGAAGGAAACCATTTTTGGTCAAGAAATAATCCAATTGAAAACAAATAAGATGCCGAAGGGGCTAGTAGTCTTGGAAAATATTTTTGATAGCCAAGATAGAGTAAAATTAGGAGTTAACGACCCCAAACCCCAGGAGTTAGAAGAAATAAACTTGGGTACTGATGAAGTGCCTAAAAGGGTTTATATTGGCCAACATCTACCTGTTGAAATCAAGAAAACATTGATTGACCTACTTAGAAAATACAGACATGTTTTTGGTTGGTCATATGATGACCTTAAGGCTTACAGGGAGGATCTTTTCCAGCATGTCATACCATCAATGGAAAATGTAAGACCTTTTAGGAAAAAATAGAGACCAATCAATCCTACCCTTGCCCCAAAAATGCAAGAAGAAATGAAAAAAATTAGAGATGGTGGAATAATCAAACCAATCAAGCATTCCACCTGGGTTTCAAACCTGGTTCCTGTTAGGAAGAAGAATGGAGATATTAGGCTTTGTGTTGATTTTAGAAACTTAAACATTGCATCTCTGAAAGACAATTATGGCTTACCTAATATGGAGCCATGTTACAACAAGTGACTGGCTCTAAATTGATGTCAATGATGGATGGTTTTTTTTGGATATAATCAAGTTCTAGTAAAAGAAAGTGAACAGTTCAAGAGAGCCTTCACAACCCCTTGGGGAACATATGTGTATGTGAGGATGCCTTTTGGCTTGATTAATGCAGGAGCTACCTTCCAAAGAGCCATGGATGTAGCATTTCATGAATATATTGACAAATTTATGGTTGTGTTCCAGGATGATCTTACAGCCTATTATAACAAGGCTGAAGATGACTGCAAACACTTGGAAAAAATCTTTATAAAAGCCCTAGAATATGGAGTATCTTTAAACCCAAAGAAATGCACATTCGGGGTCACAAAAGGAAAGTTATTAGGAAACATAGTGTCTAAGGATGGGGTAAAAATAGATCCTGAAAGGGTAATAGCTATTGATAAAGTCCCCAAACCAAAAAATGTGAAAGAAATTTAGTCCTTTTTTGGCCAAGTAAATTTTATGAGGAGATTTGTTACCAATTTTGCTGAAATTAGTAGACCCATCTCGAAGATGCTCAAGAACGGAGCCATTATAGATTGGAATGGTGAACCTTCATAAGCAATGCAGGATATAAAAACTACAATAAAGAATGCTCCAGTGCTAAGGACCCCAGATTATGCAAAACCCATGCATATTTTTTCTTTTGCATCATTCCATACTGTAGCTGCAGTCTTATTACAGAAAAATCAGGAAGGATATGAGGAACCTATTGCCTTTTTCAGCAAGTCACTGCAGCCTGCTGAACTGAAGTATGAAATAAATGAAAAGCAAGCATATGCTTTGGTAAAGGCTGTAAAAGCTTTAATAATTTACTTGGTAGGTGCTACTATTATCGCTTTTGTACCTAGTGCTGCAGTCAAGGATATATTCTCTCAACAGGAAGTGTCAGGCAGAAGGTGCAGATGGATCAATATAATCTAGGAATTTAATATTGACATACAAATAACAAAGTTAGTAGGAGGTCAATGTTTGGCCAAACTAGCAAAGATAATACTAGCACGTGAGAAGATAATACTAGCAAAGATTTGAAGGAAGTAAAAAGGGGTGAATTGATCAGTATACATTAAAAGTGACTTAGAAGAAGGATAGAATTGCAAAATCAATTATTAGAATAGAGGATCATAGATACAACAATTCCATATTAGATAAGAAAGGATTATGAAGGATTGAATTGAGATTTGAAATCAGAAATACTACATTGTAAGTATATCAGATCAAACATTCTACTATACTTTCTAACAACTATATCAGTAGGATGAAATCCTTTGTATGAAGGTTGACTTAAAAGTCATTGTGAAATAATTTAACAATGTGATATTCCAAGTCAGTGTTCTAAATTCCTTTAGCCATGTACACTTTTAATAAGGTGTTAAAATCCTTTAACAGGGTGGGATCTAACAATCTTTTATAAGCCTTTAATAGGGAAGGCCTTTCACAGGGTAGATCATGAGAATTATCAAATCATGTAACCTTAACAAGTGAACTTTATTTCTATAGTAGTAAAGAATTCTGGGTGTCATACCCACCCCATTTTTACCTTCTCATTAGAAGGTTTCTAGGTAATCATATCTAGTGTCAAGTGTTTATGTGGATGCATTTACTTTACATGTTACTTCAATATGTTTATGCATGCATTATTTTAAAGTTAAAAGTTTTATTGGCTAGAGATTAATACTTGTAATTCAAACCCCTCCCCCCCCACCCCCCCAACCTCAGAAGTATACATTTCCCATTTGTATTTCCAATAATTGGTATAAAAGCTAAGTTCTCATTAGGAGAAGCCTTATAGTTTGGGAAAAAGATCTTGAGATGGAAGTTTACAAGTTCGGAAAGACCATTGAGAATCTGTTAGAGTAATTATGTGTTTGCACTTATTAATTAAATTGCTTTGATTTAATTAAATCATTTTCCTATTACTCTGGTTTTCTTACGCTATCTTGTAGGTGCATATAATTAATATTTTATTAATTATATTGTGCAACCTAGCTTTTTTAGGATTTAGATTACCCTTTTTAGGTTTCAATCTCCTTTATAAGGATTGATATCTTTGTAAATTATGAAGATCCATTGAATAATGTTTTCTTCATCCTAGTTTTTCAGATCAAACCCTTGCCTCTTCTTGTCTTTTTCTTCTCCATGATAGGTTTTCTACATACAAGTTTTCTTGGGCTTCATAGATTTGTTATGCACTTTTACTCAAATCCTACATGGTATCAGAGCTAGATCTACTATAGCTTGTTCACTATTTTAGGAAAATGGGAGAACAAGGGTTTAGCAGATCAGATCTAGTGTTTTTTCTAGTTTTTTCTAAGAAAATAGGGGGTTCACCAATTTTTAGAGCAGTTTGAGGCCAAACAGACATCATAGATGGATTGAAAAGGCATCAAAACCCTCGTTTCCATATAAAACTTGTCTAATTTGGACAATGTTGATTTGGGAGGCAAAAACATTTTCTGCATAGGGCTGTATGGCATCTACACACAATTTGAGGCATGAAAATTAAAAAAAATTGCAAAAAAAAGTGCAGCAATTTATTTTTACTCGTGATGGCTATTTAGAGACAACAGAACCACTAGCAATTAACTATTGTGGTCACTACTAGAGGAAACAATGAGTGGTTACCGTTGGTGGCCTGCAATGGCTTCGCCAGTAGTGCCTGCCACGACCCCGTGGGTGCTTTGCTCCATGGTGACCCTCCACCCTCCTACCACCCTGGGCACCACTCTTCTAGTGGTACATGGGTGGCACCTTTTTTTTTATTTTTTAAATTATTTTTTTATTAAAAAAATAATTTTTCTTGCATTTCAGAGGGCTTGGTGGTTTTTTCTTCGTAACTTGAGCATAAAGACATACTTTTTTTATTCAAAAAATGTGCTAGAAAGCCAATTCTAAGATAGAGATATATTTGTAGTCTTTTTTGAGTTTTGATGTAGTTTGGTTTCCTATTTTGGTAGTCAAAGCTAGATGTTCTATTTTTCACTCTGAGAGGCGTATCTTGAGCATCTGATCTCCATTTTTGGACTTCCTTATATCGCTGGAAAGCTCTTTCTATGCTCTTTCCAATGATGCTAGTTTTTGTTCTAGATTTTTCTCTAGGAACATTTTATTTAGCCCTCTACATTTTTGCATGCTGGTGGATATCCTAGCAATTTTAGGTCGGGGGATCAATTTTTTTGCTTCAGATGCTTTGTAGTGGGCTGTACCTTCTATTGTATCAGCCTTATGCTTTTTTTTCTCATTTTTGATATTCATTATAAAAATCTTTATGAAATTGCACTAAGATAAAGTGCCACTCTTGTGTTTAAGGATCTTTTTCATCATTGTGATTTGTTGTACTCACACTATTTTATAAAGTGCCATGGGGGGATAATTGACTACTATTTTGGCCCTCTTCCTTTGTTAAGAGATTGTCCCTTCCATGACATTAGCCCCATGATGTGTCGATGACACATGACTTTATAGGTGTTTGTACCTCACTCTTGATGTGTTTGGTTCCTATGTTGTAAGAGATTTTTGGCCCATCTTTTTAGTTGCATGTCACCTCACCCCGTCTGCATTAGGGGGGGTTATATTGGTGTTCTATGCTTCCTTGGTTCAATGGTTTGTTAGTGTGAGCTATGTATTTGGTACCTAATCCTACATACTAGGTGATTGTAGTGGTTGGCTACCTATACATTTTAGTGATATGGATCATCTACCATATAGACACACTTGGTTTGTGCCTTCTATTTCCATGGAGGTTCTTCAAATCAGCACCTTTTGATAGATTTTTGTAGCTTTTCATGCTTCAGTGGTTCTCTTCATGATCTGTCTTTGTTCCTATCTTCTGGAAGATTCTTTTCTATCTCTTTTTGAAGAGGGCTTTTTCCCATTGGGTTCTCTCCTTTGTCTTCAATTTATAGAGATTTCCTTGTATTGGGTACCTAATCAGGCCTTGTTATTGAGACCCACTTTTCTACTTTCATAGCTATGCTATGTTAGCTTACCTCCTAAGCTTTACTTAAGCGGGGGTGTTAGAGTAATTATTTGTTTGAACTTATTAATTAAATCACTTTGATTTAATTAAATAATTTGTCTATTTCTCTAGTTTTCTTAAGTTATCTTGTAGGTGTATATAATTAATATTTTATTAATTATATTGTGCAACCTATCTTTTTTAGGCTTTAGGTTACCCTTTTCAGGTTTTGATCTCCTTTATAAAGATTGATCTCTTTGTAAATTATGAAGATCCATAGAATAATATTTTCTTTGTCTGATTTTTTTAGATCAAACACTTGCTTCTTCTTGTCTTTTTCTTCTCCATGACAAGTTTTCTGCATGTAGATTTTCTTGGGCTTCATGGATTTGTTATGCACTTTTGCTCAAATCCTATAGAATTAGGAGATTGAGATACATCACTTACTACAATAACTAGATGAAGCCAGAAAAGTTTTGAGAAGTTCACTAAAAAGAAGGAAAGAGATTGTTATGGTAGAAAATGACACTCAATACAAGGACATTGACACCACAAAGTTATTTTTAGATGGTAATGCATATGATTTTTTTGTATCAATTGTAGATCTCATGGACAAGAACAAAGCACAAGTTGAGGAGATCAAAAATCTCAAGTTGGAGCAAGAATCACGAGCAATATTGCAATGTGAGGTGACTAAACAAAAGAAGAAAGCTATAGAAGACAAGGCCATGATTGAAGAAGAAAAGAGAATTTTGGCAAATAGATTGGAAGAAAAATTAGTAGAGCTATCTAAGATCTCAAACATGTAATTGGACACCCTAAGCCAAATGATGAATGGTCATCATGAGTTGAATGTCAAGGACATTGAGATAATTAAATTGAAGCTACAAAATGAATAACTATATAATGACTTGAAAAGAGAAAAAGAATTTGCAAAAGGTTTCAATAGGAAAAATGAAGAAATCAAGTATTTTGAGAAACTACTAAATTCCCCTAGATCTAGTAAAGACACATCAGGATTGGGCTACACAAGCATTGAAGAAGGAGAATCATCCAAAGCTACTAATGAAAGAAATAAAAAAGATAAGAATTCTAAACCTACTTGTCATCATTGTGGAAAGAAAGGACATACAGCTAATGTTTACAAGAGAAATAATGCTAGTCAGAATGCTAAGCCAAAGAACTTTACACATTGCTAAAAGTGCAACAAAAAAGGTCATTAGGCACATGAATGCAGAACCAAAACCATGCATGCACCAAAATGTGAAGGATGCTACTACAATTTTTATAAGTTTGGGCATAAAGACTTTGAATGTAGATCCAAGTTAACAGGGTCATCAAACAAGGGAAGATGCCATGAAAATTCCTATAATTGGGATTTCAATACAAGACATAGTTCTCATTATTGTCAAGAGTATGGACATATCCCTGAGAATTGCATAAGAACACATTTTAGTAGTAGCTACAATAGATGGTTGAGTCAAACTACATGCTTTAATTATTTTAAGATTGGTCATATTAGAAAACACTACCTAACAAGGAGAAAGCCACCTAACTCAGAGTTCAACAAGGTAGAGATGAACAAAACATGGAAGAAGAAATATGGATGCAACACATCAAATGAAGTGGTCACTTCATCTAAAAGGTAAAGTGATCACATCTCATTAAACTAAGAAAAATAAGGTATGTAGGACTAATATTTAAATGCTTCATCATACATTAGTTCCAAGATAAATTAGTGCTTAAAAAGGGGGGTAAACTAGGATGAATAAAGATGCAAGTCAACAAGGAAAAATCAAGGTTAAAATTTAAGTTTTCATCTTACTACCAAGTGTGAAAAGTTCTCTTCAACTGCTATGTAAATTCTAGAGTGTGTTGAGTTGTCAACCAATGTCAGTTGAAGCCAAATCAGTAGTAGATATTGAGTGAAATAGAAATTGCATAGAAGCTAATTTTACAACTGCACATGCACCATGCATTAAATGTGATATTTTGAAAGGGTATAAGGCATTTTTTTTCTTATTTTTTGTCATTATCAACATAGAGCAAGAGTGAGTAGAGTTGGAAAAGTGTCAAGAAATAATTTGGATGAATATGGAAAAGTGCCAAGAAGATAAGCATGGTTGGTATGTAAAGGTTATTCTCAAGAAGAAGGTATTGATTATGGTGAAACTTTCACCCTTGTTGCAAGATTAGAAGGTGTTAGGACTTTATTAGATTATGAAACTCATAGAGGATTCAAAGTATATTAGATGGATATTAAATCTACATTCTTGAATGGAATTCTTTATGAGGAAGTCTACATTGAACAACTAACAAGTTTTGTTGATCTAGACAAAAGGGACATGGTTTGCAAATTACACAAAGCCCTATATGGTCTAAAACAAGCTCCTAGAGCCTAGTATGAAAGACTACATAATTATTTAATATAGATTGGTTTTCAAAGAAAAAATGATAACAATAGCCTATATATCAAGGAAGGGCTAGATAAGAAGATTGTGTTGGAAAAAATATTTATGGATGATACTCTATTCATAGGAAATGATGACTTATGCAAAGCATTTTTAGAACAAATGAATAAAGAATTTGAAATATCCATATTTAGTGAAATAAAACTCTTTTTTGGATTGCAGATACAATAGAATGGAAATGACATCTATACCACTCAATCTAAGTACATCAACAAGATACTCAAGAAATTTTGAATAGAAGATTCAAAACTAGTTCGAACCCCCTTGTGTACTAGACTTAAGCTTACCAAAGATGATGACACCAAAGAAGTAGATCGGACCTTATATAGATCAATGATTAGTAAATTATAGTATGTGGTGCATACAAGGCCTAATATTGCCTTAGCAGTTGGAATAGTTGCAAGATTCTTAACTAAACCTAGAGAAAACCACATGATGGCAGTAAAAAAAATCTTGAGATATCTAAAAGGTATTGAAGACTATGGATTATGGTACAAAATTGGAGGCAACCTTGACTTAAACATATTTATTGGTGTTGATTGGGCAATAAATCTTGATGGCAAAAAAAGCACTAGTGGTGGAGCATTTTTTCTTAGTAAAATGCTTCTATCTTGGACAAGCAAGAAGCAAAACCACACATCTCAATCCATAGTAGAAGAAGAATATGTAGCAATAGTTGTGAATTGCTCTAACATTGTTTAAAGTTTTTGGAAGGAATGAAGTTTGAAATCAAAGAGCCAATAGTGATGTATTGTGATAACACTAGTGCAATCAACATATCAAAGAATCTAGTGATGCATTCCAAAACAAAGCACTTTGCTATAAAATATCACTTTGTAAGAAAATTAGTACATGACAAAGAAATTAGATTAGACTATGTACATACAAAAGAACAAATTGTAGATATATTCGCCAAGTCATTACCTAAGGATGAATTTTTGTATCTAAGAGGTAAGCTAGGGGTCATTCCCATATCTGAAGCTTACTAAATAAAGTTTAGTGGTGCATCAATAAGAACTAAATTGAAGATCAATAAGTTGATGCAGTATTGACAAGGACATATTATAGATGAATCTGTACTCAAGGTACATTTCTACTAATTAGAATTGTCTTTTGCATGTGTTGTCAAAGAGGGAGAGGTTTACTATCATATCTTTTTAAAATTTTGTAGAAGGAAGAAGTTAAGTAGTTCATTCATATAGGGAGAACACTTTAGGAGAAGTTTTCTTTACTATCATATCATTTTAAAATTTTGTAAAAGGAAGAAGTTAAGTAGTTCCTTCATAGAGGGAGAATACTTTAGGAGAAGTTTTCTATATAAAATCAAAGAGGGTGAAACTTTCTGATAGATGGAATCTTGTTCTCGAAATTTCATTATGCTATGACATGTTGTGTTTCCCTCAATGCCAAAGAGGAAAATTGTTACATATAATTGATTAATTGTGTTTTGTCTTTCATATCATATAAGTTGACAATTAGTGCATGTCAAGCTTACTTGGTTAGTAATGACAATTTTCCTAGTCTACTAAGCATTCCTAAGTTTACTCTATATAGAAGGCAATATCTACCGAGCTCACTCGGGCATTGAAGGAAGTTATGTAGAAGAGTGTTAACCAAGATCACTTGATTAATGAAGAGAAAGTTGATTATGTTGGTCTTAGAATGGTATTGACAATTGAGTATCAACACACTTGACCAATTTTCACATAGAAGTCAAGTACACTATATATGCTGAGCCATAGTATGTGCCAAGGTAGAATTACAATATGTGCCAAGTGATCTTCAAATGCTAAGTGAAGATCAAGTGTTGAGCATGATATAGGTGCTAAGTGACTTTAGGTTCCAAGTGATATGTGGGTGCCAAGTCATAGTTGATGCCAAGCAAGCCAAAATGCAATAGGTACCAAGAAAACTAGAATCATGCATGTGTTGAGCACCAATAATTTAGTATCTTCCAAGTAACACAAAATCAACATATGACTTTGTGCATTCACAAACTCAGATGTAAACCATTTTTTGAGCTGACATAGAAGGATCTTGAAGGATATTAAGGATAAGATCGAATCTTTTATATTTCCTATACAATTAGCATAAAACCAATAAGAAAAATGGAGAAGGAATGCAACTAATAAGAAAAGTGCAAGGAATGAGTGGTAATTAAAGATTCAATATCAATCATAGATCCATACCTAACCCTAAGTCTTCAAAATCTTTAAAAGGAGGATGAAAACCCATTGTATGTGTTGATGAGAGTAATCCATGGGTAAACTATAGTGAAATTTAGAGATAAGTGTGAAAAGACCTAGATGAACAGAGCAACATAGAAGTATCCAATTGATTAGAAAAAAGTATTAGGACATCGAACATATATTAGATCTCAAAGGATCGAGATCAAAGAGAGCAAATCAAGTGCCTAAATTCAGCAATCAAGGATTGTAAGCTATTAAGTTTATTTAGTCTAATACACTCTAGCAATTGTATTAGAAGAAAAATCCTACGTTGATAGGTTAGCTTAATAGCTAGGATGAAGATCCTTGAAGAGGTGATAAAATCCTTGAAACTTCATGTAAAGTGTTTGTAAATCCTTTAAACAAGTCACTATTGACACAGTGCATAGCCTTTAATAGAACAAACCATTAGAAGTGGTCAAACATTATTGCTATAGTGATTTTGTGGGTTTCATCCCAACCCCAGTTTTACCTTCTCATTTTGGAGGGTTTCTAAGTTGCCAAATTATGGTGTTATGCATTCTGATGCATGTGTTTACTTTATGGTTGTTTGATATATTTACATGCATGAAGTTTATTTTCAGTTAAAATTTTTTAAGGTTAAAAGTGTGATACTTCTGATTCACCCCCTCCCCCCTCCCAGAAGTATTCTTCCCATTTGATTATTCCAACAATTAGTATTAGAGCAAGGTTCTCACAAGGACAAGACTAATAGCTTAGAGAAAAAATTGGAAGATGGAAGTCTTCAAACATGGGAAGATTATAGAGAATTAGGTGATTGATGTGCACTTCACTCTACACAACTTTGAGGAAGCTAATGAAGAATTGAGAAAATCCTTAAAAAGAAAGAAAGATATAGCCATAGCTGAAAATAGCATACACTAAAAGGAGATTGATACCACAAAAGTATTTACCAATGGAGATTCCAAAGAGTTTGATGCAGAAATAGTAGAATTGATGGAGAAGAATAGAGCTCAGGAAAAAGAAATCAAAATACTCAAGCTTGAATAAGAATCACAAGCCATAATGCTTTGCAAGGTAACTAAACTGAAGAAAAGAGCCATTGAAGACAAGGCTATGGTAGAAGATGACAAGAGAAATATTACCAATAGACTGGAGGAGAAGACAATTGAGTTTGAAAAAATCTCAAACATGCAGTTGGACACCTTAAGCCAGATGATGAATGCACATCATGAACTAAATATGAAAGACATTAAGATCTCTCCACTAAAGATATAGAATGAGAAATTGCAAAATGATATGAAAAGAGACAAGGAAGTTTAGGAAAGTTTCAACAATCCAAATAAGGCTATTGAGTACTTTGAGAAGCTACTAAAATCACCAAGGGCTAGCAATGATACTTCCAGACTTGGTGACACCAGTATTGACCAAGGAGAATCATCCAAGATTGTAGAAGAAAGGAGCAACAAAGGTAAGAACACTAAACCCACTTGTCATTCCTATGGTAAAAAGGGACATACTTCTAATGTATGTAGGAGCAAGAATGCCTATCAGCATGATAAGCCTAAGAATGCAAGCTATTGTCATAAGTGCAAAGAGCAAGGACATCGAGCACATGAATGTAGGACTAGAACAATTAGGACACCAAAATTTGAAGTTCACTACTACAATTACAAGAAGTATGGACATAGAACTTTTCAGTGCAAATCAAAGCCTATGCAGACATCAAATCAAGAAACAAGAGAAGGTAACCATAGTCATCATCACAATTGGGAATATAATACAAGGAATAACTATCATTATTATCAAGAATATGGACACATTCCTAAAAACTACATAAGAAGACATTTTAGAGGGAACTGTAGTAGATGGTTAAGTCAAACCACATGTTTTAGTTGCTTGAAGACTAGTCATATTAGCAAGAATCATCCAAAAAAAGTCAAAGGCACCCAAGTCAAAATTCAGCAAAGGAAAAGAGAAGGTTGATGTGGAACACATCAAAGGACAAATGAATAGGACTTAGAAGAAGAAGGATGAGTGTAGCTCCTCAAATGGATGGATCACTTCACCTAATAGGTCAAGTGGTCACACCTCATCCAACTAAGTAAAAGAAGGTGTATGAGACTAATATACAAAGTTATATCATACATTACTCCCAAGATAAAAAAGCACTTTAGAAGAGAAAATATCATGAGAAGAGATGCCAAGTTAAGATTTAAAATTTTTGCAAGTTTTGTTGAGTTGTCCTTAGATGATAAGTAAAGCTCTAGTAGATGCTAAGTTGCTAGCAGTGACTGAGTTGATAGTTAGTGCCAAGATGAGAAATGTCAATGGAAGCCAAGTAAGGTGGAAATCTAATTAGTGTTGAGTAATGGAAAACTAATGGAAACTAAGTCATGTTGAAACCTTCAAGATTTGAGTGTACAACTATATGCACTAAGAATTTAATGCTAGGTTTTGAAAGGTATAAGGCTGATTTTTTATCATTTCATGCCATTCGAATGCAGAGTAAAGATGAGAAGAGTGTAGAAGAGATCAAAAAACAATATTGAATCCATTTTGCACAGATTTCAACAATGATCAAGCATAGATATAATTGATCTAAGGAATTCCCTAGGTGCCAAGTTGCACAGTGTTAAGGTTTAAATCTTTTAAAACCCTAGATCAATGAAATGGCTTTTAATTCTAACAACCCAAAAGATAAGGAAGGTCATGAGGTCTAATTGGTTAGTAATGAGGTCAAACAACTTGAGTTTAGGCCAATCCCAAAAGTCGCCTCTAAAAATGACCTTGCCAGTGCATTGTCCATTATTTTTCCCAAAGTTGTTATGGTACATGATGTAAGGAAGTGTTACAACTACAAAATAGGTGCAATAGGAGATTTGGAAATTTTTCAAGCCTATGATAAATTGTGTGATAACAAGATACTGAAGAATGAATTTTAGATAGTTGAGAAGAAGGGTTTAACCCATGCCCTAGTTCACCCCACAGGCTTCAAAATGGAATGCATAAGAATTTTCTCAGCAAAATACATAATGGTTGTTTGTAGTTAGAAGGACCAATCAAGCTAATGAAGAGAATAGTGCATAGGGTTACAATTTTTTCAACCCTAGATTGGCCCAAGACCCTGCATAGTGATTCCAAAGAAGCCATTGAAAAGAACACTGGGGAGAAATGGAATAAGAGTGACATGATCATCGAAACAATCATAGATCCCCTTTTGTATTTTGTAGTGAGAGTGATTTCTCACAAGTTTTATCAATCTAGCGGGTTGAATAATGCACCATGCATTGTTGTGGATGTGGCATATAAGCTTATCAAGAAAGATCATAGATATGATCTATCATAATTTATGTTGCAGTAAACCATGGAAAATCTTGGAGCAATATGAAGATGCAAAGGTGCTCAATGTAAGTTTGGTTCGGTCCTTGTCTACATATTTTTCTATGTTTTGGAAGAATTTCCTTCTTTTGGTAAAATCAATTAGAGATCAAACGAATCAGCCATTACTCAAATCAATGAGTATATTGAGCAAATGGGAGACAACTTTGACTCACTTATGACAAGCTATTTTGAGGATTTTAAGAAATTCATGAAACTAAGACTAAGGATACGATTTTCCCTAGTAGAACAACACATCATTGACATTTATATTTTAGTTGATAGTGATTACACTTATATCCAAGTAGTAGTTCTAAGGGTTAGATGGCTTAGGCCATTGGGTTATGAGATAAACATTGATGAAGCCTTAGCAGCAATCACATCATTGCTTGCAAAAGAAATTGATAATGAGAGATGTCACTTTGGAACATATGATGTTGTGCATTCCAAGGTAGACATAGAACTTAAAATTGCTTCTACCTTGAAGAAGAAAGACAAGTTGGTGAAGAAATTGAAGAATAAATTTGGTGAAGGCATTGAAGGGGTAGTTGAGGAGGAAGAACAATAAGATGATGATGAAGAAGATGAATAGGGGCAAGGCCAACTAGAATTAACATATGGCTTGGGAGAGGATAAAGAAGAGGAAGAAGGTGCCAAGGAAGAATAATCCAAGGAAGCATCAACCCAAGAACCCAAGAAGAGAAAGGCTAAATCTCAACACACAGCCTATCCAAAAGAAAAGAAGGCTACAGATATAACTCAAGCCAAGCTAGCACCTACAACAATAGCCACTATCAGGGCCTCTACTAAAAAGGCCAAGGAGCAAGTGAAAGAAAAGAAGAAGGCCATTGAGTAGACTAGTGAATTGCAAAAGAATAGGAGGAAGTATGTAGCATACCCACGGTTTGATGAAGAGGAAAGAACATAATTATAGTATATCAGCCATTTTAGAGTGGTAAGTCATCCTCCTAAGTCACGTATAGATAAATTCTATGATAATGTTAAGGATGCATATTTTTTTTATTTGAAAAATATCGATCTCAATAAGTTAAGTAGAGAGGATCAAAATAAGATAGAAGAGTTAGTGTATGCTATGATGGCAGAATTTAAGAATATAGCTCTTGAGTTAGACAATGCTATGGCTAAGGAGTTATGTGAGATTATTAAAAATAAATGGAAATTTTGTTTAAAATTAGAGAAGGAAATAAGAGAATTAAAATTGGCACAAGTGATGCCTAATTTGACAATAGGAAAAATAACTAAGGTTAACAAGAAACATGGTGGCAAATTTGCACCAAAGTATAGAGAATTTAGCATCCTACAAAAAAAAATTGAAGAAGTCTAGAAATCAATAAGATTATGGAAATCAATATACAACATAACAGATGACAAGGATGGACAAGAAGAGAAGGATGTAGAAACAAATAAGGCTAAGGCTAGTGAGAAGGAGAAATAAGACAAAATAGAAGAAGAGGAAACAAGAAAAGGAGAAGAAGATAAGAGAGAAGAATAAAAGAAAGAAGAAGAGAAGAAAGATGAAGAGGATAAAGAAAAAGGTGAGGAGGAGGAGACACAAAAAGGAGATCAAATGGCAATAGCTAAGTAGAAGTAGAAATAAGATCAAAGTGTGCAAGATACACAATCGCCAACCCTTAGCACTCCTCATGTAACCATCACACCTACAAGCACAATAATTGTAAAGGATATTACTAGCAAATCATGTTAGAACATCAATCCACTAACTACAGAGGATCTCAAGAAAATCCTTCACCAATCAACTCTAGAGGCACAATTATGCACAAATCCTATATTGGTGAGTGCAAATGAGTTGAAAAAGGTTGTAGTAGAACCAATTAGAGACAAGGTGAAACCACAAAAACCACCTTCTAACATCTCTATTACTATTAGTATTCAAATTTTAATGCTTCCACCACCAATTGTAATAGTTGATACATTAGTAACAGTTGATACCACAGTGTAGAAGCTGAGTGGGGAAGCAGTGAAACACATAGAGAAAATAGGATAGTTTGCTACATCTAATCCTATAATATAGTTAACAAGTACACCGTAGATTAATTAGATTGATCAGAGGAGAACAAATAAGGAAAAGGAGGACAAATCAAAAGAAAAGGAGCCAACTATAATACAAACATTGGTAGAGTTACCAAAAATAGAAACTCCTACAAAAACTCTTTAGAAGCTGAACACAAATGCCATACCTTTGTAAATATCTACACTAGGCTCAAACTCAACCAAAGTGACCAAGGTACTTCACTATGGAGACCCTGAGCTAGATGAGGAAATAGTCATACCTAGTTATGACTCAAAGACAATAATCATTGATCAAAGAATTGAAATGTAGGATACATTAAATAAAAGAAAGAGGCAAGAAATACTCAAGGAGTATAAACATAAGCAAGCATTACATGAAATCAAGGACATCTTTTTGGATGCCTTTAGCTTGCAGTCACCCGATGAGACAAAGCCTATAATGGAACAACTATCAAATATTGTTGACCAAGTGAAAAGTGAAGACTGGGAGACAAATGTGAAACTCATGGAATGGTATGAAAGGAAGTTCCAAGGGAAAGTTAATGAGAAAATAGCTAGTGAAATAGCACTGTCTCAAGTTGAATTGGCAAAGAAAATTGATAAAGTGAAAAATATAGTTGAGAATATCTTCTCAATGTATAAAATGTTGTGTGATTTTTCCTACTTCACATAGGAGACAAGTTAGAGAATCTTGAGCTTGGAGAGAGAATTAAAAATTTCTAGCACCCAACTCCCAAAAGATCCAACTCAGAGTGAGAAGCATTTTTCTCAAACACTTCACACACAAAAAGAACTGGCCACACTAACAATTGAAGATGCCAATATCAAGGCCAAACTAATGTAGATACAATCTTCTATTACCCCTCACTTGGAAGTAATCCATAAAGAACAAGCCTATGTAGAGATAATTCTAAACAAAGATCTTAATCTTTCTACTATGGAAGGGCTTTTACATCTTGTTGTAGAGACTGCCATCTAACACAAGTCATTAGAAATTGCTTTGGAAAATTGGGATGTAGCTCTTAAAATGATTATGGAGGTAAATAGTACATTTTTGGAAAAATATGGTCTTAACCCTTAGCACCCTTTGACATCATTGTCAAAAGATGGAGAGATATAATAAAGGGGGAGATATGAAAGAAAAGGGGATATCAATAACTAAGGGTGAGAATACTACGTAATTACATTATTTCATTCATTTGGAGAAGAAAGGGGGAGAGATTGTAATGTCCCATGGAAGAAAAAAGGGTGAGACATAAAAAAAAAGGGCTTGGAGGAGATATGAATAAAACTTTGAAAGTGCAGAACAAGTGAAAATGGAACAGATAGAATAGGTCAACAAGTAGGTACAAGAAAATAGAAATAGGGCTAAGGTAAAGAGTATCAGATACATCAGCATGAGAAATTTTGCACAAGAATTTTAACTATAGAAATAGAAATGGAACATAAACTTATGGGGAGTTATAAGAATTTTAACATATATTGTTTCTTAAAAATTTTGAACAATTTTTTGAAATTTTTTATATATGCTAAATAGATTGGATAATGTACTCATAAGGTTAGATAAATAATGCTTAGTTAAGTGTTTTTGACACTCATGTCAAAGGGGGAGATTTTTGGTCTCAAAATGGTATTGAAAATTGAGTGTCAACACACTTAACCAATTTTCACATAGAAGTCAAGTACACTATATATGTCGAGTCATAGTATGTGTCGAGTTAGAATTCCAATAGGTGTCAAGTGATCTTCAAGTGTTGAGTGAAGATCAAGTGTCGAGCATGATACAGGTGCTAAGTGATATATATGTGTTGAGTCATAGTTGATGCCAAGAAAGCTAGAATGCGATAGGTGCTAAGCACACCAGAATCATACATGTCTTGAGCACCAATAATTTAGTATGTGTTGAGTAACATAGAATCAACATATGAGTTTGTGCCTTTACGAACTTAGATGTAAACCATTTTTTGAGCTGATATAGAAGGATCTCAAAGGATATTAAGGATAAGATCAAATCTTTTATATTTCATATGCTATCAACATGTAGCTAATAAGAAAAATGGAGAAGGCATGCAACCAATAAGAAAAGTGCAAGGAATGTGTTGGAATTAAAGATTCAATATAGATTGTAGATTTATACCTAACCCTAAGTCATTGAAATCTTTAAAAGGAGGAGGTTAAACCATTATATGCATGGATGAGAGTAGTGTATGCATTGTATATGAGAAAATGTTAGCAAGAAAGACTAATCTATCAAGAGAACAAAGCATTAACTAACAAAGATTAACATAACATATAAGAGAGACTAAAAGAGGAAACAACTCAAATAAGAATATGAGCCATGGAAGGGGCTCTCTCAATGAGATTGTTCTCTTGATTTGGGGATGAGTCTATTTTCTTAGATTTGGTATGTATGCTCAAGGTTTCCAAAATAGCTGCAATGGAGATGGATGGGTAATGGAAAATTGGTAGCTTTGTGAGCTCTCAATTTGGCATTATAAGGGTATGGTTAAAGGCTTTGTTTCTCAAACTAGCATTATAACTTTAGCTTCAAGGTTGTCCATGTTTTGGCTTGGGAGGGGATTCAATTTATAGGCTAAGGGCTTGAGGGATGGATGGCTAAGATGCAAGGAGAGATAAAAGCTTAAGGAGGGCTAGGATGCACTCAAAGGGGAGCACATGGATTGTGCTTGTTTAGCACCAACCAGGGAGTGACACATGTCACAGGGTGAGTAGATGGAGGAAAATGCAAGGATGAGTCAACAAAGGAGGCTCAAGGGATAATATCTTCATAAATACCCTTCATAAATGGCTTGTAAGAGAAATGAATGGGCTTGTAAGAGTCTTTATGGCTTTGTAAGAGCATTGAAGGCTTAGTGGTTGGGATATTTTGGAGGGAGTTGAGATTGTTGACTTTTCTTGGCTTAGGAAAGTCTTAAGCTTACTTAGGGAATGTGACAAGGTTAGCAAGGGGATTAGAGGTGATTTAGGATTAGATTAGGCTTGTTAGAGATATGCAAGTGGATGGCATTTATGAGGGTGGGTGAGTTAGTGACTAAGCTTAGTTAGTATGGGTGGATGGGGTGGATTACGCTAAATGAAGGGTTAGGGATAGGTTAGGGGTTATTTGATCTGAGGGTTTTATTTATCAAATAGATTTATCTAATAAGTGGAAATTTGGAATTAGATAGGAGAATAGGATTTAATTGATAAATAATAGGTTATTTGATTTATCAATTAGGACTATAGATGATTTAATAGGATTAATCAGCTAGGGGATAACAAAGGATTAATTAAATAGGAATTTAATTAATGATGCCTTCAAAGATAACTAAATAGGATTACCAAAGTAGTGTAATCAAATTTAGGTGTCTACATGTGTAAATTATAGTGAAATTTAGAGAGAAGTGTGAAAAGGCTTAGAGGAGTGGAGCAATATATTAGTGCCTAGTTGATTAGAAAAAAGTATCAGGACATCAAATAGATATTAGATCTTGGAGGATCAAGATTAGAAAGAGTAGATCAAGTGCCTGAATTCAGCAATCAAGGATTGTGAGCTATCAAGTTTATTTAGTCTAATACTCTCCAGTAATTATATTAGAAGAAAAATCCTATGTTGATAGGTTAGCTTAATAACTAGGTTATGGATCCTTGAAGAGGTGATAAAATCCTTTAATAGGGTGACACTTCATGTAAAGTGTTTGTAAATCTTTTAAACAGGTCAATATTGACAATGTATAGCCTTGAACAGGGTAGACCATCAAAAGTGGTGAAACATTGTTGTTTTAGTGATTTTGTGGGTATCATCTCAACCCCAATTTACCTTCTCATTTTGGAGGGTTTTTGGGTTACCAAATTATGGTGTTATGTGTTGTGATGCATGTATTTACTTTATGGATGTTTGATATGTTTACATGCATGAAGTTTATTTTATTATTCCAATAACTTTTATTAGAGCAAGGTTCTCATAAGAAGAAGCCTAATAGCTTAGAGAAGAGATCTAAAGATGGAAGTCTTCAAACATGGGAATATCATAGAGAATTTGGTGATTGATGTGCACCTCACTCTACACAATTTGGAGGGAGCTAGAGAAGAATTGAGAAAATCCTTGAAAAGAAGGAAGGATATAGCCATAGCTAAAAATGACATACACTACAAGGAGATTGATACCACTAAAGTATATGCCAATGGATATTTCAAAGAGTTTGGTGCAGCAATAATAGAATAATGGAGAATAATAGAGCTCAAGTAGAAGATATTAGAATACTCAAGCTTGAACAAGAATCACAAGCCATAATGCTTTGTGAGGTAATTGAACTGAAGAAAAGAGCCATTAAATACAAGGCTATGTTAGAAGATGACAAGATAAATCACACCAATAGATTAGAGGAGAAGATAATTGAGTTTGAAAGAATCTCAAACATGCAGCTGGACACCTTAAGCTAGATGATGAATGCATGTCATGAACTAAATATGAAAGACATTGAGATCTCTACATTGAAAATGTAGAATGAACAACTACAAATGATATAAAAAGAGAGAAGGAAGTTGTAGAAAGTTTCAACAAAACAAATGAGGCTATCAAGTACTTTGAGCAACTACTAGAATCACCAAGGGCTAGCAATGATACTTCAGTACTTGGTTACACCAGCACTAAACAAGTGGAATCATCCAAGACTACAAAAGAAAGGAGCAACGAAGGTAAGAACACTAAACCCACTTGTCATTCCTATGGTAAAAAGGGACATACTTCTAATGTATGTATGAGCAAGAATCCCTATCAGCATGATAAATAATCCCTATCAGCATGATAAATCTAAGAATGCAACCTACTATCACAAGTGCAAAAATCAAGGACATCAAGTACATGAATACATGGCTAGGATTATCAAGACACCAAAATTTGAGGGTCACTACTACAATTGCAAGAATTATGGACATAGAGCTTTTGAGTCCATATCAAAGCCTATGTGGACATCAAATCAAGCAACAAGAGAAGGCAACCATGGTCATCATCACAATTGGGACTATAACACAAGGACTAATTGTCATTACTATCAAGAATATGGGCACATTCTTGAAAACTACATAAGAACACATTTCAAAGGGAACTATAGTAGATGGTTAAGTCAACCTACATGTTTTAGTTGCTTTAAGAATGTTCATATTAGTAAAAATTATCCAAAAAATTCAAAGGCACCCAAGTCAAAAGTTAGCAAAGGAAAAGAGAAGGTTGATATTGAACACATCAGAGGACAAATCAATAGGACTTGGAAGAAGAAGGATGAGTTTAGCTCATCAAATGGAGAGATCACTTCTCCTAATAGGTCAAGTGGTCACATCTCATCCAAATAAGTAAAAGAAGGTGTATGGGACTGATATAAAAAGTTATATCATACAATAGTCCCAGGATAAACAAGCACTGCAAAATAGAAAATAGCATGAGAAAAGATGCCAAGCTAAGACTTAAATTTTTTGCAAGTGTTGCCAAGCTGTCCTTAGATGCCAAGTGCAACTCTAATGGATACTGAGTTGCTAGTAGTGATCAAGTTGATAGTTAGTGTTGATCTAATAAATGTCAATGGAAGCTGAGTGAAGTGGAAATCTAGTTAGTGCTAAGTAATGGAAAACCAATGGAAGCCGAGTCATGTTGAAACCTTCAAGAGCCGAGTGTACATCTACAAGCACTAAGCATTTAATGATAGGTTTTGAAAAGTATAAGGTTGGTTTTTTATCATTTCATGCCATTCAAACATAGAGAAAAGATGAGAAGAGTGAAAAAGAGATCAAAGAATAGCATTGAATCCATTTGTATAGATTTCAATAGTGATCAAGCATAGATATCATTGATCTAAGGTATTCCTCAAGTGCCAATTTGCACAATGTTCAAGTTTAAATCTTTTAAAACTGTAGATTAATGAAATGGCTTCTACTTCTAAGAACCCAAAGGAAAAGGAAGGTCACGAGGTCTAATTGTTTAGTAATGAGGTCAAACAACCCGAGTTTAGGCCAATTCTAAAAGTCGCCTACAAAAATGGCCCTATCAGTGCATTATCTATTATTTTGGCTAAAGTTACTATGGTATAGGATGTAAGGAAGTGTTACAACTACAAAATAGGTGCAATAGGAGATTTGCAAATTTTTCAAGTCTATGATAAACTGTGTGATAAGAAGATACTAAAGTATGAATTTAAGATAGTTGAAAAAAAGGGTTTAACCCATGCCCTAGTTTACCCCAAAGGTCTCAAAACGGAATGGTTAAAAATTGTTCTTAGTAGAATACATAATGGTTGTTTATGGTTAGACGAAGTACCCATCGAGATAATGAAGAGAATAGTGCATAGGGTTACAAGCTTTCCAACCTTAGATTGGCCCAAGACCCTGCATAGTGATTCCAAAGAAGCCATTGAAAAGATCACCAGGGCAAAATGGAATATGAGGGGCATGACCATGAACACAATCATAGATCCCCTTCTAGATTTTGTAGTGAGAGTGATTTCTCACAAGTTTTATCAATCTAGTAGATTGAATAGTCTACAATGTATTCTTACATGTGTGGCATATAAGCTTGTCAAGAAAGATCATATATATGATCTATTAGATTTGATGTTGCAGAAAATCATGGAAAATCTTGGAGCAATAAGAAGATCCAAAGGTGCTCAATGTAAGTTTGGTATAGTCCTTGTGTACATATTTTTCTATGTTTTGGAAGAATTTTCTTCTTTTGCTAAAATCAACTAGAGATTAGACAAATCATCCATTACTCAAATCAATGAGTATATTGAGCAAATGGGAGACACCTTTGACTCTCTTATGACAAGTTATTTTGAGGATTTTAAAAAATACATGAAAAAAAGACTAAGAATACCAGTTTCCCTAGTCAAAAAACACATCAATGATATCTTCTTTCTAGTTGATATTGATTACACTTATATCCAAGTAGCAATTCCAAGGGTGAGATGGCTAAGGCCATTGGGTTATGAGGTAAACATTGATGAAGCCTCAACAACAATCAAAACATTACATGTAGAAGAAATTGATAAGGAGGCACCTCACTTTAAAAAATATGATGTTGTGTGTTCCAAGGTAGACATGGAACTGAAAATTGCTTCTACCTTGAAGAAGAAAGACAAACTAGTGAGGAAATTGAATAAGAAATTTGGTGAAGGCATTGAAGGGGCAGTTGAGGAGAAAGAAAAAAAAGATGATGATGATGAAGATGAGTAGGTGCAAGGCCCACTAGAATTAACATAAGCATTGGGAGAGGATAAAGAAGAGCAAGAAGGTGCTGAGGAACAAGAAGCCAAGGAAGCACTCGCCCAAGAACCCAAGAAGAGAAAGGCTAAAGCTCAACATATAGCCCAACCCAAAGCAAAGAAGGCTACAAAAATAGATCAAGCCAAGCTAGCACATACAACAAGAACCACTAAAAGGGCCTCTACTCAAAAGACCAAGGAGCATGTGAAAGAAAATGAGAATGCCACTGAGCATACTAGTGAAGTGCAAAAGAAAAAGTGGAAGTATGTAGCATAGCCAGAGTTTGATGAAGAGTAAAGAACACAATCAGAGGATATCAACCAATTTAGAGTGGTAAGTCATCCTACTAAGTCACATATAGATAAAATCTATGATAATGTTAAGAATGAAAATTTTTTGATTTAAAAAATATTGATTTAAGAATGCATCTCTTGAGTTAGACAATACTGTGCCTAGGGAGTTATATGAGATTATTAAAAATAAATGGCATTATTGTTTAAAAGTAGAGAAGGAAATAAGAGAATCAACACTAGCACAAGTGATGCCTAATTTGACAAGAGGAAAAATAACTAAGGCTAACAAGAAACATGGTGGCAAATTTGCACCAAAGTATAGAGCCTTTAGCATCCTAGAAAACAAAATTGAAGAAGTTGTCTAGAAATCAATAAGATTATGGAAATCAATATACAACATAATAGATGGAAAGGATGGATAAGAAGAAAAGGATGTAGAAACAAATAAGGCTAAGGCCAATGAGAAGGATAAAGAAGACAAAATAGAAGTAGAGGAGAAAAGAAAAGGAGAGTAAGAGAAAAGAGAAGAAGAGAAGAAGACACACAATTGCCACCCCCTAGCCCTCCTCATGCAATAATCACACCTAAAAACACTATAATTTTAAAGGATGTTACTGAAAAATCATGTTAGTACATCAATCCACTAACTATAGAGGATCTCAAGAAGATCCTTCACTAATCAATTCTGTAGGCACAATTATGCACAAATCCTTTATTGGTCATAGTGGATGAATTGAAAAAGGCTATAGCAGAACAAATTAGAGACAAGTTAAAACCACAAAAACCACCTTCTAACATCTCTATAGCTACTAGTACTCAAAAACATCTCTATAGCTACTACTACTCAAAACCATGAATTGCAATAATTGATATATTAGTAATAATTGATACCACATTGTAGAAGCCAAGTGGATAACTTGTGAAACACATAGAGAAACTAGGAAAAACTGCTACTTTTGATCCTATAGTATAGTCAATAGGTACACATCATATTATTGAGATTGATTAGGGGAGAATAGATAAGGAAAAGTAGGACTAATCAAAAGAAGAGGAACAAGATGCAATACAAACATTGGTAGTGTTACCAAAAATAGGCATTCTGACAAAAAATCTTCAAAATCCAAACACTCATGCCATACATTTGCAAATATCTACACTAGCCTCAAGCTCAACCAAAGTGACTAGGGTACTTCACCATGGAGACCCTAAGCTAGATGAGGAAATAGTCATACCTAGTTATGACTCAAAGAGAACAAGCATTGAGAAAATAACTAAAATGTAGGATGCATTAAATAGAAGAAAGAGGCAAGAAATACTCAGGAAGGAGTATAAACATAAACAAGCATTACATTAAATCAAGGAAATCTTTGTGGATGCCTTTAGCTTGCTATCACCAGATGAGACAAAGCCTATAATGGAACAATTATCAAATATTTTTGACTAGGTGACAAGTAGAGACCAGGAAACAAATGTGAAACTCATGGAATGGTATGAAAGGAAGTTCCAAGGCAAAGCCAATGAGAAAATAGTCAGTGAAATAGCACTATCTCAATTTTAACAAGCAAAGAAAATTGATAAAGTGAAAAAGATACTTGAGAGTATCTTCTCATTGTATAAAAATTTGTGTGATTTTACCTACTTCACACAGGAAGCAAGTTAGAGAATCTTGAGCTTGGAGAGAAACTTAAAAAATTCTAGCACTTAACTCCCAAAAGATCCAGCTCAGAGTGAGAAGAATTTTTCTCAAATGCTTCACAGACAAAAAGAACTAGCTGCACTAACAACTAAAGAGGCCAATATTAAGGCCAAACTAATGCAGATACAATCTTCCATTACCCCTCACTTGGAAGTACTCCGTAAAGAGCAACCCTATGTAGAGGTATTTCTAAGGAAAGACCTTAATCTTTCTACTATGAAAGGGCTTGAACATCTAGCTATAGAGACTACCATCCAAGACAAGTCATTAGTAATTTCTTTGGCAAATTGGGATGTAGCTCTTAAAATGATTATGGAGGTAAATAGTACATTTTTTGCAAAATATGGTCTTAACCCTTAGCACCCTTTGAAATCAGTGTCAAAAAAGGGGGAGATATGAAATAAAAGGGGAGATCAATAACTAAGGGGGAGAATACTAAGTAATTACATTCTTTCATTCTTTTGGAGAATAAAGAGGGAAAGATTGTACATGTCCCATGGAAGCAAAAAGGGGGAGATAGAAAATAAAAAGGGTGGGGTCAAATATGAATAAAACTTTGCAAGTGTAGAACAAGTGAAAATTGAACAGACATAACAGATCAGCAAGTACGTACTAGAAAATAGAAATAGGGCAAAGGTAAAGAGTGTCAGATACATCAGCATGAGATAAATTCTGCACAAGAATTTTGATTATAGATATAGAAATGGCACATAAACTAAGGGGGAGTTATAAGAATTTTTAAGGTGTATTATTTCTTACAAAATTTTGAACAAGTTTTTGAAATTTTTTATATATGTTGAATAGATTGGATAATATACTCATAAGGTCAAATAAATAAGGCTTAGTTAAGTGTTTTTGACAATAATGTCAAAGGGGAAGTTTTTTGGTCTTAGAATAGTATTGGAAATTGAGTGTTAATACACTTAACCAATTTTCACATAGAAGCCGAGTACACTATATATGTTGAGCCATAGTATGTGTCGAGTCAAAATTCTAATAGGTGTTGAGTGAAGATTAATTGCCAAACATGATAACATGTCGAGTGAGTTTAGGTGCCAAGTGATATGTAGGTGTTGAGTCAGAGTTGATGCCGAGCAAGCTAGAATGCAATAAGTGTTGAGCAAACTAGAATTATACATGTGTCAAGCACCAGTAATTTATTATGTGTCGAGTAACATAGAATCAACATATGAGTTTGTGCCTTCATAAACTCAGATGTAAAACCTTTTCTGAGCCAACATAGAAGGACTTTGAAGAATATTAAGGATGAGATCAAATCTTTTATATTTCCTATGCAATCAACATGTAGCCAATAAGAAAAATAGAGAAGGCATGCAACTAATAAGAAAAGTGCAAGAAATGAGTGGGAATTAAAGATTCAACATGGATTGTAGGTCCATATCGAACCCTAAGTCTTTGAAATATTTAAAAGGAGGATGAAAACCCATTGTATGTGTGGATTAGAGTAGTGTATTGGTAAACTATAGTGAAATTTAGAGATAAGTGCGAAAAGACTTAGAGGAACAGAGCAACATGTTAGTATCCAATTGATTAGAACAAAGTATCAAGACATCGAATAGATATTAGATCTGAAAGGATCAAGATTAGAGAGAGTAGACACAAATGTATTTGGCATCATTTTTCAATGGCTATGTGTCACAATTATGACAGAAATGTGTTGCTACTATGACAGTTATAGACATCACTATTTTTTAGTTGCAAATTATGACGTCTATCCTATACCACTGCAATTGCTACACCTATCCGTCGCTATGCAACCAATTTATTGTGACATCAACCCTATCACAATTTTTGTGGATGACATCACAATTATGACAGACACCCTAGAAATTGTGATGGCAGTTGGGCATCGTCGCTATAGAAACTGCATCACAATGCTTGTGGCTAATGTCACAATTATGATAGACACCCTAGAAATTGCGATGTTAGTTGGGCATTGCCACTATAGAAACCCTATCTCAATGCTTGTGGCTAACATTGTAATTATGATAGACACCCTGGCAATTGTGACAAAAGTTTGGCATTACTGCTATAGCAACCCCATCACAATGCTTGTGGCTGACATCGCAATAGTGATGGAGACAAAGTAAAACAAAAAAGTAAATTTGCTAGCTTCTAGCTTTGTCAAACCAAATCAAACCTCCTAAACCCTATGTAACTTCATTTGGTCACATCTTATATTTGAGTGGGATGGTGTCTTATTGGTGCTCCTTCCATTATTTCATGATATATTATTATCAGGCCATCCAATCAGCCATAGGACAAAGATGATTCCTGAATAATCAAATTAGCAATATGGTCGATCTGCATTATATTTGGACACTTGGTTTGTGGTTCATCTCATCAATTCCCATTCATCATAAGATCTTTATCTGATTAGACCTTGATAGAAAACATTGAGATTTCCTGAGCCTCAAGCCCAAATCATCCAAGCTTCAATCTCCACATATCATAAATCCTGTATATAGAGTTGAGCATCTCATAGCTAGAAGCTTCACCTGCATCAGCTCTCGAATGGTGTGAGAATGCTTAGCTCTATATAAAGGCTTTATGATATGTGGAGATTGAAGCCCGCATGATTTGGGCTTGGGACTCAAGAAATCTCAATGTTTTCTATCAAGGTCTAATCAAATAAAGATCCTAAGATGAATGGGAATTGATGAGATGAACCTCAAACCAAGTGTCCAAATGCAATGCAAATTGATCGCATTGCTAATTCGATTGTTTAGGAATCATCTTTTTTCTATAGCCGATTGGATGGCTTGATAATAATATATCATGAAATAATGGAAGGAGCACCAATAAGACACCATCTTGCTCAAATATAAGATGTGACCAAATGAAGTTATGTAGTGTTTAAGAGTCTTGATTTGGTTTGATGTTGGAGGTAGTTGAGAATGACGTAGCCGAAAGCTTCACCTCCCTTGTCTCCTCCCTTTGCCTCACTCCTCAAGCCATAATATGTCATACTTATGTTGCTTAAATCATTGAGTACTGACAATTTTGCTAAAATTGATTCCTTGCATTTCTCTTTTCAGAAGCTTTCTTATAAAGATAAACTATGATAGAAACAATCGCTTGAACATGCACACACTTTTTCGGCTATGGTGGATGAGGTATGTGCAATATATATTTTGTGCACTAATATATCATGTAGTGAAGCCAATTATACAAATATAGAAGTAGTGAAATCATGGAAGCAAAAGCTAGTAAAATTGGGAAGGTTCAATGAAAAAAAATATTATGAATAAAGATTGCAATGTTGTGGCATTAAATTGAATACATCGATATATGTAATTGGATCAAAATTTTCTAAGATGTGCAGCATCATAATTTTCTGAGATGTGCATATTGATCTCATCATTCTTTATTTAATTAACATTACTTGAATGATTTGAATAAAAACTTACATAGAATAATAAAGCTACTTTGATTTTTAATCCATGTCACTCGGGTAGAAGAAAAAAAGAACAACTTTCTTTTTAAATATGTATAGCAAACCTGAAATGCACCTGTAAAGCCCCATCTCAATTGATTCATTGTCAATCTTGGGATGAGAACATAAATTATTGGCATAGTAGGCCTATACTTTGCAATCAACCTAGGGCAAATAAAACATAAATATCAAGCTGAGAATTAGAATGCATAGATGTCTTATCTGTAAATTAGAAAATCAAATTCAGATATAGAAAAAACCTTAATTACATCATGAAATTTATTTGAAAGTTCCAACCATTTTTCTACCCTTCTATTGAGACCTTTCTACATTCTTCCTATCAAAAACAAAGCCCAACCATCAAACTATCATGATCATACTTTAAAAATTTACTATTTAGCTTTTGACTTCACATTTCAGAAGTTAAATGACAACAACAAAAAAACAAAAATCTATTTTTTGAATTTCATGAACACCCCTAAATCCAGAGGGGCATGCTTGGGAAGTAATTTGTTCCCTATCACCTTAGAACTGAAATAAGAAACTAGTTTGTGTTCAAAAGAAACATTGAGACCATAAATAGACAGAATGACAAAATAACATAAAATTCAGATATTATAATTTATTATCATAGTTTGAAATAGCAAAATTTCATAACAACAAATGATTAGGGAGCTCCATGAAATTTGGCTTACGTGTGCTTTTTTTTAAATGTAATTTCATATTATCCCTTTGCAACTTTCACTAAAATAAATACACAAAACATATCGAGATACAACCCAAGCTAACTTCAGTAAATAAACAAGAAACAATGTTTAGGAAAGCCATGAATAGTAATAGATCTTTTAAGTAAAAGTTAGAGGAAATAGCTTATATAAAACAACCGACTAGGAAGCTATGGTGAAATTTAGAAAAAATAAAAATGAGGATACAATTCATAACTTTGTTGAATGCTAAGGATACAGATCCAGTTAGGATAGGCTTGAACGGGAAGATAGTTGGATCAAAAACATTAAACATTGAATCCATATTGCAATATCTCAGACTCTCTTGGCACAAGCAGTAGCTATGCTTAGTGAACTGATAGAGGGCCCGCTCGATATAAAATTTAGAGAGTATGGGTGGGAAGATTTGGAACTTGGAGGTAAGCTTTGTTTCTGACCATGAACTCATGGATACAATTGATTTGAAGCCCAAGAGTTAGATATATTTGTCAGGAAAGCTATCTAATATGATCAAATCCTAATTCTCTTTGCTTAAAATAACCTCTTCCAAGCAGTGGCATATTCAGATAACACAATCCCAAGACAGTGCTGATCAAGGGTTTCCCTAGTTAATTATGATAATCATATCATTGGTGATAACATAGTACCAAGACAGTGTTGAGATTGAAGGATGCAATAAAAAAGCTACAAGTTTAGAACTTCATGATAGTTCAAAGAATGAGGCCTTAGATGCATAGGACAATAGTCTAAACATAGGAAAAAATAGAGAAATATTTAGTATCTTATTGAGCTTCAATTTGTTTCAAGAATAGTTTAATATTCTCTACTAAATAGGGCCAACCACATGAAGGTCGAAGCTCATTTGGCCACACCCCCTCCCCCAAACATCACTCTACATTCCTCATTAACATATAACATCCACTCATTCTTTCAACCATTAATAAAATGTAACATTCAATCAATATCACATGATAACATTCATTAACACATTAGATTCATTAACATGCAACATTCATCAATATTCTGCATTAACACATAATTCATGAACATTCATTAGCACATAATTAAATTCATTGAGACATAAAATTCAGTCATTATTAATTAAGGTATGTAGATGGCAATCATTTTTTTTTCTTTCTATTTGTTTTTTGTGTGTAAGCTCTAAGAGGAGCATCATTGTCATCATCAATTCCCCCCTCATCAATTGTTTTGTTCTCTATTCTTGATGATCTCAAATTCCTATGCTGTTGCAAAGGGGGTTCATCTGCAATAAAAAATAAAAGAGTTAAATTAAAAATAATTTATTATAATATTATAAGTATTTACTTATTTTAAATAACATAACTTTGGTACTCTTTACCTGATTTGACCACATCATTTTGTCTGGACTCAACATCAACACACTCATGAACATCGACCCCTCGATCCTCTACAACTACTATACAAAATGTTACATTAATCCAAACACCAATTGCAATTACATATAACAAATTTAATAGAAAATTTATACCTCCACCACTAGGATGCACATCATGCGAACCTTCAGCATCCATAGATTGTGTAGAAGGATTGTCAAGCTACATTCCAACATCCTACGCATTGTTATCATTGCTTGCTTAAAATAGATATACTCACTTTATATTGGAACTTAACATCAAATAGACTAATTGGTAAAGTATTAAATTTGAAATAAATTTCATTTAGCTTATTTACTTGTGGCTCAGATGCATCATTATTAGAACCTTCCACACTAATTTCAGCTTGCAGCCATTTAGGCACGGCTCTATAGCCTTATTGGAAGCCAATTCTCTTATCCTCTTCTACGAGGCATCTCTTGAACTCTGCTCTTTGCATTTTTGCATGGTATGGTGAATTTTATTTGTATTGTTTCATCAACCAATGGAGGGTAGTTAAAATATCAAAAGGAAATAAAAAAATTTCCAAAACACTTGGTGTCAAGGTTGGGTGTATGAGGCCTTGAATGGTACAAGGGAGAAGTACCTAGTATGTAGCCTTATGTGATGAGTTGGGTCCATGAATTAAAGGAGCAGTTGTAATAGTATATTAGTTTCTTATTTGAACGTGAATCAAGCCTTGAATGTTCTTGTGGAGAATAGAGGATTGGGGTGATAACTTGAATTGCTTAGTTGTTCCAAGGTGCTAGGAGTTTGTTGGTTCTTCCAATGCATGTTACTCTGCATCATATATTGGTGTCGAGGAACACAAAGATCCAAGTTGAGGATCAGGAGCATAGACAAGCTAGTCTATCCTAGCATTTTCCATCACAATATATAAAAAAATTGATACAATTTTTCATTTAGTAATACTTACAACTCATGCTTGAAGTTTCAAAAAACCACTAGAGTCAACTTTGTGTGTCCCGTGCTTTTCTAGTATTGCCTTTGTTGCCTTTGATGTGTCAGGCAATCTATGAAAAGTTTGAAATATGTTAGATAGTATAAATATAGAGGTTAATTAGTACATAATTAAATTCTCAATAGTATCACATACCTTGCTATACTCTCTACTGGTGTAATATTATTTTTCTTGTCAGCTTTATACTTTCCATCCAAAATTAGAGCCTGCCACTCAGCTACAAGAACATAGGGTGAACACTCGTACCTGGGGTTATCCTATAAATTTTTCCTATACTGGTCCCTAATATACTTCAAACATGAACCATATTTTTCAAGGAGCTTGTTTCTCTCGAATGCATGAGGTCCAAAGAGTTGGGTCATGCTCTCTATAAGATCATCCTTCAACTTTTTTTCTTGGTTATTCCACCTTCTAATTTTAAAAAACATGTTAGACTCATAAATGAAGTGAAGCTACCTTTAATATAGTTCAAGAAATCGATGAAAAGGAAAACTATTCTAGCAATGATATGAAATCAAAATAGTGGTTTGGGGTTTTAGTTAGGATATGATGTTCCACCAGGTACGCAGGGTGGGCCCGAATATTTGCAAAGACTCATTGCCAGGTTTTTTCCAAAAAACATCATTCCTTACAAAATAATCATGGGATCATTAGGTTATGAAGAGTGATCAAGAACTAAATTACTATTATATCACTATAGAATAATAATAAATTTAAAGTACCTAGAATTTTGGCTACTTTTAATGGAATGTCTTCATCATCGTTGACGATCAATATGACATCCTTCATCATTCCCATACTAGAAACATAGGAACATCTAGGAAATGGTGGTGTAGCTCCTACTGAAAAAGGTTTCATAAGTCTTTGTCACAAAATATAAAAGAACAAATGATAATTGATGTTAAAAAGTTGTAAAAAAAAACTATTTGTTGCTGCCATAAGATAGTTATGAAGGGCAGTTGGCATCCAAGGAGTCTTTGTTTAGTTTGGTGAGTTAGTTAGATGGGAAAAAGGCTTCAAAGGCAAGGTCTTTATAAGACACAAGTGTAGTTGAGAAAAGGGGTGTATGTGTATGAAGAAAAGATATAAATAAAAGAATTCTGCACTTCACTGTCACAGGGATAGTTTTCTAATTTGCAAGATTCAAACTGGTAACTTAATAAGGTTCTTGGCATTCAAAAGTTACTATTATTCTTCTTTAAGAGATTTTCATGTTTGGTTAACTTTTTGCAAGGGTTTTGTAAGTTATTCTCAAGCAAAACTACTTTTTAGATCTCTGTTGTCACAAGAAACATGACAATCTATCACTATTTTGAAGTAATTTGGGAAAATGTGCCTCTCCCACTTTTTGTGATTAAAATGTAACTTCTGGGAGAGGTACTAAGGCTTGTAAATATGATGACTTTAACATGATTTAGATGCAAGTGATAGTGAACAAAGAAAGGAATGGCAGGGTGACTTTTGAACCAAATAGTGAAGGTGCATTTGCAAGGCACCACATGGTGAATATGATGATCTAAGGGTTGGAATGACTAAATATTGCTTGAAAACATCTAAGAGGGTTTTTTTTAAAGTGTTTGAACCATTATAAATATTTTATAAGTTGATTTAGGGTCTTTTTCTAGGAAGCCCTAGGCTATAAACCCTTAAAGGAAGGGTTTGATGGAAAAGTATCTAGAAATGCATGGAGGGTTAAAAAAGTTGAGGAATCTTACTATTTATTAGATGCCTTAAGGTTGTGTAAAGATTTGGGAGGTTGATAATAAGCACAAAAGGTAGTTTCTTTGTTAGGCAAGGGCTAATTAGGCCTAATTGATTATAGAGATGACCATAGAAGGGTTCATCAGTCACAAGTTGAAAGGTTGATATTTGCAAGGGTTTAAGAACTCATTAAAGGGTATTTGAAGAGTCGAGAAGTTACCATGGTGTTTGAGAAATTTGGAAGAAAAATACAATTTTCTTGCAAGATAGGGATAATAGGATAGTCCTACAAAAGGCAGTTTTGAAGATTAGTATAGAGTTGATGACTGGTAGGGGTTGGAACTCCTTAGCTATACTATTTGAAGGCTATTGAGGCATTGGAAGGATCAAGAGAATCCTTGAAGATAGAGATTAAGTGTTGATTGCATGCAGGGTGAATTAGGAGTGTTCCCAATGAAAGGGAAGTTGAAACATGGACAAAGTGAATTGAAAGTTGTTCAAAATGAATCAAGGTAGTGAACCTATTACAGAGGAGTGTTTGGTAGATATCCTAAAGTCACGGACTTCTTATTGATCCTTGATTTGAACTCTAGTTCCTTGAGTGGATTCCAAGACATTGTTGAATCCTCGAGTAACTTATGAAGGGTGACTATTGGGAAGACAACCAACTAGATATAGATCAAAGCCAATAATTACAACATAGTTTTGGCAATGGATATATATATATATATGTATTGAATATGATGAAAGCATTGATTACTACTAAGGAAGATCAAAGAAAGACAACTCCATTTATCGTGAAGTAACTCATACACATTAGAAATGGAATCATACTTGATGTAAGTTTATAAGGCTCATCTGAAATATCAACTACATCACTGTAGATTTATTATCCCATTAACCATTCTATGATATCAAGGACATTACATTAGACAATTATTTCATCAATAAAAGCAATATTTATTCACATCTCATTGCATGATCAAGCACATGAATATGGTGCAAGGCACCTAACCTAGGAGGTAGGGGAACAAGTAGGGAACAAGTACCTAGGAGGCAGGGCACCTACCCACACCATGGAAGGGTGGATTCAAGAAATTTAGGAAGTTTTAACAAGGTTTGGTCCATACTTTAGTAAGTTGGCACCTTTTGGAAGTTTTAACCTTTTGAGGCACCTTTTTTGTTAGTCGATCTGTTCAATATCTACTCATATGACGTATAGGGCATTGTGTTGCAAATTCATGTTCTTTATAATATATAATATGATCATTGGAACAAGCATGTATTGCTTCATACTCCATTCCAATATCTTTCATAATAGTAGATAATTCTCAGTATGAGTGAGGTAGAATATTTGATGGTGGTAATAGAAACTCATCTATCAATCTACAAAAAAAAATATAAGTTTTTAATATAAATGATATTAGTGGTACATTATTCACCCTTTGTTAACTATAAAGACATATATGATATACCTTAACATATGTGACATTTTTATGTTGGATAAACCATTCACAACCTTCAAGTTCAACAACAAGAATACAGCAGAGAGAAGAGTTGTTTGGGAGTCTTTGTATAGGGGCTCGTATGCCTTCTCAAGTAGAGGTACATCGAGGCTATCATCATCATCATGATCAGATACACTTGGACTAAATATGTCATGTATCAATTTATTTATACCATCATCTTCAATTATGATTTCTGGAACATGATCGTCATCTTCCATGGGATCATTATCTTCACCTTGGATATTCGCACCTCCATGTTCCTCCACTTTGAAAACCATATTCTTCAAATTTTTGTGGTTCATATCATGTACTTCACATGGGAGATCAACCTATATAGAATTTATTAACATAAATAAAATATGATCATCAACTCATCATCAACTGATTTCATATGTATATAAATTGTTAAAATGATATACTAAACAAATTACCAGTGGATGATAGTCATGCCCCCTTCAATGTGACCATTCTCCCTACAATTTCTCTTAACTATTTTGATTAGCAGTCTTCTACAGATTAAGCCCTTACAAATTTTGTAAGGACAATAACATTTTCCATCACCTTTTCTTTTCAAGTTAGACCACAATCTAGCGATTGTCTCCCTATTTTGTTCTTCACTTATATTATCTGACATGATTGTTCTTTGTAGGAAGCAAAAATTAGGCTATGAAAACTTCGGTCTACAACTTTCACAAACTAAGCAAAACTATCAAAAGCACACAAATCTTCTTAGACCTAGTTAAATACTTTAATATTTTAAAAATAATTTCTTTGAATTTATTCCTAAGACATTTAACCCCATCACCTTTTATAACATTCAGTCAATTGCTCTAGGCAAATTTGTAGATAAGATTATGTGTAAAACTTTGACCAATTGCCTAAAGGTCTTATTTCAAGAGACCTTACAACATTAAGCCACTAAAAGATATTTCTAAACATATAGGCTAAAATTCTAGTTAAAATATACATTAGATTAAAAAATATACAATTTTCATACCCAAGCAAGCGGCTATAACTCATGCAACAGCCTTCTTGCTTAGCTGTAGAAGCTCTCCAACAATCAAATTATACAAGCTACAAGGCCAAACAGAAATTTCAAAACATATAAGCTACATGGCAGGACATATTACATGACATGGGATTTTTCTTCTATTCCCATGTTATCATATTCAACTACTGGTCTGACTAGGGTTTATTACCTATTACGTTGGTGCATCTTTAGAGAGTTTGACCAGCAAATTCACACAAGAAGATTTTAACTTAATAAATTTTTTGTACATACCTTTTTCCATAGACCATAGAGATAAATTCTAAATGTACAATGCCCTAGTTTCATGCCACAGACCATAGAGATGCATTCTAAAAATACAAATTACCCAAATGACCAACGTGCTTTTTTTTCTTCTTATATCATGTTAACATTGCAATTGCAATGTTGTCGAGTTATAAATGAAAAAAAGGCCAAAAACACATTACATTTTCTCGCTATCACAAATTGACATCACAAATTCATGCCTAATGTATTAGTGAGATCAAGTGCCTGAATTCAGCAATCAAGGATTGTAAGCTATCAGGTTAATTTAGTCTAATACTCTCTAGCAATTGTATTAGAAGAAAAATCCTTTGTTGATAGGTTAGCTTAATAGCTAGGTTGTAGATCCTTGAAGAGGTGATAAAATCCTTTTATAGGGTGACACTTCATGTAAAGTGTTTGTAAATCCTTTAAGTAGGTCACTATTAACATAGTGTATAATTTTTAATAGGGCAGGCCTTTACCAAGGTAGATCATCAGAAGTGGTCAAACATTATTGTTGTAGTGATTTTGTGGGTATCATCCCCACCCCAATTTTACCTTCTTATTTTGGAGGGTTTCTACGTTACCAAATTTGGTGTTATGTGGTGTGATGCATGTGTTTACTTTATGGTTGTTTGATATGTTTACATGCTTGAAGTTTATTTTCTGTTAAAAGTTTTTAAAGTTAAAAGTGTGATACTTCTAATTCTTCTTCCTATTTGGTTATTCCAAAATATTAGAGTTAGTATTAATAGAGTTCACTTGGTTACCAAAGGGATTTTGTAAGTTCACAGTGTTAACTAAGATTTTATTGGTTAACACAGGAAATCACTTTTAAATCAATTTCTACCAAGCTAGGTTGGCTATCAAAGGACTTTCTTCCTTTTGTATCTATGGCTTAATTATTTTACCTATTGATTCTAGCCAACTAAGATGATGAATATGGATTATTGTAATTTATATTTGAGCTGACTTGACAATCTAGAAGGTATAAGTAAAATTTCAAGTTGTGATTTTAGAGTGTGTGAGATGCAAGTTGAATAAGTTGAAAAAGATAAGAACAGAGGAAGAAAACTTGAAGGATAAGAAAGTATCCTTGTGGAGTAGAAAAATATTATTTGATTAGGAAGGATCAAGTATGAATCAGAATAAAGATTTGTAATTAGTAATTTAGTTGCATCACAGTCAGGTCATTTCATTATTACTTTCTGACCATTGTAGCAATGATCTAAAATCTCTTAACAGAGTTGGTTTGATAGCCATTTGTAAATCCTCTATCACTATGGCAATTTTATTTAATTTTTTCAAGACCTTTTGCAAGGCCACTCCTAACAGGGTCATTAAATCTTTTAATAGGGTCACACCTAATAGTGTGTTTTGTAACCTTTCACAGGGTTGGCTCCTAATAGGGCTCACTTTAGAAGAGTGAAAAATAGTAATTTGTTACATTTGGTGGTTTTTCCCAAATTGAGTTTACACATTAAATCCTAGTGTCTCATGTGTTCATGTTATTTCTTTCATCGATGCAAGTAAATTAGTGATAACATCTTAAGATCTATTAAAGTAATACACACTCTACATTTATTGAGTTACAACAATTTTTGTATGCATACTGAGTATCAGGAGTAATCAACTTTATTAGTCTAAATTTTTTATGAAATCCAAGGGATCTAGGATTTATTTTACTAGTAACTAATTCAACCCTCCCCTCTTAGTTACTTCTCTTATATTTCCAACACCTAGGACCCATAGCAACATATGTGCTTGTGTAATGTGTCAAAAGGGGTCATAAAATACCCTATGTCCCCTTTCTATCTATTGGAAGACAACATATATGTCCCTAGGGACCCTAAAATCCCTGGAACATAAGTTTTCATGTATTTGATTAAAATGGGTAATAGATTATCTTATAACCCCTTTCAACCCATTTTGACACAACATGTTTGTCACTAGAGGTCTTAGGACCAACAAGAACATATTTTATCATGTAAAGGGTCAAAAGGGGTCATAGGATATCCTTTAACCCAATTTGACCCATTGGAGAACAATATGTATGTCCCTAGGGGTCCTACAAACCCTATGAATGTATTTTGTCATGTAATAGGCTAAAATGTGTAATGGCATGCCCTATGACCCCTTTTACCCACTACAACACATCGTGTACATCCCTAGGAGTCTTAGGTCCCCTAGGAACATACATCATGTGTTTGAATGGGTTGAAAGGGGCCACAGGGTTCCTTATGACCCCATTTGACCAATTTAATGATAGTATATATTCATAGGGGTCCTAGAACACCTATGAAAATATATCATGTGTTCAAAGTGTCAAAAGGGGTCATAGAATACCCCATGACCCCTTTTAATACATTATATGACAATATATTATTTGCAGTCTTAGGACCCCTAGGGACATAAATCATGTGTTTAAATGGGTTTAAATGGGTCATAGGGTAACCTATGACCTATTTTGACCCTTTAAATGATAACATATGTTGCTAAGGGTCATAGGACCATTAGGAAAATATATCATGTATTCAAATGAGTCGAAAGGGGTCATAGAGTACCTTATGATCCCTTTCAACATATTTCATGAAAACATATGTCTTTCATAGTTTGAGGACCCCTAGGGGCATATTATAATCATTTATATTGGTTGGAAGGGGTCATAGTATAACCTATGACCCCTTCTAACACATTTCATTACAACATGTCTCTAGGGGTCCTAGGACACCTAGGGACATATTATAATCATTTATATAGGTGAAAAGGGGTAATAGGATAACCTATGACCCCTTTTAACACATTTCATTACAACATATGTTTCTAAGGGTCCTAAGGCCCCTAGGGACATATTATAATCATTTATATGGATCAAAAGTGGTCATAGGATAACCTATGACCCTTTCGACACATTTCATTACAACATATTGTTGTGGTTTCACAATGCATGCCCTATTTGCCTAGAAATGGAGATGCCCTAATTTATTTTTTAGCTTCCTGAATCCCTGGTCCTTTTTAGGGTTTTACCTAGTGTTATTTTACCTAAGTTAGGGTTTATACCTAGAAACTCAAATTCCTAGAAACTATGTTTTGAAGAAGAAAAGTCATTCTTTTTGCACGTAATGATGTGTTAAGTTACCTAAGGCACATGGGGGAAAAAACCTCCATCTTGGAAGTGGATATCTACTCATCTCCAAGAGGCATGCTAAGCTCTAGACCTATAAAGCCTAGGACCCCTACTTCTTCCCTCATCACTTTTCTCCTCTCACTTTGTCTCCTACATCATGACACCTCCTGAGGTGCACTTCTCTACTCCAATTGCACATAAAACATTAAACAACATCTAAGTGAAAGGTGCATAGTTGGAACCTTTTTTTTGCATTAAATCTTAGAAAACCTAAAATACTTTAAAAAATACACTAAGTTAAAGGTGTATAGCTGCACACCTATCTAGGATGCACAACTATGCACCTTCAATAATGATACATTGCTATAGAAAAAAGGTGCTATACAAGGGAAAAAGAACTCATCTGAGATTATCTAGGTGCACTCCTTTTTTGCCTATGAGGGTTAGAAATATGCTTTTTTGGTATTTTTTAACAATTTTAAGGTTTCACATTCTATGTCATTTTTTTTGGTCATAGCTAGGGTTTGTTTATGATTTTATTTTTCCATACTAATGTTTTCTTCTTTGTGTAGGTAAAAAGGCGTCCTTAACTTGTGAGGGTCATAACTTTTGATCTAGAGCTCGAAATTCAAAACTATTTACAGCATTGGAAAGAAGAACTAAAAATCTAATTTTAATCCCTAAAATAGTGAGCCTTTGACTATCTAATTTTAGGGACTGATGAAGGTTTTCAACTTCAAATTTTGAGAAAAGGACCTCCAAAAAAGCTAGATAAAAATGCCTAAAAAATCTTGGGAAAAAGTTTCCAACATTTGATCGTTTTGGATCATTTGATCACCTAGTCCCTCACCAAGAAGGATAGGGTTGTTGGAGAGAAGAAAAAGATAAAAGATATAGAGGTTGGATACATGAACTAGAATAGGTTCCTCATCTTATGCAATTATTAATGACAAGATTCAACATGGGTGCCTTGGGATTTCAAAGAGAAGAAGTAAGAGTTCAAATGTATGAAAGTGTTTGGCTATAAATAGGATATAAATCATCAAAAGGGTTAAAATAAGTACACTAGAGTGTTCCCAAACCTCATCTAAGAAAAATCAAGAAACTATTTTCAAAACTAAGAACTTTGATTTTTTGATGAATTGAGCTTTTGAGCTTCTGAGGTGCGCTAGGTACGCAGGTGTACTATTTTAACAAAGTGTGCTTCTTCTAAGGTGTACAAGGTGCATTTCTTCTAAGTTGTGATGGAATTTTTTTGGATAATTCAATGGTATTCTAACAATTAACTACTAGTTCCAAATTTAGAGCATTCCATGCATCGAAAATGCATTCTAATGGTAGTTCAACTCTTACAAATATCTAGTGAACATGGAGCTTCTATTTTTAGCACTTCTAGAGACTCCTACTTCATCTAATGGCTTTTTTCTTCTTATTTTCTCATCGTTTCATTTTCTTAAGACATGTAAACGCTCATGCATCCATTAAATGATGTAAATAGTGATGGAGTCTTACTTAGTATCAGTTAGATAGTTATTTTGTATAAAAATAGATTTTTTTTATTAGCTTAGAAGCACATGTTTGCATAAATATATCTCTCGCTCTCAACACAAATTGATGAGAAGATTTCTTATAAATTCAAAAATGTAATATGTATTATAGGTTGTCATTATTTTGATGCAATAATATATGCTATTGGTGCTCACATTTGGAGTGTAGTGATTCTTTCCCAAATGTGTTATATTTTTTGGATTTATGTTCATGAAGTTTAATTTAGCCAATTTTTTTATTGCATTGTTCTAGTTGTGTGATCTTTTAATTTTAATATTTGGTATGGGTCTAAAAAATTTTCTGATGTACTTAGTTCAAGAAGGTATCACCATATTGTTCCTGCATAGCTTTTCATCTCACATGAGTGCACTTTCTATGGCCTTGTGATTTGATGAAAAGTGAAACATCTTATAATTACTCAATTCCCATCTATGATTGTATCAAGGGAATTAAGGGCAAGCTACTCCTATTTTCATTGGTTACCCACTGATCTTTTCAAAGGCTTAACTCTTAGACATGTTGTTTCATTGCTTATGTCCGTTAGGAATTTCCCTTTCATGATATTTTCTTAAACTTCTTTTTACGTTATCTTTATTATTTTATTTGCTAACCCCTAGTTAAATTAGTAATTATTATAGTTGCATTTTTAGATTGCATTCATTAAAAAAAATAGAAAATACCAAAAAACATATCTCTTTTGTGCTTAATTTTGAAACAACAAGAAAATTGATCATTGTATCTAAAATTAGTTTAAACCAGTAAGGGCCTCCTTGAGAAAAAACACATTTATCTTCAATTGAGTAGATTCTTGTAGTTCATAAGATGACCTAGAACCTTGGAGTTGATCCTAGATCAGCTTTTCAAGAGAGGACTATGAAAGGATTGCCATCATTAAGTATCACACAAAATTATAGGTCAACACATATGTCTCTTGGGTTCCTAGGACCCCTAGAGACATATTATAATTATTTTATTAGTCAACAGGGGTCATAGGATAATATGTTACCCCTTTTGACATATTTCATGACAATGTATGTCTCTAGGAATCTTAGGACTCATATGAGCATATTATAATCATTTACATGGGTAGAAAGGAGTTATAGGATAATGTTATGACCCTTTTCGATATGTTTTATGACAACATATGTCCCTAGGGGTCCTTGGCCTCCTAGGGACATATTATAATCATTTATAAGGGTCAAAAAGGGTCATAGGATATCCTATGACCCTTTCGACACATTTCATTACAACATATGTTTCTAGGGGTCCCAGGACCCCTAGGGACATATTATAATCATTTATATGAGTTGAAATGGGTCAAAAGAAAACTTATAACCCTTTTCAACACATTTCACTACAATATATGTCTCTAGGGGTCCTACGAACCTTAGAAAAATTTTATAATCATTTATATGGGTTGAAAGGGGTCATAGGATAACCTATAAAACCTTTCGACACATTTCATGATATTATATGTCTCTAGGAGTACCAGGACCTCTAGGGACATATTATAATTATTTATATGGATTGAAAGGGGTCATAGTATAAACTATGACCCTTTTAAAAAAAATTCATTACAACATATAGCTCTAGGGGTCCTAGGACACCTAGGGATATATTATAATCATTTATATGGGTCAAAAGGGATAATAGGATAACCTATGACCCCTTTCAACACATTTCATTACAACATATGTCTCTAGGGGTCCTAGGACACCTAGGGACATATTATAATAATTTATATGGGTCGAAAGGGGTAATAGGATAACCTATGACCCCTTTCAACACATTTCATTACAACATATGTCTCTAGGGGTCCGTTGAACCCTAGGGACATATTATAATCATTTGAATGGGTTAAAAGTGGTCATAGGATACCTTGTGACCCCTATAAATATGTTTCATTATAACATGTCTTTAGGGTTCCTAGGACCCCTAGGGACATGGTATAATTGTTTATATGGGTTGAAAGTAGTCATAGGAGAGCCTATGACCACTTTTGACATATTTCATTACAACATGTGTCTCTAGGGGTCCTAGGACCCCTAAGAAAATATTATAATCATTTATATGGCTAGAAAGAGGTTGTAGGATAACCTATGACCCTTTTTGACACATTTCATTACAACATGTGTCTCTAGGGGTCCTGGAACCCTAGGGACATACTATAATCATTTATATGGGTTGAAAGGGGCCGTAGGATGACCTATGACCCCTTTCGACACATTTCACTACAACATATGTCTCTAGGGGTCCTAGGACCCCTAGGGACATACAATAATCATTTATATGGGTCGAAAGGGGCCATAGTATAACCTATGACCCCTTTCGACACATGTCATTACAACATATGTTTCTAGGGGTCCTAGGACCCCTAGGGACATATTATAATCATTTATATGGGTCAAAAGGGGTCATAAGATAACCTATGGCCTCTTTCAACACATATGTCTCTAGGGGTCCTATGACCCATAAGGATATATTATAATCATTTCTATGGGTCAAAAGGTGTCATAGTATAAAATATGACCCCCTTTTGACACATTTCATTACAACATATGTCTCTAGGGTTCCTAAGACTCCTAAGGACATGTTATAATTGTTTATATCAGTTGAAAGGAGTCATAAGATAAGCTATGACCCCTTTCAACACATCTCATTACAACATATGTCTCGAGGGGTCCCAAGACTGCCATGGACATATTATAATCATTTATATGGGTTGAAAGGGATTAGAGGATGACCTTTTACACTTTCAACACATTTCATGAAAATATATGTCTCTAAGGGTCCCAAGACCCCTAAAGACATATTATAATACTTTATATGGGTCAAAAGGTTCATCACATTTCATTAAACACATATGTCTTTAGGGGTCCCATGACCCCTAGGGACATATTATAATCATTTATATGAGTTGAAAGGGGCCATAGGATAACCTATGACATATTTGGACACATTTCATGATAGCATATATCTCTAAGGGCCCCAAGACCCCTAAGGACATATTATAATAGTTTATATGTGGTGAAAGAGGTCATAAGATAGCCTATGACCCCTTTCATCACATTTTATTACAACATATGTCTTGAGGGGTCCTAAGAACCCTAGGGACATATTATGCTCATTTATATGAGTTGACGGAGTCATAGGATAACTTTATGACTCCTTTCCACATGTTTAATGACAACATATATCCTTAGGGGCACTACAACTCCTAAGGACATATTATAATTATTCATATGAGTTGAAAGGGTTCATAGGATAACCTATGACCCCACTAGGACCTTTAGGGACATAATATAATAATTTATATGGTTGAAAGGAGCCATAGGATAACCTATGGCCCCATTTAACACATTTTATGACAACATATGTCTCTAGGAGTCCTAAGACCCCTAGGGACATATTATAATCATTTATATGATTCGAAGGAGTGATAAGATAACCATACAACCCCTTTTGACATCTTTAATGACAACATATATCAGTAGGGTCCCTAGGACTCCTAGGGACATATTATAATTATTTATATAGGTTGAAAGAGCTCATAGAATAACTTATGACCCCATTCAACATATTTCATTACAACATGTGTCTTTAGGGGTCCTAGGACCCCTAGGGACATATTATAATCATTTATATTGGTCAAAAGGAGTCATAAGATAACCTATTACTACTTTTGACACATTTTATGACAAAAAATGTTGCTAGGGGTCCTAGGACCCCTAGGGACATATCATAATCATTTTGACGAGTCAAAAGGGTTCATAGTATAACCTATGACCCCACTTGACACATTTTATTATAACATATGTCTCTAGGGGTCATAGGACCCTTAGAAACATATTATAATCATTTATATGGGTCAAAAGGAGTCATAAGATAATCTTATGACCCCTTTCAACATGTTTTATAACAACGTATGTCCCTAGGGGTCCTAAGACCCCTAGTGACATATTATAATCATTAATATGGGTCAAAAGGCATCATATGAAAACCTATGAGCCCTTGCAACACATTTCATTATCACATTTTTCTCTAGGGGTCTCAGGACCCCTAGGGACATATTATAATCATTTTTATGGGTCAAAAAGGGTCATAGGATAACCTATAACCCCTTTCAACACATTTCATGACAACATATGTCTTTAGTGGTCCCAAGATCCTAGGGTCATATTATAATCATTTACAATGGTCAAAAGGGATCATAGGATAATCTATGATGCCTTTCAACACATTTCATGACAACATATGTCTATAGGGGTCTAGGACCCCTATGGACAAATTATAATCATTTATATGGGTTGAAAGGGGTCATAGGTCCTTTTCAACACATTTCATTATAACATATGTCCCTAGGGGTCCAAGGACCCCTATCAACATATTATCATTCTTTATATAGGTTGAGAGGGGTCATAAGATAACCTATGAAACCTTTCGACACAATTCATTACAACACATGTTGCTAGGGGTCCCAAGACTCTTAGGGACATATTATAATCATTTATATGGGTTGAAAGGGCTCATAGAGTAACCTATGACCCTTTTTGACACATTTCATTACAACATATATCGCTAGGGGTCCTATGACCCATAGGGACATATTATAATCATTTATATGGGTCAAAAGAGGCCATGGAATAATCTATGACCCCTATCAACATATTTCATTATAACATATGTCTCTAAGGGTCCTAGAACCCCTAGGGATGTATTATCATTATTTATATGGGTCAAAATGTGTCATAGTATAACCTATGACCCCTTTTAACACATTCCATGACAACATATTTCTCTAGGTGTCTTATGATCCTAAGGGAATATTGGCATTAAGTTAAGTTTTTTTATTAGTGACAACACTTATTCAGATTCTATATGGTTACCAAGTTCTTCGATTAGTCTCCAATGTTTGCCATGTAATTTAGTGGTTACCAAGTGAATTTAGGTATTGTGAAGTCCAGTAGTTCTTACTGAGAAGTTCAGTGGTTACCAAGCTTCATAGTGTCTACCAAGTCATTAGTTCTTGTGAAGAAAAGTTAGTGTTAACTGAGTAATGAGATGATCAGTTTTTACTAAGTGCAAGCATTGTAAACATGGAATTTAGTTTCTATTGAGTGACACTATATCTACCAAGTCACCAATGTAGACTGAGTTTGAAACTAAATTGAAGTGACCAGTAGGGACTAAGCCTCTACTTCTACTGAGTGCATGAAAATGTCAAGTAATGATAGTGGATGCTATGTATTAGAAATTTACCAAGTCCATTTTCAAAACTCAAGTATCTACAGTTGGTTCAACTTTGAAATATTGGTGTTAACTTGTGTATTGGCTAACCTTGCAATTATGTGAATTAGATTGATATATGTAATGAATTATATCATATCCAAGTGAATAGAATAATACAAGATAATGTGAATGAAATGTAAGCATGTGAATGTGAATCAACAATAGAACAAAATGTATTACAAGGTCATATCAGGAGTAGCAGAGTTACATCTATCACATAGAGGTGATCAATACTTCAAAGATATCAATCAAAAATTTAGTTGTAAGTAAGAGATCTACTATTTAATCCTAACAAGTGAATAAGCTTCAAATCCTTTAACAAGGTAGACTTAACAGTCTTTTCTTTAAATCTCTTTATCGAGTGCATACTTCATTATATGTTTGTAAAGCCTCTAAAAAGGTGGACCTAGTAGTCCTAATTGCACCTAATAGGGTAGATTTTCAGAAATGATCATTGTAAGCCTTAATAGGCCAACTTTATGTTGCATTATTAAAGTTTTGTGGGTATCATCCCCACCCCGGTTTTACTTTCTATTTGGAATGTTTCTAGGTCACCAAATATTGTGTTCAAAGTGTTATGTTCTTTTAGTTTCTCATGCATGCAATATATTAGATCTACTAATTGTAATTGGATTGTGCTATTAAGTTCTAAAATTGTTAAAAAATTTGAGGTTACTAATTCACCCTTCCCCTCTTAGTAACCTATCTAGTCTTGAATATTTCCAACAGGGACATATTAAATCATTTATATGGATCCAAAGGGGTATTAGGTTCCCAGGGTTCCTAGGACCCCTAGGGACATACATTATGTGTTTGAATGAGTCAAATGGGACCATAAAGTTTCCTATGACCCCTTTAGACCCATTAAATAATAAAATATATTCCTAAGGGTCATAGGAATATATATTATGGGTTCAAATGAGTCAAAAGGTGTAATAGAGTATCTTATGACCCGTAAACACACTCAGTATCATCAAATGTGTTAAAAAGGATCATAGCGTATTGTAAGGAACATTTTGAGTCATTACATCACATCATTTATGTGCTTGGGGGTGCTAGGATCCATAAACACACGTATTGTGATTCAATGTATTAAAGAGTGTTAAAGGGTACTCTATGACCCATTTTGACCCTTTGGAACCATTATATGTATGGTTAAGGGTCCTAAAGCCTTTTTTAAGTGTCCTAGAAAGGAGTCATACTATTATAAAAGAATTTGGGAAAAAAAAATTTAAAAATGGGTATCTAATTTGAGAATGGGTATCTAATTTTGGAATGGGTGCCTAATTAGGCTTGGTTTTTCTTTGGATGCCAACCCTCCATGGTCAACACCAAAAATGTCCCAAAAACATGTTTTTGGCCTATTGTATTATGTTTTTGACTTTGATGATGTAGCTAATGACTCTTTCTTCATCCAGATTTTATGAAATGAAAATGATTCCATCAATATAATGTCTATCAAATTATGAGTTAAGTAATTATTACTAATTTTCTAATGGAGTTAGCTACAAAGTGTTGATTGACATACTAATTGACAAATAGCTATAACGATCTAATTGTTTAAGATTTTTGAAATTCAAAAGATGTGTCATGTTCTATGCTTCAACTAGTATAAGAAAAATAAATTAATATTGAATTTTTTGAACTAGTTAAGTGGTCAAACATGGGATTTTTTAATTTTGAAAATAGTATGGTAAAAAAATCATAATTAATTATTTATTTAGAATAAAAATATCCAAAAATATGTGTCACATTTGGGTATGAGTCTACTTTTTATATCTATAATTATATTAAAAATACTATCATTTTATTTTGATTAAGGTGGTTAGACATACACCTACTTTTTATTTTTGCACTAAAATTTTTTGTAGTACAACATTAAAATCCAAACTTTTGACGAATCAAATAATTTTTTCTCCAAATAAGGCCTAGTCAATTAGAAACTAATTCAATTTTTTATAGATTAGTTTCTTACAACTTTTTGAAATAATTTATAGAACCACTTTAAAATTATATGTCAAGTTGACATAACCCTAATTTCCTAGTTTTTCATTGCCACTTAAGGCCATAGTTTGGTTGACCATGATTGATCATACACCCAAATTTCTAATAGTATGAAAGATAGTAACTTATAGTTGAAAAAAATTAAGAATATATAGTTAATCATTGTCATTTTTTTTGATGACATAATCTTGTTAGAAATATATAATACTGAGAGAGGAGGTGAATCAATATTCTACAAACTTTTGCCCATAGCTAAATATTGTAATAATTTTATAACTTGCATATGAAACTAAACCAACAATGTTGAATAATAAATACAATGATGCATATAGATAAATCATAACACCAACATTTATTAACTAGGAAAACCCTAGCCAAGGGAAAACCCCAATGGGGATGATACCCACTAGATAATTCACTAAAAAATGAGATCATGTTAAGGATATTGATCCTATTAGGAGTATATGAAGTACATATAGTGTCTCAAATCCCTATTAGGAGACTAGGCCTTGTAAGAAGCCTCAACCCTATTAGGAGTTGGTATAATAAATATAATGTATGCAAGAAGATATCACTACCCTAACATGCAATTATACAATTCAATTCTTTACAAGAATAGATATACATACAATACTTGTTGATTATTGTATTTTGCACTCATTATAATCATACATTAGAATTTGAATTACATAAGGCTCACAATTATTTTAATCTATCTATACAAAATTTTGCATCACATAACACTTGCTTGTCTATCATAGACAGCACAATTATTTTTGCAAGATAAGATCTTTACTTATACCTTCCATATTTACAAAACTATGCTCAGTTGGCCTTCATGTACTCACATTCTTGAAATAATATAAAATAACTTATGGATTAATATCCTCAAAGTCATCTCATCATAAATTAATATTTTTTTTTGTAAAAAAAACAATTCCTAAGGTCATAAAATCCAATTCTTTATTATGCCTTATTTTGCACTATCAAATACCTACATTGGTATATTAACCATATCTCATGTTGTAATATCCATACACACTTGTGCACTGGTACACATCATCATGATTCTATGATTAACCTTCCTACAAATATTCATGAGCTAATTATTAATTATTCATCTATACATTTAACATTTGTTCATTGTGCTATTGCAAATTGTCTAACACTTAGACAATTTTCTAATTCTAAATAAATAAATGAAACATTGAATGTATGTTTCCATAAATGGCAACCATCAAGACATAAATATCACCATATTTCTAAAAATATCTCCCCTTTAAATTTATAGCAATATTTGGGAGAATTTTCTAAGCCCCAAAATGATGTCATACATAACAATAACAAAATTAAACTAACTATAGAAAATTGCCTTCAAAACATATAATTTTTATTCACATTTTAATGTATCATTACATTCCTTGTCACTCATTTGCATGGATGCATAAAAAAGCTCCCCTTACATATACATCTATTCAATTTTCCTTCTACATAATACTCCCCCTATCACATAAATTGCAAAGGTGTTAAAAACTATATACAAAACTTTGATCTTCTGATGATCAACCTATTATTCTAGAAAAATGATTTGCATACACAACCTTTAGTCATTCTATCTCATTCTTCCATTTATCCTTTACTATCTTTGAGATATTTATTAGTGTTCAAAGAGCATAGGATGCCACTTCAATTGCATATAAGTTAGTGTAGGCAAACTTGTCATAGGATGTCTAAGATGTGAGACATTCCTCAAGTTGCCTCTACAAAATGTAGAATTTTGATGATAAAATTTCTAAAACACTAGAGAATCTCCTTGTGGCTCTCTCTTTATTAGATTCCAAGTTTCTATTCATATCATGCATCTTCTTCACATTTACTCCATAGTCTTCAATTTTGGATTCCAGGAGTTGTAACTTGACAAAAAGTATCTCAAGATCACTTAACTTGCCTTTAATATATCTCTCAAAGTTTGTAAGGTACTTGTATGAATGTGCACATTGTCCATATAGTCTTTTCCCTTCATCAATATGATTTCTCAATCCTTTTATGTTTCCATCAAGTGCCTTCAAATCATTTTACACATTGGTGCACACTGTGCTAAATAGTGTTGCGTCATATTCTACCTAATCTTATATTGAAGTTACTTCTACTAAAATTGTGAATTCCTTATCAAAGTTTTTCACCAACTCCATGGCCTTTGATTTTACTTCTAGAATAGCTATAGTTGTAGTAATTATCTTTTGCATTCTATCCAAGACTTCAAATATTGTCTTCTCCAAAGACTTTACTAATTTGTTTTTCTCAAACAATTTACTCAATGTCCTCACCAAGCCTTTATGATCCTCGTCATCTAATGTCACTATTGTTGTTATTGATGGACTAGTTTTTGATGCTACTAATGTTGTCATTAGAGCTAATTCTAAATGGAGTGCAACTTCTTTCATTTCTGCACTCGTCTTCCCTTCCTCAGCCTTCTTCTTTTCTACAACTACACTTTTTTCTTCTTTCATTGCTATCTCCTCAACTATTTTTTTAACTTCTTCTTCTCTCTACTTTCTTCTTTTCTACCTATTCATTCATTTTCTTCTCTACCTTTTCTCTTTCTATATCTTCCTTCTTAATTACTCTAATGTCTTTCTTCTTTACTTCTTCCTCATCATCAAATCTAGAGTAAGTAGTAATATTGCCAACAATAGATTGGCCAAATGTTGCAAAAGGATTCTCCTTTGTATACATAGTTGTGTGCATACTATGCCTATTGTGTTTCCTCTACTTATTCATCTTCTATGGAAGGTGTATGTACTTGTACATATATTGGAATCTCAATTTTAGGCTACACACTTACCTTAAACACTATAGTCATATACTTTACAATTGCATCACTTATTTCTTTTCTAAGCTCCTCATAGTTTTTTATTAGATAAACAAGTTTTACAGGGATCCTGAAACCTGAGAGTTAAAACCTAACTAGCTAAAAGTAGGCATTAGAAGCCCAAGCACAAAAGTAACAAGACTAAAGGCTGATAATAAGCACTAGGCCCAGCCAAAAAAAAAAAGGCCAATAAAAAAAGACAAGACAAATGAAACAATCAATAGCCAAAAAAAAAGCTGTCCAAAAAGGAAAAAGATAGGAACTAATCCTTGATCTTTCTTTCTTGCTCCTGCATGACCTAGGCAGCCTCCTGGGCTATCTAGTTCTCCTTGGCCTCCTACTAGTGAGTCATGTGGTCTTCCTAGTTTATAGTAGGAAAAGTGATATCATTGGTATTATCATCATCAGATCTAGCTTTACCCCTACCTTTTCCATCCACATCCCCCTGCATGCCTCTATCTTTATGCCAATCAATTAAAAATAGAATGTTGTTATTAATCGGGTTGAGTAGTGAGATCGTCTGTCTTGACAGATTGTGATTGTAATTTCTAGGTTGTGGATCCTCCTTTCCACCAAGCTATGCCTGTCATCATAATCTATCACTTTATCCAAGCCCTCTAGATTCCTGGCTCCTTCCATTTGGCCCACCTTCTCCTTAACCTCCTCCAACTCATGAAAAAGCCACTTGATTGATCTATAATTGTCTATCATGTTATTGTGGGCATTGTTCAAGAGGTTCATCCTAGATTCCCTAGAATTATCAGAGATTGCCACAATCAAAAGGTTAATGAGCTCTTCAAGATGTGGTTCCTCCTGGCTATCCACTAGGATTTGGGGGTTCATCACTTCTTTGAAAAATACCCATTTTTGAAGTCCTCACATTAAAATTTCTCCAAGCTTTCCTCCTATCTTTGCCAACACCTCCCCACCCTCAGCTCCAAAACTATCCTTTATCTACTCCTCTAGGTGGGCTTGGGGATGGATATGGGAGACAGGAGTGGAGAAGAGTTTGGGTCTTGCTAAAACCTCTCATCCTCTATGCCCACCCTCTTGCATTTCTTCCCACCTTGGGTTTCCTTTTTTTCCTCCTGCCTCTCCTTTTCCTCATCTTCAAACTCCATAGCCTCCTCTTCATCACAGTTGTCCTACTCCTCATTCCCAAGGTCCTTTTGACCATGATCTCTAGGGCTTTTTCTTCTAGGGGTAATGGGGGAGGGTGACTTCTTTACATTAGGCATTGCTTTTTTACTAGAGAAAGTAAGCCCTTCATCCTCAGAATTAATGCTTCACATATCATCTAAGTCAAAGGAGTAGCTAGAGCTTTTAATTTCCTCATTCCCAGCCCATGAAGGGATGTTACTTATTGTCTAAGACTTGAAGTGGTCATAGATGAGCAGTAACAACCCCTCATGCAAATCAAGGTTAGTAGAGGGCTTCTTTTTGAAGCTTGACACCACCTTGCTCATAGAGTTCAACAAATAGAAATGGAAAGAAATTTTTCTATCATGCCAAAAATGATTCAAAAGAACAAAATGGTGGGTGCAAATATGATCAAACCTAGGGTCAATAGTAATGTACTCAATGACAGCATGCATAACATACCTCCAAATATTCATTACAGAATCTAGATCACTGAAAGCTTTTTGTCCCTAAAGAACTTAAAGCCCACCATTAGAATCTTAGTAACAACTAAAATCACCTACTCGATTATCAAAAAAGCTATCCCATTCACCTTTACTCTACCATCATTCTATTAATTAACCATGTTGTCAGTCAGATTTTGGTCATAACCATGCAGCTTCATGATATACCTAGAAATCCTACCCTAAACCATCTTCTCCATTTCTCCATTTTTCCCATTAGTTCTTTTCTACACCTTTCATTCACCATATTGACACTTTGCTCTCACACAATTCTCATAAGCACAACCCTCTAAAACCTCACCACCTAATAGGGTTCTCTGTGTTTTAGAGATATCCTAAAGAAATAAGCCTTGTCATTGCTCAGGTTATGAATGTAAAAAATGATCCATAAAGCATGCCAAATAAACTATAATAATTCCCACTTCTTGTATTTACCATTATAGCCTTTAAGAGTTGTACCCTTTCCCCATAAGCCTTTCCTATTCATAATGGTAGATTGATCTCCTTCGTACTCCCTTGGATCTTATCCAACTCAATTAGGCTCTTAACATCCACCAAAAACTCTTTCCCAATTGCTAGGTCATTTTTTGGTTAGATTGGATACCTTTATTTGTGAACCAACCTGCCACTAGGTTTGTTTCCTAAAAAATGTGAGTGATGTGGACTCTATCAAATTTTTCAAGAGTCTCACCTGTCTCATTGATAAGATTTGCAATTGACCACAAATAATGAGATTTTCCATTTAAACATTTAATAATGTTATTTGAGTCCCCTTCAAGCCATAGATTAGTAACTCCAACTTGAAAAACTAGTTTCACCACATGGCATGCCACACTTGTTCCACAAAGTAATTAGTTTGGAATCCTAGTGGGAGAGAGAAGGCCACTACTCTGTCCCCAAATTCATTCCTAATTATGCCTCCACATTCTGAGGAGCTAGGTTTTCCCTTAGAGGCCCCATCAAAATTGGCATTATGCCCATCCTTCTAGGGGGAGAAGCCACTTGGCTTCCTGTCTTTTTAACATTCTTTCTTTTTCCTTCTCCATTTTCCTACCACCCACTTTGATATCTCCCCCCTTCCTTACTAGGTAGGTTTCCTTTATATTTTTGTGAATCTTCTTCCCAAGAACAATGGTTGGCTCCTCTCTGTCTCTAAATATTCTATTGTTTTTCTCCTTCCATATGCTCCAACAGTAGTGGGGTAAGATCTAGGTTCCTAATTCCTACAAAATATGGGATTTGAACAAGGATTTCCATTGGGAAAAAAAAACTAGGAGATTATCTAGCCTACACTAGCTAATCCCTAAGTCTTGGGTCAAGAAGTCCCAGAGCTCCCTAGAGAAGGAACAGTGAATGAACAAGTGGTTACCTATTTCTAGCTAGTTCTTACATAAACTACATATGTTTTATTCTGTAAGGCTAGCCAAAAAAATATATTGATTTTAGGAGTGAGGCCTGGGATCCAAGCTTTTGACCAAGGAGGTTTCTCTTTTAAGCTCTAAAGAGCCATATACCTAGAAGCAATAGAGTAGTTTCCATTGGAGTTGTCCCCCTAGATCATTTCATCCCTCTTGTTGCTGAGAGCCATAGAATTTAACATTAACATGATTGGATTTAGATCATCAAAAATTATAGATAGATCTATCCAACCTTGGTTGTTCTATAGTTGCATACTTTCAGCCCAAAAAGTTGAATACAATGGTTTGCCCAAACACCATAGATAGGATTATTTATTAGGGGGCCCTAAATAAGCCAACTATTAGACTAGAACTGGATATCCTCCCCATTCCCCAATTTCCAAGATACTTTTTCCTTTGCCAAGTCCTTGGCTTTTAGAAAATCATTCCAGATAGCTGATCCTCTAGGAATGTCCTCACTAAAAAGGGCAAACTAAATAGAAGGCCTCTTAATCTAATTATTGACCAAGATCTCTCTCCATTCCCTAGTGTTGTTGAAGATATGCCATAATTTCTTTGACAAAAGAGCATTATTAAGATGAGTAAGCTTCCTTATGCCAAGACCTCCATAATTCTTAGGGAGACAGACTTTGTCCTAGCCAACTAGTGGGTATCTCTTTTTCCATGATAAATCCCTCTAAAATTTCTCCATCCTCTCTGCAAATTTAACTGGAATCACAAAGAGGCTTAAAGTGTACAGTGGCAAATTCCAAAGGGTGGATTTAACCAGTTGACATTTGCCAGCTTAACTGAGAATAGCTCCTTTCCACGCAACAAGCTTTTTGTTGAACTTGTCCATAATAACATTATAGAAGGAGTTAGGAGGAATTAGACCCAAAGGAAGCCCAAGGTAGGTAGAGGGAAACTTTCCCACATTACAACCCACATTACAATCTTCATAGTTACCTCCTATCAGAAGAATTGTTTTTCTTTTATTGATCATCAAGTGCTCAATACCCTTCAAAATTATATATTATTTCTCCTTAGAATCAACATCACAAAGTTTATTGATCATTGTGATACTCATATTCATATCATTCTCTAATATCCTCCTTCTCCTATTTACAAGCTTATTATATAGATCCTCTAGTATCTTACTTTATATATTCTCAAATCTTTTGTTCCTCAAAATTATGTTTCTTAAAATGGAATTTCCTAACTTCTTTGTATACACATTACTATAAAAATGATAATATTTATTCAACTATACAAAATTTTCATCATTGATAATTTGCATGTTAAGGTTTAGTATCTTTGGTTCCTATTATTTCTTCCTAGTTATTCTCCTCCATTCTTGTGCATTCTAGACTACTAGGCTATCTTTAGTTATATTCTCTAATTCCTTAGAATCACTAAATTACATAGTTGTTCATCTCTTTCCAGGTCTACTAGTGGTCTACTTGACCATTTTCTTGGTTGTTGGTTTAGGTTCCTTCTTCACCTTCACCAATGTCTCTCACTTCGTTTGTGCAATTGATGACACAACCTTTGGCTGACTTCTAGGTTGATAAATCCTTGATCTAACTAGTTGCACTAGTGCAACTAGTACATCTAGTGCAACTAGGGCTTGCACACAAGGTTGTGCCACTATCACACCCTTTTAAGGTCCTACAACTAAAATGGGATTTGTTGCCAAAAATTTAGTTTTTCCACTAGCCTTAATTTCTTATAAAATACCTTTAATCTCATTAAATTCATCACTTATCATGCTTGATTCCTTAAGAATGGAATCTATCTCTTTCTCAACCTTTTTCTTTCTTTCTTTGTTGTATAGTTTAGAATGAACTATTCTCATCTTCTCCTCATAAGTATCACATCTAGGGTACTCTATATCCTTCTCAGATTCAAGAATAATATGTTCTTACCATTCTATGATCTTTTCACTCATCTCATATCTCATAGGTTCTATAAACTTAACTCTAGAAATTACTACTTCCATGCAGGTGTTTTTAGTTTCCACCATTAAGCATATCTCATCCTTGTACTTCTCTACCATAGTGGGAGGCATCTTATACCTCTATTTCATTTTAGACTAGAAGTTCTTCATCATTTTTTCAATGTTAACATTTCTAACATTTTCTAGTTTAGACCTATAACATTGAGTAAGCAACTTCATTGTGTACTCACTACTATCGCAAATTATCAATCTAGGAAACTTCCTTATAGCATAGAAGAATATATCATGTCAACAAGGACTCAAATATTAAAACTAAATTCTTTGTCTTCTTAATCTTTGTAATATTGTCCAATAGCTCCAATATGATTATCTCACACAAATTTACCTTTCTTTCTTGCATATCCATTACATAAGCTACATGCAAAAATCTAGTTGGTATTGAGTTAACCCTTGATCCATGGTTCAACTTGTACCATAATATCTTAGTTAGCAATTTTACTCCTCTATTTTGAATGGAGTCTATCCTCATGTTTCTTTTGAAAAAAATTGTATTCAGGTTTCTCTCAACCATCTTCCTAAATTTTTTCTCATTAACAAGATTGTAGCCTTCATTACTCAATCCTGTGACCTTTTGAATTATGTCATTATCAACAACAATCTTCTCATCTCCTAGCCAAAATATATCATCATGTACCCTACTCAAAATTATTTAGGCCCAATCATGATTTTTCAACTCTATATAAAACATATACTTCACTAGATTCAAATTATCTAGATGTGCATACTCAAAATTCAGGGATAAGTCATTATTACACATCTTTCCCAAGTCCTCATAAATCAATTCATCACGTATGCTCTTAATCTTCCAATGAATGTAACTTTTGATATCCTTGAAATGCAACACATTTATTGAAACTTGTGAAAATGCACCCAACCAATCATCCAATAAAGAAATAAATAGATGTTTCTTAAATTCATATCACAATCTCTCACTTACATCATACACATTTTGACTTTCCATTTGAACTGTAGCTACTAAGATATTAGATTTAAGCTTTGCAAGATACCTTAAAATATGATTTAGGCTTCCTCTAAATTTCCACTTCTCAAACTGTAGTTTGCACTTCAATTCATTATCAATTTGCTCTTCAATTTTCTCAAGAAACTTCACATGAACAAATGGTACATACTATTGGTGTTTTGAAATGTCATGATTTCAAATTACCTTTATGAGAATAGAATACATCTAGGAGCAACTATTTCCCATCTGAAACATATCATTTTAGACACCAGGTCAACTATAAGGTTATGCCCTTCTTCTACTTTAGGCTCTGCAAAACCTAGGTAGGTGGACTGATAGATTCTTTATATGGTATGAGTATTCAAAGCATACACTAAATCTAAAACAAAGTGGATAAAATCCTTATATCTTTTGTACTTATGTAAAGGTCATAGACATGAAATAGATAATGACATGACCTAAGAAATTGATAAGCTAAGTGAGGGCAACACCTTCAATCCTTAAACCAAAAGTGAAAGAAATGATTATAATTTTGATTTCAGCAAATCCCCAAATATGAAATAGTGAGAAAAAGTTGATCCTGTAGCTCATTAGTGCCTTATCTATTGGGGAATTCCATGAATCACACACATACATCTATGATACCATTGACATATACCATACATCAAGATATTAGATCTATCTTATCACTTTGTGAATCATACATCAATGTTCATAAAGACCTCTTTCTCATGAGATATCCTTCTCAAATAACCAGCAATCCAATCTAATACATCAAAAGTTTATTTGGAACTTTTTTCCAATATCAAAACATATTAGACACACAACATCAAGGGGATGCAAATGGGTCTTAGTTCCTTGTCCCTAAACCACATAACAATGTAGATTACAGAGATAGGAGATGAGAATCAAAATCAAACTAAGAAGGTTCTTGCTAATTATATTCATTTCTTTAAAAATTTACATTCAAGATGCATGTAAACAACTCATGAAACCACTAAATAGATTAGAATTATCTATATTAGCTTAAATACTATTATTCATACAAGAGAAATGTGTTGAAGAATGGTATCACTATTAGTAATTAATGTTCACAATATAACTGAGAGGGGGGTGAATTATTTATATAATTATTAAACTCAATATCAAGTTTAATCCAACTTAATCATGTGAGCAATGTAATCAACAATCATGAAAGATAGATATAAACAGTAACACTAGATATATTTTGACTATAGAAACCCTTGATCAGAGGGATAATCCTAGTGGACATGATACCCATATTATGATGTACTAATATAAATGTTTCTTGTGAAAGGCTTGAATCTATTAGGAGTCTAATTAATCACATTTTGTAAATATGAGTCCATGTTAGGAGACTTTGAATCCTTGTTAGGAGTTGTGGAAGGTAGTTGAACCCACTTCCCAAATAGCTTTAGGATAAGATCAATGAACCCACTGTCTAATTGACCTTGGTACTATTCCTTTTAGAATAATAGATGTGAAACAAGATTCTACTTCTTCCTCTATCCAATACATAAGACTTCTTCTCCTTTAGACCATGTAATAAGATTTGGAACTCTGTGCTCAATAATAATGACCCTTAAGGTCACTTACACACATAGTTAAGTCACTCTACTTTTGTAGCACTCTACTACTTAATAATTTGCAAGTCTCATCTAATATCTATGTCTTAAACATAGAAAACATCTTTCCTTTATACCATGCCCAATAATAAATCCTTGAGTTAGGTTCCCACTTAATCATAATATGTCAATTGAATGAATACACATTTAATTTATGTTGTTGGCTCACATTTATAAATAGACTTTTATATATGCAACTTTTGTACATGCGCACTCTTTGATGTCATCAATAGCCAATATACTATCTCTAGTTAACTACACAACCTTTGATTAAATTTTTGATGAACTACAAAAATCACACAATAGGAACTTCTTTTCTCATACTCTATTTTCATGTTGTTCTCTATATTTCAATAATATCTACTATACACTATCAATTTAGGTTCTGTAAACATACCCTTGTAATATAGACATACTATAGTATGTGTTAAAAGTTGTGCATTAATAGATAATTAATATATTGTTCTTAATACAAAAATCACAATCTATTTCTCTATCATTCTTTACAAACTTATTAATATGTTGTCATCAATGACAAACCTAGTCATCAATACATCATATCAATTTTCTACAATGCTCTCCTATAGAATCAACATTCATGCTAACAATCTCCCCCTTTGGCATTGATGGAAACATAGATGGAAAACATCAATACCAAATATACATCTTCTTCATTGATTAAATCTTGCTTCAACATACATCATGTTCTCATTTCTTCCCCATTAAACTACATAGAATGTTTTTCATGTCACTCTCTACCCCATTGACATCAATTTCAAGAGTAATACACAAATGGTTCAATTTCTCAATGATACAATAATTTATCAGCACAACCACAAGCCAATCTATTGCTTTACAAATTTTGTATATAAATACATAAATAGCTCAAGTGTCTAGAGACCCTATTGCATACTTATTACCAATTACCAAGAGTCCTTTTATGACTCTATTCATCACAGATACTCTCCCATTGAGGAAGCATCAACATTTAGTCAAGTCTAAAAATGGTACTATGTTCCCTGGACTGATGCACTTTTGCATCTTCTATTCTAAAGTAGGCAAGGGCATAACCACATGCATAACTATTAGGTACACAAATGTGTCCTTTGGTAAGGCCTTTGTGAAAATTTCTATAATCTATTCCTTAGTGTTAACATACTCTAGTCTAATTTCTTTCTCTGCAACTTTCTCTCTAAACACATGATACTTTATAGAGATGTGCTTAGTCTTAGAATGCAAAACAAGATTTTTAGATATATTTACTATACTTGTGGTATCATGGTAAATGATATTAGGTTATTTGAATTTAACTCCAATATCCTTCATCATCTACTTCATCCATATAATTTGATTATAGTTTTTTGTTGTTGCAACATATTTTGCCTCTAGAGTACTCTATGAAGTGCAATCTTGTTTCTTGCTGAGTGAAGAAACTAGTCTTCCACCAAGAAAGAATGCTCCTCCATTGGTGCTTTTTATATCATCCATATCTCCTACCCAATCAACATCAATATAAGTGCAAAGAGTAAAATCATTAAATCTATCATACCAAATTCCTTAATTAGATATCCCTTTTAGATATTTGAATATCCTTTTTACTGCTATGTAGTAATATTCTTTAGTATTAGCCTAAAATCTTGCCAAAATTATAATTGCATTAGCTATTTTTGGTGTAATATAATTTATATACTATAATATTTCAATCATAGATCTATACTTTTTTGGTTCAACAGTAGGTGTCTCATCCTTGCTAGATAACTTGTGACAAGTTACCAGAGGGGTTCCAACAAGTTTACAATTTCTAGTCCAAATATTTTTAGCAAATCTTTCAAATAATTAGTTTGAAAAATAAAGATACCTTCTTTATTTTGAATAATTTGCAATCCTAAGAAAAATTTCATTTCTCCTATTATACACATCTCAAATTCATTCTTCATATCTTTTGAGAATTTGTCACCAGTTTCATCATTTCCTCCAAAAATGATATCATCAACAAATAAAATTATTATCAACAAACCATTTCATTTTTCTTTCAACTAAAAGTTTCTTTCTACCATTCCTTTAGAAAATCCAAGTATTTCTAAGTATTTATCTAACCTTGCATACCAAGCTCTAGGTGCTTGCTATAATCCATACAAGGCTTTCTTTAATCTCTAAACTACATCCTTCTCTTCTCTCAAAGGAAAGTCTTTTAACTACTCAATATAAAATTCTTCTTCAAGTCCTCCATTCATGAATGTTGACTTGACATCCATCTAATATACATTGAAATTTTTATTTGCTACATATGCCAAGAACATTCTAACTACTTCCATTCTTGCTACAGATGCATATGTTTCCTCATAATCTATTCCTTCTTGCTAAGAATAGCCTTTGCATACTAGTCTTGATTTGTTTCTTATTACTTGTCCTTGTTCATTCATTTTTTTTTTGAATACACACTTTGTGCAAAACACATTGATGTCCTTAGGTCGATGGACTAGTTACCATGTGTCACTCTTTATTATCTATTCAAGTTCTTCCTTCATTACTTTCATCCAATCATCATCCTTGATTGCTTCATCTATGCTCTTTAGTTCTACTTGAGATATTATACATAGTTTTTCATTGATTTTTCTTATTGTCATTACTTCATTTCCTATTATCTAATCAGTAGGATGATATCTCATTATATTTTTATTTGGGGTAGGAGTTGATTCTTCTCTTATTTTTTTAGTTTGTACATTATTTGCAAGTCATTTTTAGCCTTGAGAAATAAATCATTACATCTATTAGTCATCCCAAAAAAAAAAAATTCTAACATTTGAGCACTCTACTAAATTCTTTGTTCTATAATTGAAACATTTGTAGGCTTTACCTTATAGTGAATAACAAAGAAAAATCCCTTCATTGCTCCTTGGATCAAAATTACCGATATCATCATTTCTTGTTATATGGTAAGTATCCAAACCATAATTCATAAGGTTTTTTTTCTATACCTTTTCTAATCTATACTATGTTCAGAGTATATAGTGTTGTATTGACTACTTCTCTACAAAAATGTATTTGGTACATCATTCTCAAATAGCATAGCTCTTGCTGCTTCAACAATTGATTTGTTTCCTCTTTCACCAATCCCATTCTGCTCAAGTAAATAAGGTGAAGATAGTTGTCTATTGACCCGATGCTCTTCATAGTAGATATTGAATTCTCTAGAAGTAAATTCTCCTCTTCTTTAAGATCTCAATCTCTTGATTCATTTTCTACTATATTCTTGAGTATCTTGAATTTTTCAAATGCTTCTAATTTTTCTTTAGGAAAAGCTACCCACATTATTCTAGTAAAATCATCAACAAAAATCATAAAATACCTTTCTCCATAGAATCCTCTTGTTCTTGAAGGATCACTTAAATATGTATGGACCAATTCTAGCTTCTGTGTGGTACCAAACTTCTTCCTAGGAAATGAAACTTTCTTCTCCTTAGCCAAGATACATTCCTTACAAAAAATGTTAGTGGGATTAGTGATCTTAGGTAAATCTCTCATAGCAAGTGTATTAGTAACTTTCATAATGTTATCAAATTTTATGTGATAAAGTCCTCTATTTCATAACCAACTATTGTCAACTTTAGATACTAAACATGTTATTTTAGTGGTATTTAACTAAAATACATTACCTCTAGTCCATCTGCCAATACCAAGAAATTTTCCTTAATCGTCCTTAATGATAGATATGTCATTACTGAACTATAATTGGTAACCCTTATCGACAAGTTCTCCAACAATTAACAAGTTATGTTTCAGTCCATCAACAAAGTAAACATCATTAGTATTTGTTTTTCCATCAAGTCTAATAGATCCAATTCCTATAATGTAAAAAGATGCATTGTTCCCTGCTCTGATAATCCCTCCATCACGACTTTTGAATTTGACAAATTTTCTCATATCAATAGTCGTGTGATGTGAACAACCACTATCAATGATCCAATCTTTCTTTTCAAATTGTGAAATTTATTCTCTAATCTCTTTGTCAAGATCATACTCCTTTATAGCTATGAATCCTAATTCATCTTCACTCTTTTTGTGATTAGATTCTTCTTCTTTTTCTTCTTCATTAGCATATAAGCAATTTCTAGGTCTTCTACATTTGAATCTTCCCCTATACTTCCTTTCTCTTTTAGGTATCTTAGGTGCATATTGACAAAATTCATTGCATATCCAATACTTAAAATATTCTCACCATCTTTTTATCTTTTCACAATAAGAGCTACTCCTTCTTTGATCTTTTCCTCAACATTTTTGTTGCTACTAGCAAAGTCTTCTTGTGCTCTAGTATTCTTACTAGACTAGGTTTAACATTTAATGCACTAAATGTTGTCTCATTTTTTTCTAATTCTTTAGATCATTTCTGATCAAATTCTATAGCTTCCTATTTACCAAGAAATGTTTCTTTGGTGAAATTTTTAGTACAGGGTATCTTCAATTGACTCATCTACGTTATTGTCTTGAAAAGTGGTGTCAGACCTTTCAAGATCTTTCATACTACTCCATCATCTAATTTGGTTCATTCATGAGATCTAATTCCTATAACAATCTCAAATATTCTTCCAATATAGATTCTTATAGAGTCATCATCCATCATTCTAGCATCTTGAAATGCATAGAGAAAGTTTTGTAATCTAACTCTTTTTGCATGTGTATCACCATCATGATTAGCTTCCAAAGTTTTCCAAATTTCATGAGATGTTTTGATTAGTTTTTCCTAACTGTACTCACTTTTAGGTGGAGCTAAAAATATTGCTTCTATTTCCCTTATGTTACACATAAATACTTCTCTCTACTCTTCAGTACAACTTTAGAGATCCTCTTCTTCAACAATATCCTTAGATACCTTGGTTACAAGCTAATATCCTTGACCATGCACAAAAGATGAGTCTTCATCTTATCCTTCCAAATGTCAAAATTGATGCCATCAAATTTCAAACTTTCCTTTCTAAACATATTCACCATAGATATCCTTTTAAGTTTTTAAACCCTTTCTTCAAGAACTTGATGCTCTAATACCAATTATTAGTAACTAATGTTTACAATATAACTGGGGGGGGGTGTGAATTAGTTATATAATTATTAAACTCGATATCAAATTTAATCCAACTTAATTATGTGAGAAATATAATTAGAAATCATGGAAGATAGATATACATAGTGACACCATATATGTTGACTAGGGAAACCCTTGATCAGAGGGAAACCCCTGGTGGGAATGACACCCACAAGATGATGTACTAATATAAATGTTTCTTGTGAAAGGCTAGACCTGTTTAGGAGTCTAATTAATTAGATTTATTATATATGAGTCCCTATTAGGATACTTTGAATCCCTATTAAGAGATTACATTAATAGATGTAAAACAAGCTTCTACTTCTTCCTCTATCTAGTATGTCATACTTCTTCTCCCTTATACCATGTAATTAGATCTAGAAATCTATAGTCAATAATAATAACCCTTAAGGTCACTTTCACGCATAGGTAAGTCACTCTACTTTTATAGTGCTCTATCACTCAATAATTCACAAGTCTTATTTGCTCTCTATGTCTTAACACAGAAAACATCTTTCCTTTATAGCATGCCGAATAATAGATCCTTGATTTGGCTTCCCACTTAATTATAATACATTAATTAAATGAATAAAAATTTAATTAATGCTATCAAATCATAGTTATAAATATACTTTTACATGAGTGACTTTGATACATGCACACTCTCTAATGTCATCAATGGATTGTATACTATCTCTAATTAACTGTGATACCTTTCATTACATTTGTGATGAACTACAACAATCACACAATAGGAATTGCTTTCCTAATGCTTCATTTTCATGCAATTCTCTATTAGATCAACAATATCTTTTTTACACTATCAATTTAGGTTATGTACACTTACCCTTGTAACAAAGAATTATTGTAGTATGCACTAGAAATTGTGCATTAATAGATAAGTAATATATTATTCTTAATACACAAATCACAGTTTGGTGCTTTGTCAGTCTTTACAAACTTATTACTATGTTGTCATCAATGAAAAATATAGTCATGAATAAATTATATCAATATTCTACAATGCTCCTCCATGGCATCAACATTCATTCTAACAATCATAGTCATGAAAACACATCAAAACTAGAACTGTGGTCTCACAATACTAAGGAAACTCAAGATTGGAACCCTATGGTATCACAGTAGTGAGAAATTGTCTCCAAAAATTGGAACCTATGGTCTCATAGTGAAAACTACCAACCCTTACAATGAATCAAAAAGAGAAAAATATAGGAAAAGAATGAAATCCTAGATTTGATTTAGAAGTGACATATGTCCACTTGAATCTTCATTCCCTTTTTTTCTAAAACATCTCTCATCTTTCTATAACTAAAAACTAATATAATTTTCATCATTATTCTATAACAAACTTAGAAATATATCTCCTAAATGATGAAAAACCATTGTGTTACCAAAATATCTAAAAGGTTAATAATACCTTCATTCAACTAACTTGGAGGTAACAAGATTCACCCCTAACTACATTCATACTACCTCTTATGCTCATCTATTTCACCATTTTACTAGAAATCAAATCTAAATTGCACCAACTGAAAGAAACTAAAAAATAAACACCTGAGACAAATTGTCACATAACTTGAACCGATGGCTTCCCATGTGAAAAAAAACTCCAAAAATGGAAAGTTCATTCTCTCTTGATTCTGACAATATATAATAGTGCTATACTTTCTTACCAAAAATGCCCAAAAATTGCAAAATGAAAAGAGAGCACCTTGGCAAGGTCTCAAGTTTGCATCTTAGCAAATATTCAATTTTAAACTAAAGTCAAAACCTTATATTTAAATCAAAATTTATTTAAAACCCTCTATACATGATTTCACTAGGAAAAAATTAATAAAATATTAATTTTTCACTTGTAAAGTTTTCTACCATTTTTCCATCTGAGTCAAACCTATCTGACAAAACTATGATACATGTGACATCGTGATTCATCTAATTTTTGTAGTCATCTGATAGCTACCACTTAGTTGCCACATGTGACTATCCTATTGGTCCCTATTCTATCATGTGTTGGTTGTCATGTTGTCATCCTACTTAGCATGGTGCCACATCATCGCAACATAGCAACATTGTGTCACATGGTACCTCAGTCCATATCATCCTACCACATCACTGGTCACTATTTCAATGTCCATCATAGCATGGTGCCATATCAGCATCGCATAGAAATGTCATGACATGTGGCACCACTTGTCATGTTATCACCTTAAGATGTGTGTTGGCTCTGTATTCCTCTTCCACATGTCACATTTCAGTTTGTTAGGAGTTACACATTGGCGTTGATGTCAACATCTTATTTGGCACATTCATTTAAAAAAATTCTAATATCTCCAAGTCAACAAGTGCCACCATGCATTTCTTTATGGCTTACAAAATCCTAGTGTCTTTGAGACATTTAATAATAAAGTTCTTTTGTATTTAAATAACTTGAAAAACTCTTTCCTAAGCAATGTAAAATATAAGATCCTAAATGCCTTTCATAAAGAACTGTGTTTTAGCTTTTCTATTCCTTCATGCATTCTATACCACTTTCCAGACTCCTAGTGTGGCACCTTTTGCAAAAATCTTAGCTTGGGATGCTATATGCATAGCCAAATTACTGAGATAGCGTACTACAATGGCCACATAGAAAGTTGCCAGGCCTATTCCAATGTATGCTAGTGACCATAAATCATATTGGCTTGCAAAACTAACTCTCTTCATTTCTCAATTGATTCAACTCCAAAAACATCCCAATTTGCCTCTGTCACTTGATTTTGGCTAGCTCTTCAAATTGCAAGCTTCCTCTTTGACTAGAAAAAATGATTGGCTGCAGTAGCTCCCCAATCACCCATGTGTTCCTACCCAAATGGAGATGCTTTTCCATAGCTCCTTGCGGTGTCTTTCTTTGCTCCTCTTCCCATGGTTTCATTGCTCCCTTCACTCATGAGTCTTCAATAAAAATGTAGTCTCTTACATCAAGAAACTATGGGATTCTTGACCTATAGATGGAACTACACCATATTACCTAGAATGGGGGAAAAATAAGGGAAAAAATACCATGGAATTTGGCACATTTGTTCTTGATCATTTCCACTAAGAAGCATCATCGCCATCCAGAAGTAAACAGGGATCATCTCCATGTATGGATGTAATCAACCTTATACTCATTGATCAAATTATTTATGCTGCAATTTGAAACTTGCAAAGTAGTGGATGAAGGGCTAATCATAAAGAAATCATTGGAAGTAGAAGGAAATTTGGAGGGCAACATTCTTGTAGGGTATAAATTCTCCATCACTTATGGAAACTGTCAAGTCAAATTGAACAATTTTTTCATGAATCTAATCAATAATTGTAATCTCCATGGATCATATCCAGTTTACTTCATCTAAAAGTAAAACTAGTTTTCATTAATCACACAACAAGTGTTTGTAATAACATTACTTCTCAGGTTCAATTTTGAATACAAAATCTCCCAAATGAGATCCATAATCTTCAAGCATTGGAATGTCTTCTTTAGCTATGTTGTGAATTGGGAAGTGGACACTCAATAGAGACTCTTGCCATTTATTTGATATGGTGAAAAATTGTTTTATATGTTATAAGCCATGTTCATGCTTTCCTTCCAAAGTACCTATAGAGGGGATCAATACCTTTGTTCTAGCGCTCACAAATGAGGAGAAAATATATTATGGCTGGGTTAAAAAATTTCAATCACACCTACTAGTCAAGTGTACCATCACCTATTGGATTGACTTGGATAGATTGAAAGAAAGGCTTTTGATTGATTCTTTAAAAAGCTTTTATTGAAGTTACTATATTTGGTGACAAACCACCATCTCAATGTTTCCATAGGCCTCAAATCTTTTCTTCCAAATGGGTCTTGATTGGACCCAAGACCATGCCATGGAACCTTAATGAATTGCTCCTACCAAACTTGGCAATCTCTTTGTTCTTAGGGATCCAATCCACTGATAGAAAGTTTTTAATACTTTATTTTAATGAGAAAAAAGGTTATAAAATGTTATGAAGAGGTTCTATGATAATAAAAATAACCACTACCCAACCATAAGCTTCCAACACATGATCATTAGAAGTTTGTAAATGATAATGTAGATGGTAGTAGACAAACCCATTCATTCACTATTTATTCCAAGGTGATTGAAAGTCAAATGTATAATGGAGGCATCATAGCTTTGGATTAGGGTCATGGAAATAGTGACATGACTACTACTTGAGTTTCAAGTGGTAATATGTGTATTGGAAATGCCCTCCACAATGACTCCCTCTTAAGCCTTATCAATTTGACAAGGTTAGCTAGGCCCCAAACTGGGTCCAGCTAAAATAAATTCATTTTCGAAAAAATGAACCCTCCAATTGATTCAATGATCATCTAGGATTTATTATAATCAAATTTAACCCTTATTTTATCACAAAAATATCAATTGAACTCATTCTACTATTTATCTGCAAATTCCCAATTTCATGCCAATAGGTCTTCTAATTGGCTTTAAAAACTTGCCAAAACACATAATAGAGCTTTGAAATAAGGCACATTAGTTCTCTATTTTACATACTCTTATCCTATGAGATCTCATCACATGAAGAAGTGAGGGTCAATAGATATTGATTGTCAAAGTTGTCTTCTCAAAACTACCTACGAGTAAACATGTCATAAAACCACAAATCAAATTCTAATTTGCCCCTAAAAATGGGGCAAAATAATACTTGAGAGTAAAAAAAATAGGTAATTGGTTCATTTTCACTAGGAGAATATGAATCTATGATTTGGGCTCATGATGAATAATAGGTCAAATTTGGTGAGAGGTCAAAGTGGGCTACTCAAATTTGTAGAACTGGAAACACTAGCAGAAAAATGATTTTTGGAAATGGAATGGACATAGGAAATTGTGTAGATGGATTCATCAAGACTTGAAAAATAGCACACTTAAAGAATTTTTAGATTAGAATACAATGGTATAATCCATTTGATCTCACCTATTACAAGATTTATGACATCCCGGATAGGGGTACCGATCAATCTACATTTTTGACATTGATAAAACTTTAGAAGTTGCATATGGAATTGCATTAAAAAATTGATCAAATGGATTCATCATAAGATAAAAAATGAAACATAAAAAGACCTAACCTTTATAATGAAATCCAAAAGGAATTTTCTCATTTTAGTCAATTGGGTCAAAGTTATAACTAGTCAAATAGGGCCTCCTAGAATTCTAAACACTTTACATCAGCATGACAATAATAAACAACTGACTTTGAGGGATTCAAAACCTAGTCAAAAAATGTTGAAACAAATTGAAATATGAAACATAGGTTATTTGATATGCATAATAAACAAAATCAAAAAAGTGAGTCATGCAACATTACTGGGTGAGAGATATTCAAATGCAAACTAGGCCTCCTATCATTGTTTGACACTTAGGAAAAAATGAAGATTCAAACATTCCTAAAAATAGAATTTCAAAAAATGACTCAAATTATAAATTTATCTTCATGGGATGAGTGGAAAAACTAAATACAAGATGTCAAAAAAATTAAACACCTATTCAAATGCAAACTAGGCCTCCTATCATTGTTTGACACTCAGGGAAGAATGCAAATTCAGACATTGCTCAAAATAGAACTTCACAAAATGACTCAAAATGGAAATTTATCTTCATGGGATGAGTGGAAAAATTTAATAAAAGATGTTAGAAACATTGAACACCTTATAGGCCTCAAAAGGAAGGCTAGGTACACATGCATTAAAAGCATTTTAAAGGGCTCAAAAGCTTGGGATAGTACTCAAATTGGGAAGGCAATTTTGAGTCCCAACACATACAATCTTGCTTGCAATCCTTAAATAATTTCAAATTACACTTCAAATTAAATGTTTATCTATCATAGATTCAAATATTGTCTATTTACACTAGTAAGCTTGATTTATCAATTCTTGCTCACTATGATCATATCAAGACATGTTCACTTGACCATAGGCTTCCTTTTTATGTCCTTAACCGCATGTTAACTGTGCAACTTCTAACTCTCTATCTAACATCAATTATAGCCAACTAATACCCTATCATAACTAAAACTACTTAATTCACATAGGATGAATCAAAAATAATTTGTGACTTCAATGTCTTATCAAGTGCATCAAAGAATTATTCTTTTAAAATGTTATAAGAGATTTCTAGATCTTTAGCTATTACAAATGCTTCCTTGAATTCATCAACATGTTCCTTAATTGCTTCATTCTAACTATTGTTATTTCTATTAAAATACCTTCTATCATTTTTTTGTTGTTCCTTCTATTATTTGGATTCCTAATAATGTCCCTTTTTCCCATTCTGCAATATCTTGTTATGTGTCAGAAGTAATTACATAACTGACATATAGGTACATAACTGACTATTTTTTCTTGCTAGATTCTAAATCATCAATCTTTTCTTTTAACTTTCCAATGAAAACTTTCACATCTTCATATCTATCTTTTAGGTTATCGCTTTCTTCAATACGATGGTCAATCTTCTCAAGAGATTCTTTAAGTTTTCTCTTCAATTGTTCCATGTCTTTGGGGATCATACTTAAGCTATTAAAATTCTTCAATGTAATTGTACACTAATACCAATTGTTAGAAATATATAATACTGAGAGGGGAGGTGTATCAATATTCTACAAAATTTTTCCCATAGCCAAATATTGTTAATTACTTCAAAAAATTCATATGAAAGTAAACCAACAATTCTAAATAGTAAATAGAACCATGAACATAGATAACTCATAACACTTTTATTTGTTAACTAGGGAAACCATGGAAAAGGATAAAACTCCAATGGGAATGACACCCACTAGATGATTCACTAAACAATAGATGTTGTTAAGGATATTGACCATGTTAGGAGTCTATGAATTACATATCATGTCTTGAGTCCTTATTAGTAGACTAGGCCATTTTAGAACCCTCAACCTTTTTAGAAGTTTCTTCAACCATATTAGGAGTTTGCAGAACAAATATAATGTATGCAAGAAGATCTCATTGCCCTAAAATGCAATAATATAATTTAGTTCTTCACAAGAATAGATATACATACAATACTCATTGACTGCCATACTTTGGAATTATTTTGATCATTCGTAACAATTTGCATCACATAAGGCTTGCAATTCTTTCAAGCTTTCTATACAAAATTTTGTATCACATTAAACTTTATTCTCTATCATAGATATCACACCTGTCTTCGCTATTGGAAATGATTAAAAAGCTCATGAATGAAGAGTAATGGAATTGGTAAAGAATGTTTTCAATCATTGTTTTGTCATTGATGTCAAAATTTCTACTTGCAGGAATGACAATTACTTTAGTGATCCAAATACTATAAGTTGGTTGATTGACAAGGAGGTGGCAATCAATAAGATGTAACTAGAGTACCTAGACAAAGGTTGAAGTTATGATGTTGTAATAAAGTGTAAGGGACAACTAAGCGATTGATGAAATAGTGTATTCTTGACATACTCTAAGACACAGAGGATAGACAGACCAAGACATATCAAAGATGTAAGGTTTAGCCAAGTCATTTGTATAGCCTAAGTTCATAAAAGAGTGCCGAGAAAGCTAGTTAGTGTCGAACAAATTCTTAGTTGAAGCCAAGAAAGTTCACCTTTAGTGTGTGCCGAGTGATCTTCAAGTGCCAAGTAAATATCAAGTGTTGAGTGATCTTCAAGTGTCAAGTAAATATTAAGTGCAGAGTGATCTTCAAGTGTCGAGTAAATATCAAGTGTTGAGCGAAGATCAGATGCTGAGCAGAATACAAGAGTCGAGTAATACAGAGGGTACCAAGCATTAGTAAATCAATAATGTTGAGTTGCTGCATTATTTTCAAAGTTAATGATTCACCAGATTTGAGCTCACATGGTAGTTATCTAGAATTCTGTGAACCAGATAGAAGATAAGAATGATGAGTTGGTGGCATAGAACACTATGTAAACCATTTTTGGAAAATACAATTAGATTCCAGATAAAGTTTCTAGATAAGAGTAAAATATGGGATAGATACATTGTATCTTACCTGATATATTGAAACCCTAAAGTTGGAAAGGGAGAATCAAGGAGGAAAGGTATTCAAAATTTCTATTTAAGGAGTCAGAAGGTTACGAAGCAAGGTGTGGTGTGGTGGTCAAGCATGAAATTATGTCATGCTAAAGAAAGTGTTAAGTTGGAAGAGAGCACAGACACTCTACTTCGATAGGTGACCATAGATATGATTATATTGGTGTAATGAGTAAGAAGACTCAAGATGAGGAAGCTTGAGATGACAAGCTTTCAGAGTTGCAGCGGTTAAAGCCAAGCAAAGAATTGAACTGAAGTGTAATCTATAATCTGCAAGATATGTTGTAAGTTGTATCAGATCAAAAGTCATTATTGTTACTCTCTAATAATTTTAATAGTTAAGATAAACTCTATGGACTTAGGTTGGTTTAATAGCCATGTTGTAAATCCTTTAATAGGTTTACATTCCAAGTGAATGTGCCCAAGTCCTTTAACTAGGCCCATTCCTAACAGTATGGTGAATCAATCTAACATGGTCACATTTAACAATGTGTTGTAGCTTTTAATAGGGCAAGCCTTTAACAGGGCAGACCATCAGAAGTGGTTGAAATTAATTGCACAATTATTTTTTGGGTATCACCCCAACCTCAGTTTTACCTTCTTATTCCTAGAGGGTTTATGGGTTATCAAATTCTTAGTGTTATTGTGTGATGCATGTCTACTTTTCATAGTTGTTTAAATGTTCAAATTACATGCATGATAGTTTCAATTATGTGCTATGGAGGAAAAAGAAAAAAGTGGCATTGGACCTTGAATAACTAATTCACCCCACCTCTCAGTTATTCTAAAGAATTATAATAATTGGTATCAGAGCATTGATGCTAACTTAGTTTAGAGGGACTAGAAGCAGAAAAGATCAAAATGCCTAAGAGAGAAGTTCCGAAGCTCAACAAAGACAACTTTGTTGCATGGAAAATCTTGATGAAGCTACATCTTGGATCCATAAGAGATTATGCCCAAAATTCAATTTTTACTAAACATGTTGATCCAACTGGTACTCTTACTGCAGAAGATTTGAAAAACAAACAGGAACACAATTAGACAATGCTAGAAATAACTTCTGCATTCAACTATGCTAAATTCGATGATATCAAAGGATGTGACACAACATACAAGATGTGGAAATCCCTATCAAACATTTATGCAAGAGATCAGAATGTCCAAAGAGAAAAAATAGAAAGCCTCAAAGGAAAGTGAAAATGGAAGAAAGTGAAAATGCTATTCAGTATGCTACTAGAATAAAGGAAGTGGTAAGTGCAATAAGATGTTTGAATGGTCAATTAGATGATGATACTATTAATAGTAAGTTTTAAAGAACCTTTCTCCCTATCTATGCTATTAGAGTGTCAACTATACAAGAGCTAAGATGTGTTCTGAGAAACAATCTAAGTTTTGAAGGTATAGTGGGTTGACTCACTGCATTTGAGTTATCTAACTTTGAGAACTACAGACCTGAGAATGTTGAATCTGCTTTCAAGGCAAAGATATCACTAAAAGATGCTAAACAACTAAAAATAAATAAGGGAAGAAAGATGAAATATGTATCCAATGATAGTAGCACTAATGAAGAAGATGTGGAACAATTGGAAGCATTGCTAGCTAGAAGATTCCACAGAGGCAAAGGAAAATTCAAAGGTAAGATGCCTATCATTTGTTTCAATTGCAATGAAGTAGGACATATTGCTGCAAGGTGTACATAGAAAAATAAATACAAGGAAGGTAACAAGTACGAAAATAGAAAAGAAGATGATAAAAGAGATTACAAAGACAAAGGCAAGAAGTGCTATATTGTTGAAGAAGATTTTGATAATGATGATGAAGTTTTCTACATGGCCATGAAGGACCAATCTAATGAAGAAGAGCCTAGAACACTGGTAACATGTATGAACAAGAATGATAGATGAGTTATAGACAACGGATGCTCACATCACATGACAGGAGATAAAAGTAAGTTTGTTAACTTTACTTAGTATGATGGAAATAGTGTTAGATTTGGTAATGATGTTCCATGTCAAATCGAAGGAAAAGGTTCCATTAAGCTTACAGAGAAAATCTCATGTGATAATGCATACTATGTTGAAGGACTAAACTACAATTTTCTTAGTGTCTCACAGTTAGGCAATGTAGGTTGCAAAGTAGAATTTGGAAACAAAACTTCAAAAATCTATGATACTGATGGTAGATTAATAGGAAAAGGAGATCAAACAAGAATTAATTTGTTTTATCTTGATCTGGAAAATACTTCTTGTCTTGTTGCAAAATTTGATGATGTGTGGTTACGGCATAGAAGGCTATGTCATGTCAACTTTGATAATCTAGTCAATATTAGTAAAATGAAGAAAGTCAAAGGTTTACCTAAACTAAAAAAGCCTGACAATATCATGTACAAACAATTTTATCTAGGAAAGATGACCAAGTCAAGTTTCAAGAGTAAAAACTATACATCTAAAGAAGTACTTGAGTTAGTCCATACTGACTTATGTGGTCCAATAGAAGTACATTGCTGCAAAGGAGATAAATATATAATGTTGTTTGTTGATGATTATTCTAGGATGATGACTGTTATGTTCTTAAAACAAAAATTTGATGCTTTTCAAATGTTTAAGTGGTATCTGGCTAGAGTTGAAAAAGAAACAGGAAAGAGTTTGAAATGTCTGAAATTAGAAAGGGGTGGTGAATTCACATCAAATGAATTTGAGATGTTTTTGAAAGACAAAGGAATCAAGAGACAAACATCAGCTCCTAGAACACCCCTATAGAATGGAATTGCTGAGAGAAGAAAGAAATCTGTGATTGACTATGCCAGAACATTAATGATGGAAAAGATTGTTGCTCTAAAATATTGGAGAGAAGTTGTAAGTGTGGTTGTTCATACACTAAACCAAGTACAAATCAAGAAAGGTACTAATACAACACCTTTTGAATTATGGTATGGTCACTCACCGAATGTAAAGCATTTCAAAGTATTTGGTTGCAAATTCTTTATCCTTAAAGATGCTAGAAATGGAAATTTTGAAGCAAAAGTGATGAAGTCATATTCCTTGGTTACTCCACTAGAAGTAAAGTGTACAAGTGTTTAAATACTAACACTGACAAAATTATGGAAAGTTCAAATGTAAACTTTGATGAGAATGTAGATGTCCAAGCTGAAAAACCAAAGAAAATGGATGACTACATAACCTTTGTATATTCTTATGAAAGAATGCCTATTGACGAGGATACTATCAATCAAATTGAAATTCAACAACAAGTTTCAGTCTCAGCCAAGTCACAACTAGTGAATGCCAAGCTACATTCAGAAGCTGAGTTGTAGAATGAAGGAAATGCTCATTCTGACTTTGAAGTCAATGCACATGACAGAGATGTAGAACTACCTAACAATGAAGTGCATAGTGATCCTAAATCTAAAAGATCAAATATGGAAACAAGGACAAAACCAAGATTGTCCAAATATGTGAAGAGGCATCACCCTAGTGAATAGATAATTGGTGACAAAGATGCAAGACCAATGAAAAGTAATAGAATAAGAAATGAATCATGTTTGTTAAGCAAATTTGAACCTAAGATAGTGTATGATGCATTACAAGATAGTTACTGGTATAAAGCTATGGAAGAAGAGATTGATCAAATAAAGAAGAACAAAATCTAGAGTTTGGTTCCCAGACTAGTTGACAAGAATGTGATTGGCACCAAGTGGGTATTCAAAAACAAGCTAGATGAGAATGGTGAGATTACTAGAAACAAAGCCAGACTAGTATGTAAGGGTTATGCTCAAGAAGAAGGATTAGACAATGGGGAAACATTTGCCCCTATTGCAAGAATGGAAGGAGTAAGAACTTGCATATGGTACATATAAAGGTTTTAAAGTCTATCAAATGGATGTAAAGTCTACTTTTCTAAATGGTATATTGGAAGAGGAACTCTATATTAAACAACCAGATGGATTTTTTGATGAAAATAATAGGGATATGTTTTGTAAACTACATAAAACACTCTATGGTCTAAAACAAGCACCTAGAGCATGCTATTAAAGACTTCACAAGTATCTAGTGCAAATAGGATTTGAAAGAATTGATGATAATAGCAACATGTACATCAAATCAAAAGAAGGTAAGGATATTATTGTATATAAAATCTTTGTGGATGATAGTGGGTTTGGAGGAAAGGAAGTGCTTTGCAAAAGTATTGCTAACAAAATGAAACATGAGTTTGAGATGTCTATGTTTGGAGAGATCAAAAAAAATTTTGGTTTGAAAGTACATCACCTAAAACATGGTATATTTATGACACAATCAAAGTACATCAAAGAGAAACTTAAAATGTTTGGATTGGAAGACTCAAAACCAATTAGCACACCAATGGCAACAGGACATAAGCTATCCAAAAATGATGTATCAGCTAAAGTTAATAAAAAAATGTATGTATCCATGATTGGAAAACTATAATATGTTGTACATAGCAGACCAGACATAGCATTAATAGTTGGAATAGTGGCCAGATTCTCTGCTAATCCTAAAGAGAATCATCTCATAGTAGTAAAATGAATAATGAGGTATCTCAAAGGAACTAATGATTTTGGCCTATATTATAATAAGCATGAAAAGTTTGAGCTCAATGCATACACAGATGCAAATTGGGGAGGCAACATTGATGACAGAAAAAGCACAAGTGGAGGAGCATTATTTTTAGGTAAAAGACTAGTTATTTATACTATCAAGAAGCAAACATGCACATCTCAGTCCACTACAAAATCAAAATATGTGGTAGCAATAGTTAATTGGACAAACATTGCGTGGCTCACACATCTATTGAAAGGAATGAAAGAAGAGGTAACCAAACTTGTGATATTGTATTTTGATAATGCAAGTGCTATAAACATATCCAAGAATCTAGTAATGCATGCAAAAGGAAAGCATATTGCAATCAAGTATCACTATGTCAGAGAATTGGTAGAAGACAAACAAGTGAAAATGGAGTATATTCACACAAAGGAACAAACTATGGATATCTTCACCAAACCATTGCCCAAGGATGCTTATGAATATCTTAGAGGCAAGTTACGGGTAATGCCCCTACCTCAAGAAGTTTAAAGCAAAGAAGCTGCCCTACATCAATAGAAACAAATAATTAAAATATTAGAAGAATGATGCAGAGGATAATAACAGAAGCAAAAACTCCAAATCAGTCACAAGCATGGTGATAGAGGGAGACAACATGAGATGCAAAGCTTATATTTTTTCATGTTAAAGATGTTACATATTTGGCATTTATGTCAAAGAGGGAGATATATGAAGAAAACTATTCATCTAAAGAAGATCATCTACAAAGTAAGAGGGAGATATATATGAAAGAGAGAGATATATAAGATCAATAGTAAGAATGCAGTAGTAAAGAGGGAGAAGCAGAAAGTAGAAGAAAATGTATGTAATTTTGGTAGTTGCCATCAATGCCAAAGAGGGGGATTGTTGGAAATGATTGAAAAGCTCATGAATAAAGAGTAATGGAATTGGTAAAGAATTTTTTCAATCATTATTTTTTCATTGATGTCAAACTTGCTACTTGCAAGAACGACAATTGCTTTAGTGATCCAAATACTATAAGTTGGTTGATTGACAAGGAGGTGGCAATCAATAAGATGTAACTAGAGTACCTAGACAAAGGTTGAAGTTATGATGTTGTAATGAAGTGTAAGGGATAGCTAAGCCATTGATGAAATAGTGTATTGATGACATACTCTAAAACACAGAGGATAGACACACCAAGACATATCAAAGATGTAAGGTTTAGCTAAGTCATTTGTATAGCCTAACTAAATACATAAGAGAGTGTTGAGCAAGCTAGTTAGTGCCGAATAGATTCTTAGTTGAAGCCAAGAAAGGTCACCTTTAGTGTGTGCTGAGTGATCTTCAAGTCCTGAGTAAATATCAAGTGCTAAGTGATCTTCAAGTGCTGAGTAAATATCAAGTACTGAGTGATCTTCAAGTGCCACGTAAATATCAAGTGGCAAGTGAAGATCAGATGCTGAGTAGAATACATGAGCCAAGTAATATAGAGAGTGTCAAGCATCAGTAAATCAATAATGCCAAGTTATTGCATTATTTTGAAAATCAAAGATTCGTCAGATCTGAGCTAACATGGTAGTTATCTAGAATTCTGTGAACTAGATAGAAGATAAGAATGATGAACTGGTGGCATAGAACACTATGTAAACTATTTTTGGCAAATACAATTGGATTCTAGACAAAGTTTCTAGATAAGAGTAAAATATGGGATAGATACATTGTATCTTACCTAATCTGTTGAAATGCTAAAGTTGGAAAGGGAGAATTGAGTGGGAAAGGTATTCTAGATTTATATTTAAGGATTCATAAGTCACAAAGCAAGGTGTGGTGTGGTGGTCAAGTATGAAATTATGAAATGTTGAAGAAAGTGCTAAGGTGGAAGAGAGCACAGATACTCTGCTTTGATAGGTGACCGTAGATATGATTGCATTGGTGTAATGAATAAGAAGACTCAAGATGACAAAGCTTAAGATGACAAGATTTTAGAGCTGGAGTGATTAAAGCCAAGCAAAGAATTGAACTAAAGTGTGATTTGTAATTTGCAAGATATGTTGTAAGTTGTATCAGATCAAAAGTCATTATTGTTAATCTCTAGTAATTGTAATAGTTAAGATAAACCCTATGGACTTAGGTTGGTTTAATAGCCATGCTGTAAATCCTTTAACAGGGTGACATTCCAAGTGAATGTTCCAAAGTCCTTTAACCAGGCCCATTCCTAACAGTATGGTGAAATCCTCTAACAAGGTCACATTTAACAATGTGTTGTAGCCTTTAACAGGGCAGGCCTTTAATAGGGAAGACCATCAAAAGTGGTTGAAATCAATTGCATAGTTATTTTGTGGGTATCACCCCCACCCCAGTTTTACCTTCTTATTCCTGGAGGGTTTCTAAGTTATCTTAGTGTTATGGTGTGATGCATGTCTACTTTTCATAGTTGTTTAAATGTTCAAATTACATGCATGATAGTTTTAGTTATGTGCTATTAAGGAAAAATAAAAAAGTGGGATTGGACCTTGAATAACTAATTCACCCCCCCTCTCATTTATTCTAAAGAGTTATAACATTCGCAAGATAAGATCTTTACTTATAACTCACATATTTACAAAACCATGCTTAGCCAACCTTCATGTGCTAACATGCTTGAAATAACATAAAATAACTTCTAGATTAATATCCACCTAGTCAACTCATCATGACTTAATAATTGTTTCATAACCAAAATAATTCCTAAGGTTGTATAATCCAACTCTCTACAATGCTCAGTTTTGCACTATCAAATACTCGCACTTGTATTTTAACCATATCTCACATCATATTATTTGTACACACTTGCACACTGATACATGTCATCATGATACTATGATGAAGCTTCCCTCAACTATGCATGAGCTAACTCTCAATGACTCATTTGTACACTTATGATTGATTTATTGTGTTGCTACAAATTGTTTAATGCTTAGGCAATTTTATAATTCTACATGTGTAAATGAAATTTTGAATGATGTTATCCAACTACCTTTTTGGGCCAAGATTGTGTATAAAAATTTTAAACATTGACATTTCAGATCATACTCCATGATCCATCATCAAGATGAGAGAGTTTAAGAATATCATAAACAATAAGATTATAGACGAAAGGAGTATAAGAAGAGGGGGGAAGTGGGATAATAGGGGGGCACATAGATTGAGAAAGGTGTGAGAAGCAAAGAAAAAGAACAAAAGAAGAAGTAAACTAAAGAGAAAAGAGAAAGAAAAAGAAAAAGAAAACTTAGCCCAAGTTCAAAATTGAAACCAACCAAAAGATGTGAGGAAAGACCCAAGAGTAAAAGTTCAATTACCCAAATGAAATACTAATAAACAATGCATTTATACACTAAAAAGGGAAAATTAAAATATAAAAATAAAAATAAAATAAATAAATATATATAATATGTATAAATATGTGTGCTATATATATATATATATATATATATATACTAGCATAAGATATAAAAATACAATATCTAGAGATGTATGCATACAAATATAATAAACAAAATATTGCAGAAACTATAAACACTAACATATATATATATATATATATATATATATATATATATATATAGAGAGAGAGAGAGAGAGAGAGAGAGAGTATATCTATATATATATATAGACACATACATAAATATATTCTATGTGCATATATATGTATATGTGTGTGTGTGTGTGTGTGTACACATACATACATACATATATATAATTAATAATACATATAATACTCATAATTATAATGATAAAAAGTTGAAATGGAAAAAAATTAAATAGAAATAAAAGAATAAAATAAATTAATAATAATAATAAATGATAATAAAAATAACAACAAAAACAACAACAACAATAAATTAAATTAAAATAAAAATTTTAAAATTTAAAATTAAAAATAAAAGTTAAAAATTAGAAATTAGAAATAACAATAATAAAATAATAAAAATCATAATAATAAGATAAAGACAATGAGAGAAAGCCACAAAAGCAAAAGAAACGCACAAAAAATACACAAAAAAAAAAAAGGTCAAGAAATAAAATAAAAATCTCAATAAGAGAGAGAAATAAAATAAAAATTGGCAACAGTAAAAAAATAAGAAAGAATATATATTTAACCTTTATCCTTCAACAATGTTGGGATCTAATTGATTATTTTCATGCTACTTTTTTCTCTCATACTCTGAGGGAGGGCAATAAACTAGCTGATTGTCTAGCTAATCTTGGTTATGAAGGCTCCATATTTGAATCTTGCTATTTAGAGGTTATCCTTTTGAAATTTCCATGCTTACATGAGTGTCATATTTGGGACACAAAGAAGATGCATTAAGCTTAATAGAAACTAGTGTTATAGTTGTGCAATGCACTTATCATTTATTTAGTTATTAGTTTTCGCACTCTTTGTGCATGAGGATTCGTCCTTTTGCTGAAAATGGAAACTACAGAGTTTTCCTTCATGGTTCATGTCCTAGATGTTGATTTGGATGGTATTTTTTTGTTCCACAAATGCTCTAATTAGACAAGTGGTTCACTATTCTCTTAGTTTTAGTTAAATCTATCAAAAGGGGAGATTCATTGACATAATTGGACCCTAGTCAATGTAGAGTATTTGTATATACCATGTCTTGGGGCTCTTTCTCAATATAGAGTAATTGTATTTTATTGTAGACATGCTTGGTATGATCTATCAGCCTTTAGCACTTTTGTACTTCTGCAAGGATTCAGAGTTTTCTTGCTAGTTCTTTCTTTGATGAGCCCTTGAACTACTTTAATAATAAATAAAATATTTAAGTGCTATGTCACTTTTTCAAACATACATACATAGATACATAGATACATACATACATACATATATATATATATAAAAGTAAAAATAAAAATAAAAACATGCATCAAGTAATATATAAACTAGTATATATGGACATATAATCAAAAATTAATAAGGAAGAAAAAGATGAAGATAGAATGCCTAAAAACCTAACAAAGAACATAGACCTCAAAACAACATGTATAAGGATGAGGAGGAGAAAGAGGGCCAAGAGTGAGGAAGCCAAAGAGACACCCACACCTATTCAAGAATGAATGTATGTTGCCATAAATAAAAACCATCAAGACATCAATGTGACCATATTGCCACCAGTCCTTTAACAAACCTATGCCAATGAAAAAGAAAGTGTGTGCACCCACACACACACACACACACACACACACATATATATATATGTATATATATATATGTATGCATATATATATATATGTATATATATATGTATGTATATATATATATATATATGTATATATATATATATATACATACATACATATATAAGTAAAAATAAAAATAAAAACATGCATCAAGTAATATATATACTAGTATATATGGACATATAATCAAAAATTAATAAGGAATAAAAAGAAGAAGACAAAATGCCTAAAAACCTAACAAAGAAGATAGACCACAAAAAAACATGTATAAGGATGAGGAGGAGCAAGAGGGCCAAGAGTGAGGAAGCCAAAGAGACACCCACACCTATTCAAGAATGAATGTATGTTGCCATAAATAAAAACCATCAAGACATCAATGTGACCATATTGTCACCAAATCTTTAACAAACCTATGCCAATGAATATGAAAGTGTACAAACAAACAACACACACACACACACACACACACACACACACACACACACACACACACACACACATGTATGTGTGTGTGTGTGTGTGTGTGTGTGTGTGTGTGTGTGTGTGTGTGTGTGTGTGTGTATTTATGTATGTATGTGTATATATATATGTATATATATATATATATGTATGTATGTATGTATATACATATACATATATATACATATATATAAATATATATATTATATATGTATATGTATATGTATATATCCATATATATATACATATACATATACATATATATATGCATGTATCAAGTAATATATATAACAATATATAAGGACATATAATAAAAAATGAATAAGGAAGAAAAAGAAGAAGATTGAATGCCCCAAAACCTAACAAAGAAGATAGACCTCAAAACAACATGTACAAGGATGAGGAGGAGTAGAGGGGCCAAGATTGAGGAAGCCAAAGAGGTGCCCACACCTAGTCATAAATGAATGTATGTTGCCATAAATGAAAACCGTCAAGAAATAAATCTGACCATATTGCCAATGAACCTTTGAAGGTAATGATGAAGCAAGTGATAATTTTTATAATGAAATGAAGAATGAATTTGAGATGAGTATGATTGGTGAGATCAAATTTTTCTTGGGTCTATAGATTGTGCAAAATAGTGATGGTATTTTCTTATCATAAGCTAAGTATTTGAAAAATTTGTTGAAATTATTTGGCTTAAAAGTTTTAAGCCTATTGGTACACCTATTATAATTGGTGACAAGTTATCTAGCAAGTATGAGATACCTACAATTGAGCACAATACGTATAGATCTATGATTGGAGGTTTTCAATGTCTCACCAATAATATCCTAGATCTATAGAAAATGCAATCAAGATAGTATCAAGATTTATAAAGAGAATATTCAAATATTTGAAGGGTACACCTAATTTTAGATTGTGGCATGACAAATCAAGTGATTTTACTTTGTGTGCATATATTGATGTGGATTAAGTAGGAAATATGAATGAAAGAAAGAGTGTGCTAAGTGGATCATTTTTCCTTAGAGGAAGATTGGTTTCTTGGCTAAGCAAGAAATAGGAATTTATTTCATAAAATATAGTAGAAGTAGAGTATGTAGTAGAAACAAAAAATTACAATCAGATCATGTGGATAAAGAAGTTGTTGAAGGACATTGGGATAGAGTTTTGAAAATCTATTATCCTACATTGTGATAACAAAAATATAGTATTTCTAAGAATTATGTGTTGTATTCTAAGACTAAGCATATATCTATTAAGTATCATCTTTTGAGAAAGAAAGTTGTAGAGAAAGAGAACAGATTATAATGTGTAAGATTGTAGATATCTTTAAAAAGCCTTTTCCTAAATATATATTTGAGTATTTGTGGGGTATGCTTGGGGTTATGCCCTAACTACTTTTGAGTAGATGATGTATAAAGTGCATCAGTCCAATAATACAAACCACTATTATTTATCTAGACTAAATGTTGATGTTGTTAGAAAGTAAAGTCCACCAATATAACTAAGAGGGTTATATAAGTATTATGAGAATTATCAACCTTATTAATCCTTAAAAATATGAAAATAATAATCGAAAACCATAACAAGATAAGCATACACAATAACACTAGATATGTTAACTAGGGGAACTCTTGATCAAAGGGAAAACCCTAGTGAGGATGGTACCCAAAAAATAATGTATTAATATAAATGTTCCTTTTTAGAGGATGGATGCTATTAGGAGTTAACAAAATACATTCAGTACATATCAATCCCTATTAGTAGACTTTGAATCTCTATTAGGAGATTCCAACCCTACAAGTACATTAAGCCTCCATTCTTTACCTAAATTTTTTATGACGAGACAATTTGGCTTGTCAAATTCACTTTTTTTAAAATATGTTCTTGATAACATTGAAAGTTTGATGAATCTTAATTTATTCGGTTAAAATTTTAATGTTTATAAGATATAAACAAGAAAAATAAAAGTGGAATGCTACATTTTGGTACATTTTGTTTTTGCATTGGTAGAATGGTTCAATACTTGAGATTGTGGGCATGAGGGTTTTTCAAGAGAAATCATTTTTCATTCACTTCATGTAAGCATGCCAAGATCACATCATCCCAAGCTAATTTTAGTGTGCCAGGAATGTGCCTCTTCTAGGGTTTTAATGTTAGATCTTGAGTAGATTTAGCTCTGTTGACTTGCTTTGTATTCTTTTCCATTTAGTATAAATTTATAATACATGTAGAGTGATAAACCATTCATATCAAGAAATAAAGGGACACCTAGAAAGATCCTAGAGAAACTTGAATTATCACCATTTTTACTATTTTTTTACACTTTCACTTCATTTTGTAAATATGAAAATCATTATTTTTCTTATTATTTAGTTGTCCTTCTCCATCGCTTCTCATAGTCTTCCATGACTCATGACTGTGATAACAACATTATCACTATTATGACTTTATTTTATCTCAATGTCATTTCCTTAACATTCCTCATTCATTATTTTAAAATTTTCATTCTAGTCTCTTGGATTTTTATTGACTATCATTGCATTATATATTTTTAATATAATCAGCACCCTTTGACTAATAGCAAGTAAAGTGTCTTTAAAAATATCCCCAATGACCTAATCAACTTAGAAATCTTTTAATGAAGACCTTTTTTTCTTCATCTACTAGTTTTGGGAATTAAAATTGGGAGATTAGATTTTATGACTTGAAGTCCATTCATATCAATAAATAAAGGGACACCTAACATGATCCTAGAGCAACTTGGCCTAACTTTCCAAAATTGAGGAACCCATCTTTTGCCAATGATAATATTGGGTGAATTACTATATAATATTCTACCAAGTGAGATAATAAATCAAATTAACAACTTAACAAGAACACAATAAGGAATAAAAATTTTGACATGTGCCCCATCATTTATAACCTTAATCGATTTCACTATTAACTAGCAACAAGAGGAGAACAATCACCATGACACAACTTTCAAGATCTAACTTAGATTAAATTAGATTTTTATCATCTATAATTTTTGACCTCTCAAACTTCAAAACTAGAAGGAATGAACACTACCAAGCCTAAGTTATTATTTTTTTGATGCTAGAGAAAGTCTATTCTTAGTAAATATAGATCACAATCAAAAAATTGTATTTTCATACATAAAAACCTTATACTCTTGAGCCTTCAAACAAGCTTCTAATAAAATATCTAAGAGATATTTGTGCTTGTAAATAGAACCACTCTTAAAATCAAATCCACCATCCTTGTTGTCAAAGAAATCACCTAAAGTATCATATTTTCAATATATCCCAAAGTAGATCTACATAGGGGGTTTTCATCCTCCACCTACTCTCACATGAAAATATCTTCATCAAAAGATATTGGGTTTGTCACCTATCTTTCACCAATACCAATCATCATGAAGAATTTAGCCTTCATCTTTTCACTATAAAAGAAACTCCTACTAAATTACTGAGGTTATAAAATTCACCTTAATACACTTAATCTTTAAATCTATGCATGTTTTCCTTTTCGAACCATAAATTTTAGGTCATGTTAAGAGATATCTTACAAAAATAAAATTAGATGAATCAAAAATATTTTTTTATAACACAAAAACCTATAGCTAGCTTCACTTGTAAAGGCACTAACTACAATTTTACATATTTCAAATGTAGGCTTATGTAGTGCAAATATTTCATTGATGTTTACTAACTAGGATAGCTAGTGAGAAAATACATTTGTTCCATTTAAGCCCCTAGTATTTTCTTCTAGGATCATGATCAAATTCATAAAATTTGGAGGGGATAATAGTTTGAAAGTTTAAATCCAAATTATTTTTTAGGTGTCATTCATGGTATCATTCTATGTTTCTACTCTATTTAGCTCTCTATATTGTATTAGTTTCAAGTACCCTATTATTGGGTTGTTACTTGTAATATTATTCTTCCTTTCTCCAAAATTTACTTTCTAAAAGGAAACATTATTTTCTAAGTTGAATGTGGAAATAAAACTCTAATATTAATTTCTTTTTCATATAAAAAGGATGATTAGGAAGGGATTCATTACAATTACCAGTATCTAAATCAATAATATTGGGTTGTTATTTGTAATATTATTCTTATTTGTAATGTTATTTGTACACTTTTAGTATCAATGCAAGTTCATTGATTTTGACATCCACAACCTCCTATTTTCCTTTATTAGTTTCAACACTAGTGGCTTATGTTAATTTTCTTTTCTTGCATCCCCACATTGGGTGGGCTTCTCAAAAATGATGTAGCTATCTCAGAACATGACTGATACCTCTATTGTATTGGCTCTTGATTTGACATGTTTTACATATGATAGATACTACCAAGGTCAAAACATGAAACGCCTAAGGTATAGCTAATATCTATGCTTCTATGCTTGTTCAAATATAATTCAAAAGTAAGTAAATTTATAACATATCATCTCACCCTTCTTATATGCTTGTTGAAATTGAAATAAGAAGTAGCTAATCTCCACTCTAGCATAATTCAATAGTAAAGTATGAGATAACATTCAACTTACCTAACAATATAATAGAAAAGTATTAGATCTAGTTATTTTAAATGATATTTATGCACATATTGATGACCCTAATTGAAAATTCACTAGCTTAGATCAATGCCTTCTCTATTAGAAATAGAGCCAAATACCACTCATATAATGTAATGAAAAATTTAAAAGATCTTTCCTACCACCTTTTAATAATATGTATCATTCATTCCTAAATTTTTTCTTGCTTATCGAATTCAATTCTCCTTCCATATTTATATACTCTCTATTTTCATCCATTTAATAAATTATTTGAATTGAAGTTATGCATTAGACAATAGACATCATAACAATGCACTAAAGATACCTAAAAATTTGGTCAAATTACTTTAAAACAAATAAGTATAGAAATGGAGAGGAATAAAATAAAATAAAAATTATGATATTTTATTTTATGTTTAGATAATGGATCAAATGTTCAACAATTGACTCATATATCTACAAGAAAATTAAGATTGACATTCTAGAACAAAAATTATGGTCCTTTGTATTCACTATTCCTAAATATGACATCATATATCAATAATGGATAGTCATAACTGGAGAAAATATGACTCACTTAATCAAAATATAAACCCTACACTCTGGTCTTGGATACTTTTTTATAGACTAAGGGTAACAACAAGCTTTAGACATAGAGGTAGTACACATGTCAAAATACAAATTATTGATTAATGACATACATAACCTAAAGTACATTACAACTTAAACTATAGATATTTATTTTTACTTAGTCATATTCACCTTTTGATTTTTACATGTTAACATACCCATGACTCCTTTGGTTGCAAGAAGAGAGGTAGTCATCCTAAAATGTGATATAATTATATTATTTTGTTGAGCAACTGATGACATACCTTCTTTACAAATATATTTATGCACCCATGAGAGTATTCCTCCTCCAATGACCAATCAAAATCCATAACCCTATCTAACATCTACCTATATGGAATGTACTTAAATGAACATTGATTAACTTCTCCCTTAAGTTTCTCCTAGTATAACTATGGGTTAATTAAATTGTCTAGTATAATAGTTAATGTGGGAAACTTACAATATGGAAACAATCACAACCTTGGTCTTAAATAGGCCTATAACATTACTTTTTATGCTTCTATTTACAAATGAAAAATGATGATTTGTTTCATGGTTTTTTATGACATTTGATCAATGGTGGATGATTATTAATGTTGACATTATTGTTTTTGAACTGAAACATTGATGTGGTAGTGTATTTTACTATGTTGTTATAGTGCCTCTTCCATTTGACTTTTGTAAGTCTTCTTGATGGATGAAACTTTGTTGATCTCTCCTCAAGAAGGGATCATGATTGTGACCATGAGTGGTCTACACCATTGAGGTGATTTGGGTTTATGTTTTTGTATCTATTTTTTTTATTATGCTTTGGCCAATTTATGAGATTATGATGTGAGTTATGGTTCACTGAGGTTTGTGCTAGTGGTTACTACAATCAATGTGGTATTATGAGTTTGTTCCATAATTACCTTGAGATATGTGTAGAGCTTGCACTATGTGCTATTACCATGCTACACTAGACTAGGTTCTTGTAGCAATGGTTAGTCATGTTTACGATTGTGTTTGCTTATGTGTTTTAAGTGGCTTTTCAAGTTGTGTAAACTACCATTATCAAATGCTTAATTAATTAGAAATGGATTTTCCATGTTGGATTCATTGGTTATGTGTTGCAGATATTTACCTTGTTATATTTTGATCCAAGAGATATTTGTTACTCATGTTATGTTTTACATTTGAGATGACCCGAAGGTTGGATGTTATACCTTGATTTTAGTATCATACATGTTAGATTACTATGTTTTTTGGTTGATCATATTGCATGATGATGCCATTTTAATATGACAATGTCTTTTATGATGATATCTAGCTATTTGGTATTTGGACATATCTCTAATTATGTTATGTGATGGATTTAATGCTATGGTTATTTACTTCATTCCTGCATTGTTATGCTTTATGTGAAGATGAGTGATGTAAATAGATTATTTTGATATAATTAAATAAATGTTTAAATTAGGTGATTTAATGCATTTATTGCTTTGGCTATGTTATTATATGCAATTGCACTTCATTGTGTTGTTTAGTGTGTAGAATTTATATCCCTAGTAGTGGCACATGGAGTTAGTGATTCAGCTATTCATATTTTACCAATGTTATCCCTATTTGGTCAACATATCATTATTTTCATTATTTAATTAAACCTTTTGGTGATTATTAAATTTGAACAAGTTTACATTATGTGAATAGACTAGTGAGTGTATCTATGCATTTAGATTCTCACATTGTCATGAAAGTTGTTAAGGAAATTTTTGTGTTTTTAAGTTTTTAGAATTTTTAATTGATTTATTTTAATTTTTGGTAGCTTTGCTATAGATGAATTCCTATTTCTAGTAATATCCTATTTTTGTTTGGGTTGATTTGGGATTTAACTAGGTTGGTTGGTTATTTTCCCTAATCAATTATTCACTCAAAAAGTGAATAAATATCCAAAAAGAAATTTAATTCCTCACTTCTAACTTTTGAATTAGAAAGTTTGAGAGTAAAACCCAAAATCCTCTTCATGAAGATTTAATTTTTTCTTTTGTGGGAGCTATAGGCATGAGATCATCGTCAGGTTGAGCTCATTGGATCCAACTTGGGGAGACCTTGGATTACTATGATCTTCAGCTACTTCTATAGGATTTTTATTTTATGGTTCAGATTTCTATTTTGCCCTTTTTTTGTGAGCTAGGGCTCTCCTATTTTATTGTTTCTTCTCTATTTCAACTTCTATTTTTGGTAGCTATTTGCTAGGAAGCTGAGAACTATTGTTCCCCTCCATTTATGTTTGTTGGTTTTTCCCAGTTGGTTGGGTATGAGCATTTCCCTATTTTTTGGGATGAGGATATGGGGTTTTGTTCTGTTATGCTAGCCATTTTTGCATACGGTGTCCAAACTTAGTTATTTTTTAATTTTTGAAAATTTTGTACCCAAAGGCCAAATGGGTTTTAATTTTGAAGTTTTCCAAAATTTGGGGGTTTTTACCTCATTTTGCATGCCACTCTATTTTCTTAAGTTTTCTTGGCATGAGATTGGTTGTGGACTTGGATTATCCATTTGGATGTCAGTCATACCTTTATTGCCCTTTTGTGTTTGTATTGGGATGCATGTCATATCTATACTCTTGACTTTGTGTTTGGTTGAATCATTTTTATACCTGATGTTATGGTTTCTTTTGGACTTTGTTATTGTTTCATGGCCACTAGAATTCGTATAGAATCCATGCTTTTGGATTGAGGCCGATTGAGTGAGTTCATGATATTTGGTCTTGTTGCATAATTAGTATTCATGTAGAATCCATACTCCCAGATTTAGGCGAGTTGAGTGATTTCATTATATATGATTTTATTATTCTTTGGGATTTATGTAGAATCTATCATCCCAACTTGGTTTTGGTTGAGTGATATTTTTCTTGTGTTCTCATTCATTCCTTGTTTTATGATCTTTGTGATGGTGGTGTGCCACACATGAGTAAGTGCACATACATCTGTTAGGTGAATTTCAAATCCCAATCTTCCATGGTACTTCCAGAAACTATGATCATTGGGGTTGGGTTGGCAATATGCATGCCCAAAGGAACTTGTCATAGGATGAGTATGGGTAGGGTAGGATAGCATATGGATAGGGATTCTATCTCATATCCTAGTGACCTTGTCCCATAGAGTTAGTAGAGGAAGTTTTAATCAAGTGATAACTAAAGAAAATGTGTGACTGGTAATAAAACTTAAGATAATAAAATGTATGTGTAGGGCCCTCCATTGAGGAGTTGAAATGCGCAATCCAAGCTTGGTTTTGTCGATGCCAAGTGACTCTCCATGATGTCAGCCCCTATAGAGTAGCATATTGAGTGTTTGACCAAGACCTATACTACTTGCATTGTATTAGATTCTTGGTTACAGTCATCAATACTATCTAGCATGAGTGATAGCCTTGGATGTTTACTTTTGTGTTTGTGGTTGGATCATTATATCCATTAGGACAATGGGTGTAGACCTATGGTTGCCACATGATTGGGAGGCATAGCTACCTATAACACTACCAGGGCCTAGTGTACTAAGATGATCATTTGTCCTAGTGTGACCTTTGCTAGATATTTTCACTTAATACTTCAAGTTTTGGATTATGCTTTCTTGTGATTTATGATTTCATTGGAATGCTTGGAAATCATGCTTGGATGATGTTAGTTACTATCATATTTTCTTATTATGATGATTAGCATGTGATAGGTGATTTTATCTACTTTATAGGATTATCTTATGCTTTACTTCTAGTATGTTAGATTTCCTTATGCTTATGTTGTAGCATGTTTTAGTAATGTCATCCCTATTATGATAGTATCGATGATCTAATTGGTGGCTTGGGATGTTATGCATAGGAAATGGTTAGGATCCATGATGGTTTTATGATTTTATAGATGGTTGAGAGGAACCACGTACTTAGTTTGGTTGTTCAGTTATTGTGATGTTGCTTTCAATACATTCTTTTACTACTATGGTTTAGATGGATAGATGGTCCTCTTTCCTATTTCATGGCATCTTGTTTTCTATGTACTTGAGTGATTGTTCCTCAATTTATGTGGATCTAGTACTCCTCAGTGTGGAGGAAATTTATTTCCTAGCTTTTCACCCTTTTGTTTTCTATCTTTCTGAATTATATCATCATGTGAAATTGCACTTTCTCACATGAGAATGTAAATTTTCACATGGTGTGTTGGGTTTCCTCATGCAGTTGTTGTAAATCCTCACATGAAACCCACACCAATTTTGGTTTTTTGGTTGTTGGTCCAATCATGTCCTCAGATGAGATGGTGTTTCCTCATGTGTCTTAGTGTACTTTCTCATACAAAGAGGTACTTCCTTTTGCAAGACTCTTAGTTTTTATTCTCTTGCATGAAAAATAGGGGGCTTCTCTATTGTTCTTCAGGGAATGCAACTTGGACTTTTGAGTACCCTTTTAGAATTACTTGTGGTTCCATGCTTTGTTTGATCAAAGATTTTGTATTCTGATGTCATCTTTGATTTTTGTTCTTGAGTTTGTGTGTGTTAGTTCAGTACTGGTATTCAGATATTTTTTGGTTGCCAAGATTGTGGTTAAGTCTTCCATTTTAATCTTTGTGATCCCTATATGACACTGACATGTTCATTCATACTTGTAAAAAAATAAAAAAAATATCTTGGCTTGAATTGAATCCTTGTTCCTAGGATCTCTAGGCAAGGCATTATGGTTGCCTTAATATTAACATATTCATCTATGAGCTTATTTTCTATTGCATCTATGTATATGTATACACATATTTAAAAACTTATATTCTTGTATAGATGAACCCAAATTGAATTCGAACCCAACCCCAAAAAATGCAAGGTGGTTCAATTTTACAAAAAGTTATCAAAGTTGTCAAATGTAACTTTTGTAAAATGCAAGGTTGCTTGAGAAAAATTTTGCAACTTTGCATCCTGACCGATTATGAAATTAAAAACCTTAATTGCATTAAAATACTCAGCCTAAGTTATGGTGGATGAAAAATATTAGGAAAGATGATTTTGGAAAGAATGTGCAAATTGGTTGGCCTAATATTGTGAGCATGATTTGTGTGTGTGTTTGTAAATCTTGTATAATCTTGTAATGTTTTATTATTTTTTATTATATACAAGATACTACTAATTCTTGTATGTTTACATTTTCTATATTTATAGCCTTAATATTTGCCTATGAAGGAAAACCACACCTAGCAATATGAACCCATAATAAAATAATGAGATGATTGCTAGATTGTGGTCTCAGTTCTAAAGAGAAGTTTATAGATGTAATTTTCCTTGAAAAAAGTGTAATGGCTTAAAGAATAAAATAATTATAATCACAATAACTCAGAGTCATTGTAGGCAACATGGTCATGTTGAATGGGAGAACATTTTTTGTCGATTGGTGAATGTGGATTTTCAACTAGGGGAACATGGAGGTGTGAATATCAAAGCCCAAGATAATGCTCCCATATAAGAAGAAGTTTCTATGATAGAAAAAACAATTGAAGATGATGGCATTTGCATAGTTGATAATGTGCTAGAAGAAATGATTGAGTAAAATGCTATTGGTGCAACTGATCAAGATGATCATGATGATAGTACTAGCACATATGATAATGATGATGAAGATATTCTTGATATACCTATACTTAAGAAGGAATAAAAGACCCTATACCAAGCCTCTCAAACATCTCTTTTCTTTGATATAGTCTTGTTGGTGAACTTGATGGTTATGAATGGTTAATCCAATATAGCAATGTCATGTATGCTAAAGTATGTCATTTTGGTCATCTTCAATGTTAGAATACCATTACTATTCATTATATTAACAAATTATATTTGTTGTTGTAGGTTGATAGGTGAGTTTTTCTTACCACTATCAAAGATTCTACCTCATTCATACCAAGAATTATCTACTATTATGAATCAAATTGGAATGAAGTATCGAGCAATACATGCATGTCCCAATGACCAAATTCTATAACATAAATAATATAAATTTGCAATAGAATGCCTTGATTTTCATATTAGTAGATATTGGTTAAATTAAATAACAAAAGGGTTCCTTACAAGGTTCTTTGGTTCCTTCCCATTATTGCATGTCTTGAATGATTATTTGGATGCTATAGCTTGGCACAATTAATGGATTACCATGCATCCAATAGAAGTCAAAATGACATTATGTGCATACTTGTGGATGGTTTTTCATTTAAGGACATAAAACATAGGTGGCTAGTATTTAAAGAAGAACCTCATAATTTAAAACTTTTAGTGGCAATAGATAGTGTCAATCCATTTGGAGATATGAGATTTGTTTACTTCGTGTTACCTATTTTGTTATTAATAATAACATTCCTTCTTGGATGTCCATAAAGAGGAACCACATAATATTTTGAATGATTGTACCAAGCATTTTTTAATTTAAAAATAAACTAAATTAATTTATAAACACCACATCAAAATGGTCATAATAATTATGTAATGTTTATGTTCATTCAAGTTATTAAGTACCAAGTTAAAGATATGAACGTGTATATTGAGCTCCTTATTGACAAGTTGTTGAAGTTATGGAATGGGGTCACTATGTATGACATCTCTAGACCAATAGGACAAAGACAATTTCAATTCCATGCAATTTTTATATGGACAATACATGATGCCCCTAGGCTAACTCAATTTTGTGGTATGTTATATTGATAAGGTCACATAATTTTGGTATGTTATAGTGCTTACACATTATTTTAGTATTTTTAAGTTACACATGATAATTTTACATGATCTTTTAGGTCTTTAGAAAAAGGGAAAATTTGCATATTTAGTTTTTGGTCAATAAAATCTCATCATTTAAGAAGTTTAGGAAAGAAGGTGCATGATGAATTTAGGCCATTCTCCACAATAATCATAAGTATAACATTACTAAAAAAATATTTTTGTATTGGGGAAGAAGAGACAAAATCAAGATCACTAAAAATGAACCTCATCTATGGATGTTGGAGTACAATAGACCAAATCATCGAGGTAATGTCATCCCATCTGATGATTTTTGTTTGAAATTTTTCTTTTGATATTTTCTTTTATTTAGTAATGATGTAATTGATATTTGTGAAGGTCATCAAGGCATCAATGACCAGCTTCCTAGAAGAATAAAAAGTTATCCTAGTCAATTTAGTAGATTGTCATAATACAAGGATTTTTCAATCATGCATTTGTTTGATATTATGCATATTGGAAAGAATGTAATAAGAAAATTGGAAAATATTGGATGGAAGGTGTGATGGAAAAAATTGTCAAAATTTGTAATGACATTCATGAATCCAATCATGCACTAAATTTCTATATTGAATCAAAAAGCAATGGAAACAACATAAATATGAGTGCCCTTCCTTGGTTATTAATGGAGCAGCAAAGTGATGCATTAAAAGAAATGATAGAAAAAAAATTCCCATAGGATTTTTTGCAAATATAAGTAGTATTTTTCAAATAAAGGTGTTTTTGGCCTAGGGTTGAAAACATATGATTGGCATACCTTCATCAAGGAAAGTCATATTCTCTATTTACAATATAATTTTTAAATTGCATGTACTTTTTGTTATATTATTTTATGCTATGTTGAAAAGATCATTTTTAAATTATTGTAGTACATCCTACCTCCATCCCTCTCACACTAGTCTAGCAATAGTGTTAAACAAGTTATATATGATCTTGGAAAATACAAGAGGTTAGAAGTTTTAATTCGTATATTTGTAGTATTGATATTATATTTATGGCTTGATTTACTTTTTATGTAATTTATTGTATATTTTTCTATCTATAATATTTTCTATATGTTCTTGTATGTTGAATCTGTTTTAGGTAATTGTCATCTAAAGAAATTGATAAAAGGGATATTAAATATTGGAAGAAAAGAATATCCTAGCTTATGTGTGAAATGTAAAAATGTCTACCTTCAACTTATTTCAATGCTCAAGAACACTACCTCATACATCAAGTTGAGGAGATTGAATTATGTGGGCCTTTACAAACTAGGTCAATGTGGATAGTTGAGAGGCACTTAAAATTTATGAAGAGCTTGGTTCCAAAAAGAGCACGTCTTGAGGGTTCTATGATGGAGAGATATATGGTATACTAGACCATGATGTACATTAGTTAATATTTTCTCAAGTTTACATAAAATATCCATGTAAATCACATTTGGGATCCCAACTCTATTAAAAAATTTGAAGGAGAGTATGTGATGGGAAAATGAAATTTGAGGAAAGTGAGAGGTAATTATAAGATGTTATTGTAGTTTATTAACTCTTATAAATCTTCAATATAAATTTTTCTAAGTGGTCTATATCTTTTCTTTACAATTATTCGTGAGTGGGATGCACTACATTTGTATATTGTGAACAATCTTGATTGGATGATAATATGGATTCAAAAATTTCAACAAAATGGTCACTCATTAACATAAGATGGCGTTGCATCATTGGTTAAAAAAGCTCATCATAATGCAGATCCCAATGTTGTGCCAATGGTACTTGATCTAGCATATATCTTAAGAGGTAGAAAGGTATGTATAAGATTACTAATAATGACCCATAAGTTTAATATCAACTCATAGATTGATGTAAATAATCATTACATATTTGAATCATTACATAGATAAAACACCACAAGGTTATTTACTACAATGACTATAAATTTCACATAAAAAAAGCTAAACAAAATGAAGAAAACTTGTGATTCTAGGATAAATGTAGTCTTTGAGGTCACCAATATTTTATCTAGAAATGGAATACATCCTCAACAATATGAAAATTGATACTATGGAATTTTGGATGATATACTTGTTGTTACAAAAGTTTTCACACTTGTCCAACATGTTTGCCTAAGGAAAACCTTGTGAAACATGGAAACAACCTCCAAATTGTGGGACTTGGTCTTTGAGGTAGAGTCTTTGAAGAAGGCTGGATTCCTTTGCTATCAGGATGCCCCTAAATACTCTTGAGAGGAAAAGGGAGAAGGAGATGCAAGAAAAAAAAACCTACCTAATCTATTCTAAGGAGGTGTTGCACCAAAATAGAATTTTCAAACCAATCTCTTCCCATATATGCACTTTTGAACCATCATGACACCAAAAAAATACACATCTAGACTTGTTTTAACCTAACAATCACATGCAGATTAGAAAACCAAAATAAATGACACAAGGAAGAAGTGAATTCACTTATATATCATTCATTGGCTAAAAAGAGATATAGTCATGAAAGATTGGAGGTAACCACAATACACTAATGAGAGTAAAATTCTTATTGCACAATACATCAATGGCTGAAGGAGATCAGGTAGAATGTCATATAGTTTAGAGGCAAAGGGGATTTATAGTAGTAAGCTAGAGCAATGATAGAGAAATATAGAGGGTCTAACCTTTAACGAAATTTACTCAAGTATAACTAAGATATTTTCTACCCTAAACCCAAACCCAACCACTACTATTTAAGATTACAAAGGATAATCCTGCAAGTCTGGAAGAAATATAATCATGGAATAACTCTAGATACAATAGTGACATAGAGAAAACAAAATCAACACATCTAGCTATACAAAAATAAAATCCAAAAGATCTAATCACTATATATAATAAAGATGCATGGAGATGCATTAATAGCATGGAACAAGGTCAAAAATGTTGTTAGCATTAGAGAAATAATCCTTGTAATGTATCATGGCTACAATAAATAATTTTGCACTATTGTGAAAGAAAATATAGGATGGGATAAAGCACAAGTTAACCTAACACAAAAATACAGATTTGACCTAATGGAGTAAATTTTATTTTACTAGAAAAGAGACAAATTTTTGATGTAGATCCTCATTTGAAATGAATTGCTTAGATGCTACAAAAATATCCCTGACCAATGAATGAAACCAAACCATAGATCCAAGATCTTATCTTACCACATAGATGGCTAAGATGAAGCATGGAATCTTCAAAGATACATCAAAGTTTTAATGACCATCATATCTTTATAAGAGAAAAGAGAGGTAATATGAAAATATGACCACCATTCAATTAAAGGCAACCCAACAAGACAAATATCCACCAAATCACCTTGGCTGCGCTACCATCCAACTTAATCATGATGTCACATAATGATTAACCTTAAATGTGATTACCTTTATAGGCTCATTGGGACATGTGGTAAAACCTCATTATGTCACTATAGATAAAGGTTGATCATTTTCCCATAGTGACATAGTGAGAGATGTCAATCTTCCTCCATCTAACAACTTCAAAAGTACACCCATTCTATCAGTACAGTAACCAATAAAAACATGACCTTTTTCCAACTTGTCTAACACTAACCCACTACACTATAGCCCTCAAAAGGAATGGTCCCACCTACTACATGGTAAGTGCTCATTATGTCACATGAAATAACTACCTCATAACTTTGTATAGTGACATAGCAACAACCATAGATGATCCTTGATCTGATGGTTAGTAAAATGCACTAAAGGAACTGACCCACCACTTGGCAATAATTCATTTGTTGGTACATTTCCTAATACATGTTGGAAGAGGCAACATGCAATTTTGGAATTGTGTAGAAGCAAGAAAAGTAACTTCTCAAAATAACAAAAATGGTTAATGTGAAATGTTAACCATGGTAGAAAAGGCGCATTAACCCGTAACTCAGTGCATGAAGAGAAAATTATCCAACTCAGCACATGAAGCAATTGAACTAGCTTAGCACATGAAGAAATTGAGCTAGATTGGCACATGAAGTAATTGTGTTAATAAGAAATGTTAACCTAATTGAAAAGCATGTTAAACCACATAAAATAATCTAGCCCATTTCAGATCTCTTAGATCAGTTATAAATGATGGGTTGAATGGGGGAAAAAATTGGCCAAGATTCTTGGCAACTTGGAGTGGATGCTATCCTACTAAGCATATACCAGTGACCTTAAGTAATGCATTGGGCATAGAGTCACTACCAAGAATTGACATCTTATCCTACCTGTGACTAGCAAACAATTACAACCAACAAAAACAAAAAGCTTTAGGGAGCTCTAGAAAGCTCAGAACAACTCCAAAAAAAGGAGTAAATGTGCTCATGTACTTCTTGGAAAGTAGGAACCAAAAGAAGAAAGAATAAACTACTTAATTTCATGGAAACTTTAACCTTCATCAAAAGCATGGTTTGAGATAGATTCCATTTACTAGGATGGAGAAAATTTCACCATTAGGCTTGCTTAATTGGAAAGCATTCGCCTACTTGCAACTAATAACCACACAAGGACCACTCCATAGTGCATCAAATTTTAAGTGCCTCATTTGGTTTTCCCTATCTACATCCCATTTTAGCACAAGATCACCCTCTCTAAAAATTCTAAACCTAGCCTTCCTATCAAAGGACTTCTTCACCTACTATTGATGTGCTCCCAAGGTTTGCATGTCCTAATTTATTTTCTCATCTAACTCCATTAGCTCTATTATTCTTATAGACATAGCATCATCTTCAATCAATTCCAATTGATGGGGTAGTTCAAGAGTAGGCAATTCCAATGAAATAGGAAGCCTATCTTCTCTACTATATATCAACATAAATGGGAAATTTCTTATAGCTTTCTTAGGTGTTATTATGTCAATCCACAATGTTCTTTTTAACTTCTAATGCCAACAGCTCTCATTATCTTCAATAATCCTTTTTATAACCCTAATTAGGTTTTTTTTGGATGTTTCAACTAATCCATTACCTAGAGTATAGTAGTTAGAGGATGTGCTCAAGTAGATATTATGTCAACTACCCATGCACAAATCTGAGCTCTTATAAAAGAATTTGTATTATTTGAAATAATAGTTGAAGGGGCACCAAACCTAGTTACAACTCCATCAAGGAATTCAAGAACTAAAGATTTTATGGCATCCTTCAACACAATTTCCTCTATCTATCTAGTGAAATAATCTGTAGTACATAGAATCCATTTATAACTAAAGCTAGAAGGAGGGTTGGTAGGGCCTATGAAATCTAATCCCTATTGACAAAAGGTTGATCAATTTGAAGAGGGTGGAGAGGAAAAGCTAAAAGTTTTTGTTTACTAGAAAAGTAAGTACATTTTCCACACTTTCTAACATATCTATGACAATAATGAAACAAGGATGGCCAATAGTAAGAAGCTCTCATTATCTTCATTGTAGTTGTTCTTGCTAAAAAATTACCACCATTAGGATCATCATGGAGCTCCTTTATTATTCTTTTAGCTTGGTCTATATCAAGGCATCTCAATAGGACTTCATTAAAATCCCTCCTAAAAGGCATACCATTAACTATTGCATAAGGAATTGACTATAACCTATATTGTCTTCTTTTAGTTCTATCCAATTCTTGAGGATAGTTGTTGTGTGACATGAAGGTCATCATATTATATCCAATTCCTTGGATTATCATTTCTTGCTTCTTGTTGTTCTGTTAGTATCATAGAAACTTCCCCATATGATTCTTGAGATGAGATATTTTTTTGCACAATCCTTTCCCTCTTACCAACTTGGTGATCTAGATGTCAACATCATACTCCATCACCTTAGTGACCCATCCAACTCTCTTTTTATTAATGTCTTTACTCAAAAGTAAGTCCTTCATACTTGCATGAGGTACTAGAAAATGGATCCTATTGTGTGACACAAGGTGTCTAAATTTCTTCAAAGATCTCATGACTACAAGGGCTTGCTTCTCTACATAGTTATATTTGTCTTTGTACTCTTTAAGCCCTTCATGAAAGATGGCTATTGGTTGTTCTTCATTCTTATCATTTTCTTGAGTGAAAATAGTAGAAATTCTTGACTCACCGCCTAAGGTATAAAGAATGAAATCCCTCACAAAATTTGCATTAATGAGAGTAGTGGCTAAGGCTATGACTACCTTGATCTCTTCAAAACTTTCTTTCCCTTCCTTCATCCATGCAAAGACCATATTTTTTTGTGCATAGCTATAAGGGGTTCCACCATGGTAGCAAGATTAGGAATAAATCTTCTCATAAAATTTATCCTATCAAGAAAACTTTTTATCCCTTTCTTATGTTTATAAAGAGAGAGAGAGAGAGAAAGTATTGCCTTCATTCTTTTTGGATGAATGGTTAGACCATCTCTAGATCCAATGTGTCCTAATAATTTTCCTTTATTATTGGAAAACGCACACTTTCTTGTATTTAAGGACACACCAAACTCTCTACATTTTATAAAAACCTATTTGAGATGGCCAAAATGATGTATCATGTTCCTAGATTATACTATAATATCATCAAGATATACAAATACAATTTTTCAATTATATTATTGAAGTTCATCTCCATTGTCTTTTCAAAAGTGGCACCTACATTAGTTAATCCAAAAGGAATTTTATTGTAAGCAGAAGTGCCCCATTTCGTAGTGAATGTAGTCTTAAATCTATTAGCCTCTTTGATCAACACCTAGTTATAACTAGATAATCCATCAAGAAATGAGAACCTATTAGAACTTCTAACCTTACATAATATTTGCTCCATGGAAGGAAGGGGATTATGATCCTTAAGGAAATCTTAGTTAAGGTCCCAATTTTTCTCCATAATTCCTCATAATAAGGACAAGGTTTGCTACCCATGATGAGTGCTTGATAGGTAAAATTATATTAGCCTCAATCAATTTTGATAGATATTTTCTCATTAATAGTTCAATTTTAGGATTCACCAGCCTCTATTTTTGTCTTACTAGATTGTCATTATCAATTAAATATATCGTATGTTGAAATAAACTTGGGTCAAAACCATTCAAATCATCATATGTGCAAGAAAATACATCATTAAATTCTTGACATAGATGAATAAAACTTTCTTGTTCAATTTTAGAACATACCTTTCCCATGTTTAAGGATTTTACATCAGCAACCATGACTACTTTGTAATCATCCCTAGATGCAGCAAGGTTGATATCCCTATCTCTTGCTTGGTCATTAGGATTGAAGAAACTCTCTAAGGTAATAAGACCTTTAGGTAATTCAGAACTGATATTAATGATGTGATCACCATATTGATCCTGTAATCTTAACTAGTTTCTATCTGGAAACATTGCTTCATTGTGCAAGAAGCTTACAATTTGTTCATTAGACTCAAACACTTGCCAATTGGAGTTTTTGTTAGGGATAGAAAGCCTAATGACCACCTTAACCTACTAATTATTTTCAGCTTCAAGATCCTTTGGCACATTATAAGATGCATCCACTATTGCAAGTCTATTAGCATATCTATTCTTTTTTCTAGGGATGCTTTGAATATTTAATGCATTGAAATTATCAAGAAAATCCTATACTCGATGTTTATAAAACTTGAGCAAACCATTATTGGTGATATTTTGATTTATCACTTGATTAACCACCAACTCACTATCTCCATATACACTTACTACTCGAATTCCTCTTTTTTGAGCAAATAGAAGATCCTGAATGAAGGATTCATATTTGGCTACATTATTAGTAAAATTGAATTGGAGCCTAAAGGAGAAGTAGTACCTTTATAGTGTAGGAGAAATCAACATCACACTAGCCCTTGATCTATTCTTATTTCTTGATACATAAAAGTACATGCACCATAACCCACTCATATCCTCTTTGGCTTTCATCAGATTGGAAATTAGAGCATCCTTTTCTAATATACAATATGTACCAAGGCTTGTCTCAAGGGTTTCTGATATAGGATCAAATCAGCATGGATTAGCCCATTCATCTAAGAAAAAATTAGGTATCTCTTCTAGAGAAGTAGCAGACTCATCTACTATATCATTTTCATCTATCTCTAGAATAATGCAATTCATATTGATGAGATTTCGTGTGTAGGACTCAATATGATAGAGGGCTAGATGCTCTACTCTAATTGAAGCCTTGTTTCTATATCTTGTTCTAAAAAGAATGTATGACCAATCACAAGATATGTATCCACCTATTTTGGAAGTGAAATCTCTTGAAAGAAACATGGCAAAGTGTGACTTGACTTCAACAATTCATATATCTTGGATTACATTACAACTAGGGCATGCATGTAGGGCCATTTCCACATTTCTAAGGATAACTATAGTCTTGATAGTACTACCATCCAACTATAATACATCCCTAACAATGGGCTCATATTTCATTTCTAAAGTATTAACAACACATTTTGGCATCACTAAACTGCTAGCCTTCAGATCAATCATGCAATTATGGACTAGCCTATCCCCTATAATCAAAGAAACATAAGATGGAGGATGTATAACCATTTTACTTGCTTCTACCTTGTTTGATGGTTATATTAGACTTGTAGCACTTTCTTATCTTGATGGCTAATCCTTTAGTTCAATGCTCTCCAATTCTTGTTCTTGGAACCTCTTTTGCATGGGTATAGTAGCAAAAAAATTCCACATTGAGATATCCACATTTGTCTTCTTCATCTAGTCTACCACATTAAATGATGTATTATATGCTCTAGTAGAAGCTTTGGGAGCTCCATTTGGAGGAGGTTGAGATGCAACAACTTGAGGATTACATATATCATTTTTGCTATTATTTTTCCTTTCCTGATAAGGGGCAATTGATTGATCATTTATTTCTTTTATATGAGGTATTATATTTTAAATTGAAGCCTAATTACGAGGGTGAGGGGTAGCATCTTCAATAACACTTCCCTTGCTCCTAGTATTATGAGAAATGGAATCCTATCTTACATTACAATGTTCCTCCACTTGATGATCCATGAAAGACCAATCCCCCAGTTGTTGCATACATGAGGCATCCTTGGGTTGGTTCTCCTTGTATGATTTTCCTACTACAAGCTCTTGGATGGTTAGAACCAAATTAGATTCAGCCTTTTGACACAAGCAATAGGTATAGGAATAGTTGCAAGAGGGACAAAAATCTTGATCTTGAGCCATATTGTTATGAGGTACTATGGCCCTACTTTGATTTTCATTTGAAGTAGAAGCATAACTATTCTACCTATTCTAATCAAAAGAACTATTCCCATAATTATGATTTGGAGGCCTACCATTGTTCAAAGTTTGATATTGCAATTGATTAGCTTTACTACATTGAGCTTGTTGCATCTCCAAAGTCACCCCCTTTTTGCTCACCTTTTGCATCATAGAGAAGTGATCTTCCTATTAGTCTCAAATTGGTTTTGACAATTGACTGTCAACACACTTAACCAATTTTCAAGATGATGCCAAGTATAATATAGAAGCTAAGCTACAGTGTGTGCCAAGCTAGAGAATTCAATAGGTGTTGAGTGAACTTTAGGTGCCAAGTGAACTTTAGGTACCAAACGAAGTTCAAGTGATGAGTGATAAGTGATGTTGAGTCACTATAGATGTCAATCAAAGCATAGATGTCAAATTCAATAGAATTCCTATATGTGTCGAGCTTTACCAACTAGTAAGTGTCAAGTAACTCAAATGTAAACCACTTTTGAGCTAACATAGGATGAATCTCAAAGGATCTTGAAGATAAGATCAAATATTTTGCATTAACTATGTAATCAGCATGCAACCAATGAAAAAAATAGAGAAGTCATGCAACCAATAGGAAAAGTGCAAGAATTAAGTGGGAAATGAAGATTTATTACTGATCATAGATTCATACCTAACCCTAAGTCTTCAAAGCCTTTAAAAGTAGGACAAAACCCCATTGTATGTGAGTGTGAGAGAAGTGTGTGGGTGAATTATAGAAAAGTGTAGAAGGGTGTAAAGACTTAGAGAAAAGAAAAACAACATTGTAGAATCTATTTGATTAAGAATAGAGTATCAGAGTTTCGAAGAGTGACATATCAAATCAAGTAAGGATCAAAACAGATAGAGCAGAATGAGGATCTAGAATCAATCATTGAGGATTGCAAGTCATTAGGTCAAGGAATTATACCATACTTTCTAACCATTGTATTGTGAGAATAGAAATCCTATTTGATAGGTTGGCTTAGTAGCTATAGTGGCTTAGCAGCCATATTGTAGATCCTTAATAGGATTGTAATTCCTTTAATAGGGTAACATTCTAAGTGAATGTTTGTAAATGCTTTAACTAGGTCACTTTTTATAGGGTGTAAAGTATTCAATAGGATAGGCCTTTCATAGGGTAGACCATTGGAAATGGTCATACTTTGTAACCTTAAATAGTTACACATTGTTGTCATGATACTTTGTGGGTGTCATCCCCACCCCAGTTTTACCTTCTCATTTTGGAGGGTTTTTGCGATACCAAATTTGTGTGTTATCTATTTTTATGCATGTCTTTACTTTTATGTCTATTAGATGAATTAGATGCATGTGAATGATATTAGCTAAATTGTTTTGAAATGGTTAAAATGAAATGTCCCTTTTCTGATTTTATATTATATTCCCAACCTCTAATCATATTTTCAAGATCAAACAACTAATATCACAAAGATCCACCAAATTTCTCAAGAAACCCCAAATCAGGTATGCCAGAAATTGTGCCAAAAGCTTCATAGCTTCACCTATTATTAATAAATTTGAAAGTGGATATTTTTACAGAAATTTTAGCAGCATAATAGCCTACAAAATGACATTTCCAGATCCGTATATCCTTTACACAACAGTTCTCAAATGTAGGACAAAAACTATGCTCATCGGGCTCCCAAAATTAACACAAAAATGCCCGGAAACACCACAAAAATACTAATAATATATCTCAAAAGTTTAATCACATCCCAATAAATATATTCAGCTCTATTTTAACACCTTAAAGTCTGAAATACAGCAGCAACCCAAACTGATATGAAACACTCAACTGAAAACACCAAACTCATACAAAAAACACACTCGAAAACCCACAAATCTGCATTGTTCATCACAAAGGCAAACTCTGTATGAGCATGCACATGGAATGGCTTCAAACTCCCATCCTTAGCCTTCTTGGAAACCTAAAAACTCCCATTCTTGGGTCTCCCTAGAAACCTGCAAACTCTCATTCTTGGGTCTCCTTCTCCACAGGTTTGGTAGCCTCCGAAGAATAACAAAGAATTTGAGCAAAATCAAGTTCTGGAATTAGCCCAAAATGCCTCCAAACCCCTTAAAAGAGGGCATAACCATAACTCACATCAAAGAGAGGTTAATGAAACATATTTTAATAATAATTTTCATTTATTAGTCCAACGGTTTCCAAAGATTAACCCCCTTTTCCGAAACTTCACTTTCTTGGGCCTGCCTGCCTTAGCAAAGATTATTATTTTTTAATTATTTGAAAAGGGGACATGACAAGTCCTCCCCTCACAAACATTGCTTGTCCTCAAGAAATGGCTGAAAAATAAACCAATCAATCCACCTGGATCCCAAATGTAGTCATGAACTATACTACTACCAATTAACACAGGCTCCTGCAATATCCTCTGCAATATGACCAAGAGGAATCCATAATCAAACGAACAATTATAGCTCCACCAAACTCCAAAATCACAACTTCCATAGTCAGAAACCCATGAGACACAAACTCTTAGAACATCAAAACCCAAGTAAAGTGGACTACCAACACAGTAAATACTATCAATGCATTCCACTGGCCTATACGGAATGTACAATCCAACTCTACAACAATGGTGAATGCTCCTGAATGAAACTGTACCAAGTATGGAGAATCCACACACTATACAATGCCTACAGTCAACACAATTCTATAGATCACCAACCACTATCCCATAACTACCATGCACCCCTGATGGTGAAAAGCCATCACAAGATAAATAGCAAGAATTGGAACCCAAACCAAATTTTCCTGCCATCAACTCCTCAACACAAGGATCAAATGCTAACTGATGTACATACCTTGCAATATAATGTTGATAAAAAAAACCAACCTTAGTCAACAAATCACCATGAACAAGTGATACAACCCACTGTGACTGATCACCAGCTAAGTCAGGAGATGTCATAGCCAAAGAAGTAGAATCAATAACAACACCCGCTAAAGCATCACTCTGAAACTCTTGCTCTAAGTCATGTATTATCAAGCTATCAATTGTAGAACCTATTGCCATGTCATGCACATCACAACCCTCATCCTAAGGTGTCAAACTATCCCATAACTGATGACAAGCACTAGGAACCAAAGTACATCTTTGTATCATCATCTCATCAACATGGTCATCAAAGGTAAATTGATGAGTTTACCTCATAGTGTAATGCCGATAGAATGCGCCAATCTCAGTCAGTGGCTCAGGCTGTAATCTAGATGAAACTAACTGCAATTGATCATTAGCCATGTTGGAACTAACTACTACTTCCAAAGATATCACCAAGGGAGTAGTATTACTAGCAAGAACCATGCAAACTTCTGACTCACCAACATCACACATGATCTTTGATACATCTCTAATCTTCATTCCTTCAGTACTAGAGGCCACCACCCTATCAGGCATACAACAATCTGCTACAACACCCAACTCAACTAAACCTGACTCTAGTGGGAATGAACCTGATATGCCAATGTTAGTATCAAGGATGGATGCATCCCCATCTCTACTGTCTCTGACAACCTCGGCCATGGACATCCTCGAATCACCAAACACCATAGCTTGTGACTGTATAGAATCAGGTAAAGACTGTAGTCACTCTAACTCCATGGTCACCTTAGCCAAATGAAACTGTGACTCCTTGAAAGCCAACTGTGTACTCTCAAGAATCTCAGAAGTCACCTCAAGCTGCTCAGTAAGCTCACTCACCTCATCTTCCTTGGCCAACAATGCATCATATGCTGTACTACCCCACTCCATAAGATAATCTCTGTCAGCTACCAACTGCATATAATTTTGTCTCAAAATCTGAATAGTCTCCCATAAAGAGTGGATCTCTGTCAAGGAAAGATAACTTCCTTCCTGCTCATCACTAGTAGGAGAACCCCATCCATAAACTACTAACAACTAACGAGCAACATCAAAATGTTGGCAAGTGATAGCAATGTCTTGATCACTAACTCTCAACTGATTAGACACATGATGGAACTGGCTTGACTGTCTCCTACAAACATCCTCTGATGCACTATCTAAAGGAGTATAATCAAAGTCTCTAGTCTCTAGAGTATTACAATCCATATCCTATGAATCAAATCTAAAGCTGATATCAACATAAAGAGTATCAAAAACATTAGCACTGCTGTCCAACTCCTCTGCACCCAAGGAAACTATGTTTTCAAAACTACCCACTACATCCTCCTGGATGTCATCAATGCCAACATGATCCTGGGACTCATCTATACACACTACCAAATATGAAAGATCATCAACACATTCCAGCAAATATGGTCGACTGGATATATGAACAAAGCCCAACATTGGTGTATTAAAACTAATACCAACATCAGACAAGATACTGGCACAAGAAAAGACAACACCATGTAATTTGTTAATCAAATCCATGATAGCACCCAAACAAACACTACTACAAAAAGTGTTAAATATCTCCAGTCAACTGAATCCCAAATGCCAATATAACAATCTCGAGTCCATATCCGTAAACTAGAATCAACTGATAACTCAAGAAAACTCCTCACCTGAGTAATATGACCAATACCAACTAACTCCACATACCTGTCATGATGAGATAATGAAGTCACAATACTATCTTTGTTCACCTTCAGCTGGTTGGACAAATCATGTGAAGTACTACCAACCTCAACCTCATGTGGTGAAGCATCTAACTATGCCTAGTACTCTTTCTCAGCAAAGTCATGAATGCTCAATGTCTTCTCATCTCTACCATGTATCTCACCATCCTGCACAACAACATCCTCATAATAATCATCTGAACCCACTACATTGTAGTCACTGCCTGTTGTAACTATACCATCCTGAATACCTGTGGCATCACCCTTTGATGACTTGTAAACAATTGTCTCAATTTGAGTATCAAGTTGACCATTACTATCAATCTATGTAATATCCTTTCCCACCACCTCCTGTGGCAGAGTAGAATCTAAGACCTCTACCTAGCTATTAGTTAGTTTCTCAAACTCCTCATGCAAGTTCTTGAGAATTGTGTCATCTGTCCTGTGAGAAAATTTTCCAAATAGAAATCTAGTCAACTTATCCACCTTAGCTGGGTCAGACAACATGTCATTCATTATACGGTGGTGCTCAACCAACTGTTCAGACATGTCATGGTTTATTTTCATAAGTTTATCTCAAATGTCTAAATAACCATCCTTTCTACTGTTTTGACTCTGGATATCAATTATCCAAGATCGTGTCCTCTAAGACTTTGTACTATACCTGTCCATTCTGGATAAAGTAGAGTGTAACCCCAATAGGATATAACTTCTTCAAACACCAAGAACTAACATGCAAATTATTAGAAGTAGCATGAAACCATAGATTTTGACATGCAACTGATTAGAAGCAACATGCAACCACCAAATTCACCAAGAACTAACATGAAAATGATTAGAAGTAGCATGCAACCATAAATTTTGACATGTAGCTGATTAGAAGCAACATGCAATCATAAATTATGACATGCAAGATCTGGGTAGTTGTCAAAACTGACATGCAAGATCTGGGTAGTTGTCAAAACTGACATGCAAACTTCTACAACCACCAAATTCACCAAGAGCTAACATGAAAATGATTAGAAGTAGCATGCAACCATAAATTTTGACATGCAACTGATTAGAAGCAACATGCAACCATAAATTATGACATGCAAGATTTGGGTAGTTCTCAAAACTGAAATGCAAGATCTGGGTAGTTGTCAAAACTGACATGCAAACTTCTACAAACCATCAGGCTGGCAAGATCATGGCTCTGATACCAATGAAATGTCACTTTTCTGATTTTATATGATATTCCCAACCTCTAATCATATTTTCAAGATCAAACAACTAATATCACAAAGATCCACCAAATTTCTCAAGAAACCCCAAATCGGGTATGCCAGAAATTGTGCCAAAAGCTTCACAGCTTCACCTATTATTAATAAATCTTAAAGTGGATATTTTTACAGAAATTTAAGCAGCATAACAGCCTTAAAAATGAAATTTCCATATCCATATATACTTTACACAACAGTTCTCAAATGTAGGACAAAAACTATGCTCATCGGGCTCCCAAAATTAACACAAAAATGCTCGGAAACACCACAAAAACACTAATAATCTATCTCAAAAGTTTAATCACGTCCCAATAAATATATTCAGCTCTATTTTAACAACTTAAACTCTGAAATATAGCAGCAACCCAAACTGATATGAAATACTCAACTGAAAACACCAAACTCATACAAAAAACACACCCGAAAACCCACAAATCTGCACTGTTCAGCACAAAGGCAAACTCTGTATGAGCATGCACATGGAATGGCTTAAAACTCCCATCCTTAGACTTCTTGGAAACCTACAAACTCCCATTCTTGGGTCTCCCTGGAAACCTGAAAACTCCCATTCTTGGGTCTCCTTCTCCACAGGTTTGGCAGCCTCTGAAGAATAACAAAGAATTTGAGCAAAATCAAGTTCTAGAATTAGCCCAAAATGCCTCCAAACCCCTTAAAAGAGGGCATAACTGTAACTCACGTCCAAGAGAGGTTAATGAAACATATTTTAATAATAATTTTCATTTATTAGTCCAACAGTTTTCAAAGATTAACCCCCTTTTTCCGAAACTTCACTTTCTTGGGCCTGCCTGCCTTAGCAAAGATTATTATTTTTTAATTATTTGAAAAGGAGACATGACATAAAGTTAGTTACTACTAATTCATGACCCCTCTCAGAAGTAAATATTCCTACTTGTAAATTTCAAAAATGGGCATTAGAGCTAAGTTCTCACAAGGTGAAGATTTACACCTTGGAGAAAAGATCTAGAAATGGAAGTCTACAAACTTGGGAAGATCATAGAGAATCAGGCGATTGGCATAGAACTTTCTTTCCATGTTTTGGAAGAAGCTAGTGAGGAATTGAGAAAATCCTTAAAGAGAAGAAGAGAGATTTCCATAGCTGAGAATGATACATAGTACAAGGACATTGACAACTCAAAATTGTTTGAAAATGGAGATTCCAAAGAGTTTGATGTAGCAATAGCAGACTTGATGGAGAAGAATAGAGCTAAAGTAGAAGAAATCAAAACACTCAAGCTTGAACAAGATTCACAAGATATGATGCTTTGTGAGGTGACTAAATAGAAGAAAAGAGTCATTGAAGACAAGGCTATAATAGAAGAAGACAAGAGAAACCTTTCCAATAGACTAGAAGAAAAGTTAATTTAACTTACAAAAATTTTAAAAATGCAGCTAGACACCCTAAGTTAGATGATGAATGCACATCATGAACTAAATGTCAATAACATTGAGATATCTACATTGAAGATGGAAAATGAACAACAACAAAATGACCTAAAAAGAGAAAAGGAGGTTGCAAAGGGCTTCAATAGACCTAATGATTCCATCAAGTACTTTGAGTAGTTGCTAAAATCACCAAGAGCTAGTAATGATACTTCAGGACTAGGATACACCAACACTAAATAAGGAGAGTCATCCAAGACTATAGAAGAAAGGAGTACCAAAGGTAAGAGCACTAAACCTACTTTTCATTTTTGTGGTAAGAAAGAAAATATCTCTAATTGATGTAGGAGCAAGAATGCCCATCAACATGACAAACCTAAGAATGTGAGTCATTGTCATAAGTGCAACAAACAAGGACATCAAGCACATAATTGTAAGACTAGGACTATTAAAACACCAAGATTTAAAGGTCACTACTACACTTGTAAGAAGTATGGACATAGAGCTTTTGAGTGCAGATCAAAGCCTATGTGGACAACAAATCAACTAGCAAGAGGAAGTAACCATGGACCTCTCTACAACAAGACTATAACACTAGGTATAGCTATCAAAACTATTAGGAATATGGAAACATTCCTAAAAATTGCATCAAAACACATTTTAGAGGAAAATATAGGAGATGGTTGAGTCAAACCACATGTTTTAGTTGCTTGAATACTAGTCATGTCAATAGGAATTGTCCAACAAGGAAAAAGGCACCCAACTCAAAGGACAACAAAGGTAAAGAGAAGGTAGATGTTGAACACATCAAAGGAGAAATAAATAAGACATGGAAGAAGAAAGATGGGAGCAACATAGAAAATGAAGAGATCACTTCACCTAAAAGGTCAAGTGGTCACACTTCATCAAAGTAAGCAAAAAGTAGGGACTAATTTATAAAGCTTTTTCATACATCAGTTCCTAAACAAGAAAGTAATGAAAAGAAGAGATCAGCATGATTAGAGATGCAAAGTTAAAACTTCAAGTTTTCATTAGTGTTGCCAAGTTTCCCTCGAAAGCTAAGTAAAATTATACTACATGATGTGTTGATTTCCAAAGACAATAGAGGCCAAATGATTAGTTGCAATCGAGCTAGTAGTGGAAGCCAAGTGGACAGCTATAAACATACTAATTATTAAATGAAATGAGATGTTTTCAATCATTTTTCTTCATCATGAATGAAGAGAAAAGGTGAAAAAGGGTGTAGAATGACTTTATAGTAGAGAATCTAGTGTCTCAATAGATTTCAACAACATTTTAGCATGATTTCATTAATTTCAAGGTATTTTTGTTTGTGGTGAGTTATGTAGTTTTGTTCATGTTCAAACCCTAGATAGAATAAATAGCTTCTAGCTCTAGGAAAACTCAGAAGAAGGAACCATTTGAGGTCTAGATAGTGTCTAATGAAGTAAACCAACCTAATTCCTACCTAATCCCTAAAGTGTTGTATAAAAACCACCTAGCTAGAGCCCTATCTATCATACCTCCTAAGGTAGTTATGGTTTAGGATGTTAGGAGATGTTACAATTGCAAGATTGGAGCCATAGGAGACATGGAGATAAGGGAAGCCTATAAAAACTATGTGATAATGGAGTTTTAAAGGAAGAGTACTAGATTTTTGAAAAGAAGGGTTTAACGCAAGCCCTGGAATTCCCTACAGTACTCAAGACTGAATGGATAAGGATAGTGCTTAATAGAATACATTATGGAAGCTTATGGTTGGAGGATGGCTTAGTGAAATCATAGAAAGAATTGTACATAGAGTGACAGGGTACCCAACCCTAGATCGACTGAAGACTCTTAGGAGTGATTCTAAGGAGGCAATTGAAAAGAATATTGGTGCTAAATGGAACAAGAGAGGAATGACAATAGACACTATTCAAGACCCTCTTGTTGATTTTGTAGTTAGCGTTGTTGCGCACAAATTCTACCAATCCAATAGACTTAACAACGTGCCTTGCATTATTGTGGATGTAGGCAAAAAATTGGTGAAAAAAGGATCATAGTTATGATCTTACAGAATTACAACTGCAACAAATTAATGAAAATTTAGTAGCAATCAAAAGAATCAAGGGAGCACAATGTAAATTTGGTGTTATTTTGATTTGTATATTCTTTTATGTGCAAAATGAATCTCCTTGTTTTGGAAAAGTTGTGTGGAAATATAATACATCAATCATAGCCCAAGTTAATGAATACATAGATCATATGGGAGCTAATTTTGAGACCCTAATGTTTAGCTATTTTGAAGACTTCAAGAAGTAAATGAAGAAAAGGCTAAGAATTCCAGTTTCCTTAGTAGAGAAACATGTAAATGGTGTATGTTTTCTTGCAGATATTGACTATACATAAATTCAAGCTACCATACCAAGAGTTAGATGGTTAAGACCTCTAGGTTATGAAATAAATATAGATGAAGTATCAGTAGCTATAACTATCCTACTAGCTAAAGAAGTGGACAAGAGTGTACCACATTTTGGAACCTATGATGTGGTTAGGTCAAAGGTGGATATGTAGCTAAAAATTGCCTCCATACTAAAGAAGAATGATAAACTTGTCAAGAAGTTAAAAACCAAATTTGGTAAGGGCACTACAGAAGTAGAAAAAGAAGGTGAATGAGTTGAAGATGATGAACAGGAACAAGGTTAGGATCTAGTTGCTTTAACCCAATGTATGGGGGAGGATGTTGAAGAAGAGGAAGGTGCTAAGGGAGAATCACCAAAGGTAGAGCCAAATAAAATAAAGGCATAAAAACAACTTGTTGCATAGCCAAATGGGAAGAAGAAGGCAACAAAGCAAAGCCTAGCCAGGCCAACTACAAGGGTAGAAACTAGGGCAACAACCCAAGTGGAAAAATAATAGGAGAAAAAGAAAGAAATAGATTAAGGAGGGCCTGTAGAACCAAACAAGAGAAGAAAATATGTTGCACCTCTAGAATCAGATGAAGAAAGGATAGAGTCTGATAATGAGAAATTCAAATTGATAATACATTCTACCAAGTGTAAATTGGAAAATATTTGTAATAATGAAAAAAATGGAGAAGACATGCAACCAATAAGAAAAGTGCAAGAATTGAGAAGGAAATGAAGAGTGATTATTGATCATAGATTCATACCTAACCCTAACTCTTCAAAGCCTTTAAAAGGAGGATAGAATCCCATTGTATGTGCACATGAGAGAAGTGTCTGGTGAATTATTGGGAAGTGTAGAAGGGTATAAAGACTTAAAGAAAAGAAAAAAAACATTGTAAAATCTAGTTGATCGAGAATAGAGTATCAGAGATTTGAAAAGTGACATATCAGATCAAGTAAGGATTAGAACATACAGAGCAGAATGAGGATCTGCCATTAGCAACTGAGGATTGCAAGTCATTAAGTCAAGACATTCTACCATACTTTCTAACTATTGTATTGTGAGAATGGAAATCCTATGCTGATAGGTTGGCTTATGAGCTATATTAGTTTAGCATCCATATTGTAGATCCTTAATAGGATTTTAAATCCTTTAATAGGGTAACATTCCAAGTGAATTTTTATAAATCCTTTAACCAAATCACTTTTAATAGGGTGTAAAGTCTTTAACAAGACAAGCCTTTCATAGGGCAGATCATTGGAAGTGGTCAAACTTTGTAACCTTAAATAGTTACATATTGTTGTAGATACTTTGTGGGTGTCATCCCCACCCCAATTTTACCTTCTCATTTTAGAGGGTTTCTGGATTACCAAATTTGCATGTTATCTATTTTTATGCATGTCTTTACTTTTATGTTTATTAGATGAATTAGATGCATGTGAATTATATCAACTAAAAGGTTTTGAAATGGTTGAAGTTAGTTACTTATGATTCACCTCCCTTTCAAAAGTAAATCTTCCCACTTGTAGATTTTGACACTTTCAACTTATTATCTTGGCCTTCCAATCTTTTATCTATGTTCAACATCATAGACTAAATCATCTCCTTGATTTCATCTATTCTATTTGAAGATGTGGAAGCTTGAGGGATTAGAGCAAGGGATTGTGAGGTGGAAGTTATAGGAATATGGGCCATTGTTGATTGGTGACTTGGGACATTAGGGAAGAAGGGCATAGGAGGCCTTGAAGTTAACTTTCCTCCTTGTATCAATATATTATCTACCTTGATTCCTATTTCATAAGAATTAGGTAAGGTATGTCCTCCAATAGTTTGAATTATAGTGTCAATGTCACTATTAAAAGCTTTGAGGTAGTACAAGAGGGAATTACCAAGTGTAGGCTTCACTAAAGTAGGTATTATAGCCCATGTCCTTTTAAATATATAATTGAAATCAGTCATACATTCATTGGGGGATCTCTTGATATTTATTAATTGCTCCAAGAGTGATAGGTTATCACTCTTATCTTCAAAGTGCTTACATAATTTGGTTCCGAAACCATCATAATTAGTAATAGAATTATGAGCCAAACATCTATACCATTGCAAGGCCTTCCCTCTTAAGGATGAAGATAGAAGCCTACAACAACATCATCTTCTACAATACCATGTATATTGTAGTCATTTCAAACTTCTTGAATGTGTTCTAAAGGAGAGATAGAAGTTTCACTAGTAAATGTAGGTATACTTTAGAGGGTTCATACTAGTATATCATGTTGTTGATTCAATAGTGTTGGAAATGATTGAAAATATCATGAATGAAGAATAATCGAATTGGTAAAGAATGTTTTAATCATTTTTTTTCATTGATGTCAAACATGCTACTTGCAGGAATGAAAGTTGCTTAAGTGATCCAAATACTATCAATTGGTTAATTGATAAGGAGGTGGCAATCAATAAGATATAACTAGAGTACCTAGAGAAAGGTTGAAGTTATGATGTTGTAATGAATTATAAGGATCAAATAAGACATTCATGAAATAGTGTATTGATGACATACTCTAAGACATAAAGGATGGACACGCTGAGACACATCAAAGATATAAGGATTAACTAAGTTCAATTGAGAGAACCAAGCTAGCTAGTAAGTGCCGAACAGATTCTCAGTTGAAGATGAGAAAGTTCAACTTATTGTGTACCAAGTGGCCTTCAGGTGTCGAGTGAAGATTAGGTGCCGAGTGAAGATTAAGTGTTGAATGATGTTCAGGTACCAAGAAAATTTCTCGTGCCAAGTAAAGATTAGGTGTTGAGTTACATAGAATCTGTTTAGGTGTCGAGCATCAATAAACCAATGATGTTGAGTTGCTGCATTATTTGTAAATGTCAAAGATTCTTTAGATCAGCAGTGATAAGATCGTTACATCAAATTTTATGAATTAGTTGGACGATAGGGATGATGAGTAGATGTCACAAAATTCTATGTAATCCATGCAAACCATTTTCAAGGTGAATGCTAATGGATTTATCATGAAGTTTCTAGAAGAATTTTTTTTGAGGGAAAATAATACCATTTTCTCAAAAGATTTGAGTGGGAAATGTAGAACAAAATTTCTTTATAACGAGTTACAAGTCAAAGATCAAATGTGCATGCATGAGAAGGAATCGGTCATAAATGTGATCATGTGAAGAAGCCAAGAGGAGTAAGAAAAGAGCATCATGACTCTGAGATTGATGAAGTGACCATAGAGTTCTTTGCAATAACAAGTGGAAGAACTCAAGGAGATAAATCTTGAAGGGTGAAGAAGCTACCAACACTGTAAGGAAGGAAATCCAAGCAAAGAAAAAGACTAAAGAGCGATCTAAAATATGAAAGGTTGAAGTTGCAATTTGTACCAGGTCAAAACCCTTATAATACTTTCTTACCATTGTATTAGTTATTGAAAGCCTACATTGCTAGGTTAGCTTAATAGCTAGGTTGATAAGCCTCAAGAAAAGGATAAAAAGATCCCTAGGAGAAGGACAAAGAGATCCTTAGCAGAAGGATAAAGAGATCCTTAGGAGAAGGATAAGAGATCCTTAGAGAGGAGGATAGGAGATTCTTAAAAAGGGATAAAAGATTATTTTGAGAAGGTGACTGAAAATCCCATGGACTTGGGTGAGCCTAACAACTCTATGCAAATCCTTTAACAAGGTGACATTCTAAGTTGAATGTTCTTAAATCTTTTAATAGGTTCACATCTTACAATGTGTAAAGCCTTTAACAGAGTAGGACTTTAACAAGGTAGACCATCAGAAGTGGTTGAAATCAATTGCATAGTTATTTTGTGGGTATCATCCCCACCATAGTTTTACCTTCTTATTCTTGGAGGGTTTCTGGGTCATCAAAATCCTTAGTATTATGGTGTGATGCATGTTTACTTTTCATGATTGTGTAATGTTCAATTGCATGCATGATAATTTCAATTATGTGTCATTAAGGATTAGAAGAAAAAGTTTTATTTGACATCATTGGACCTTGGATAATTGATTCACCCCCACTCTTAGTTATTCTAAATAATTTTAACAATTGGTATCAGAGCATGCTGCTGATTTGTTTCAAGGTACTAATAGTAGGAAGATCAAGATGTCCAAGAGAGAAGTTCCCAAGCTAAACAAAGACAACTTTCTTGCATGGAAAAGTCTAATGAAGCTATAGCTCATATCAATAGGTGACTATGCATAGAGCTCAATCACATTTGATCATGTAGACCTACAAGACCCCTCACTACAGATGACATGAACAAGAACAAGGAGCACAATCAAGAAATGTTAGATATTGCTTTAGCACTAAGCTATGCCAAGTATGATGATATTGCATATTAGATGTGGGAAACATTGTCAAGAATATATGGAGGAGATGACAATATCAAGAGAGCCAAAAGAGAGAGCCTAAGAGGGAATTTTGATGATATGAAAATGGAATAAGGAGAGAATGCTGCTAAATATGGTGCAAGGATGAAGCAAGTAGTAAATGCGATAAGAAGTCTAGGAGGATAGTTAGCAGAAGAAATAGTATGTAGAAAATACTTGAGAACTTTGCTTCCCATCTATGCTATAAGAGTATCAACCATCCAAGAACTAAGGTCTGTGCTAGGAAACACAATGACATTTGAAGGAATAATTGGAAGACTCGCTACCTTTGAGATATCCAACTTTGACAACTACAAGCTAGAAAACTTTGACTACATTCAAAGCCAAGATGACAATAAAAGACAATGATGAGGTGTAAACAAAGAAAAAGAATGGAAAATGAAAGTATGTATCTAGTGATAGCAGCATTGATGAAGATGATGTAGATCAATTGGAGGCATTACTAGCAAGAATATTTCATAGAGGAAAAGGAAAATTCAAAGGTAAGCTAACAATAATTTGTTTTAATTGTAATAAAGTTGGTCACATTGAAGCCAAATGCACACAAAAGAAAAATTACAAGGATGGAGGCAACATCAAAAATAAGAAAGAGGACAACAAGGACTACACAGATAAAGGCAAAATATGCTACATTGTTGAAGAAGAATTTGATGAGAATGATGATGAAGTAGTCTATGCAACTATGAAAGATGAATTAGATGAAGATGAAGCAACTGCCTTAGTAACCTACATGGACATGAATGATAGATGGATCATAGATAGCAGATGCTCTCATCACATGACTAGAAATAGTGTTAGATTTGGTAACAATGCACCATGTCAGATTAAAGGGAAAGGTAGTATCGAGCTTACTAAAAAGATATCATGTGATAATGCATACTATGTTGAAGGTCTGAGTTATAACTTGTTAAGTGTCTCATAGTTGAGAAACATAGGATACAAGGTTTAATTTGGAAATGGAATTTCCAAAATCTATGATTCTCAAGGAAGTCTAATAGGAAAAGGTGATCAGACTAGGAGTAATTTGTTTTATCTGGACATGGAAGATGCTTTTTGTCTCATTGTTCAAACTAATGATATTTGGTTATGGCACAAGAGGCTATGTCATGTAAATTTTGACAATCTGATAAGCATACAAAAAATGAAGAAAGTTAGAGGTCTACCAAAGTTGAAGAAACCTAATAACACCATGTGCAAACAATGCCAACTAGGGAAGATGACCAAGTCAACTTTCAAAAGTAAAGCCTATACTTCTAATGAAGTATTAGAGCTAGTTCATACAGACTTGTGTGGTCCTATTGAAGTACAAAGCTACAAAGGTGACATATACATAATGTGTTGCATAAAAATGTAATCAAGGAAATAACACTAAACAATTAATGCATCTACCTACATTATCATGAAAAACCTCAAAATATGAAAGAAGACATGGACATAAACATAACATGAAAAAAAAAAGACTATAAACTACCAAAATACCACTATGCAAATCTCATGAAACCATCAAGTGGAGATGATTTCATCACTCATGGGATGTGGTTGCTCAGAAATCCAGCAGCATAACAATGAAGTGGATGGTGCTTTGTTAAAAATGAGGAGAGGGCTCTCCTTTTATAGGAAAATGGATGCAACAGATGGTTAATATTGAAGGCAAGATGAAATGCTAGTATCTCTTAGGATCGATGAGGTGTCAATGAGGTGGAGGACAAGTAGACTCCACATGGATTAGCATTTTGACAATTCAAAGGGGGAAATATGCTCACACATGTGTGATCCACCTTTGATGGTGACATGATCAATGAGGTGTGAGAATCATGGCTTCTCACACATGTGTGAGAAAACTTGATTCTCATGCAAGAGGACAAGTGTACAAGGGGTGTGAGAAGGCATGACTTCTCACACGTATGAGACACCTTGACTCTCATGCAAGAGGACAAGTGTGCAAGAGACATGCAAGACATGATGAATGAGGAAAGTGTGAACATCTCTCACACATGTGTGAGGATTCCTCACACATGTGTAAGAACACACTTAGGATTAAGAGGTGATTAGCTAGGATGATTATGCAAAGAAAGCATGATTAGGAAGTGGGTAGATTTAGCATGATGGGTTAGTTAGGATAGTGAGGTTAGGTGAAGGTTAAAGGTAGGAGTAATGTGCTCAAATAGGATTAAATATAATATTTAATTCCTAGTAGTTTTATGCAAGGATTAATTAAGTAAATTAAGTACTTAATTAAAGGGGATGGGTTAGGATTTGAATAAACCTTAGTTTATTTAAATCAAGGTAAGGAAAATGTAATTAAATAAATGTAAATTTTCTTTAATTAAGGTAGGGGAATTAAATAAATAATAAATATTTATTTAATTGGTCAGGAAATGGGTTTTTGGACAAATTTAGTTGTCTACATTTTGCCCCTCTTTGATATAGCACTAAAAATGTTATATCAAAGAAGAATAAAATATAGTGGCTAGGAGGATAAGAATAGTAGCATGATGCGCCAGTCATGAAAGGATGAAGAAGGATGATGAGGGTGGAAGGGTATGCCCCTTTGAGAGGAAATGCAAGTTAGGAGAACATGGATGTTCTCTTGAAATGTATGGGAGGATGCAAGGGAGGGGGAAAAGTTATGTTGCAATGGTGTGAACAACCTAAGTTTGATATTGTATTCGACACTATGCAGCAAGGTATGGGGAACCAAGATGACCATGTATCAAGTACATGATAAAAAGGGGTCTAATACAACCATATGCCTTATGAAACCATGATATGGAAGATCATGACTCCTGGGACAAGAAGATGCAAAGACCATGATACATACAAAAAATGCTAATGCATACAAGTAATCAAGCAACCATGCATAAAAGACCAAAAGAAAACCATCATTTTACCCCTAGTCAAGTTGAAAACCCATTAATGGATGGATTGATGATGATTGATTAAGGATGACAAAGCTAATGATAAGCACAATTCACATCCAAGGATTGGGAAGGATTCATCCCATGATAATGATGTTTGAATATGATTAACAAATTATCAGCTGATTGGGTCGAATTGATGAATTGATTAAGGATTGATGCACTAGATTACAAGATTAGATTGATTGAATTAGTATTGATTGCACAGTGAATGAGATTTTTTTGATTTTTTGATTTTATGGCAGATAGAAGAATGAATGTGGATGAGATTGGAAGAATAGATATTGATAGGATGAAGAATGATTAAAGTAGAATCGATTTGATGTGAAAGAATGAGAGAATTGAAAATTGATTGAATTAGAGGATGAATGAAGTTGATTGGAGTGATTGGAAGAATTAGATTGAATGAAAGTGGGAGATCAATGACAAGGGAGAGCCAAGGCATGGTAAATAGAGGAAAATCAACTTGAGTTGGTGGATGATAGGAATAGTGGAAGGATAGGAGGGGCCAAATGAAATAGGATCAAAAAATGTGGAGCCAAGGATCATGTTTCAAAGGAGTCCAAATGCCCCATACTATGGATAGGAAAATAGAAGAAAATGTGCTGGGAAAGGATGCATGAAAATGGAAGGATGGTATGAAGGCTGGTGTGTAGAGGAAGAGAAGGCATGTCTTCTTCCAAAGCATGTATGAACATTTTGGTATTATGCCTCAAGTAGGGATCATGAGCATGGGTATAAAAGTGGAATGAATAAGGGATATGTGAGTGAGGGTATGAAATAGGGCTAATGATATGAAGGGTATGACTAAAATGTGGGATATGAAATGGAAGGGAATGGATGGGATAACCAAGATCAAGAACATATGAAAAGGGTATGGAAGTATATAGGAGTATGGATGGAAAATGGATGAACATGAGAAGGACTATGGAATGAAAGATATGGATAGCATGTCAAGACCAAATGAATGGAAGATTTATGGACATATGTAGGAAAATGTATGGTCAATGCACAAGGTATATGGATGGATGAAAGGAAAGTGAAATTCAAGATCAAAGATGGAAGCAAAATATGAGTGGTAGATGGAAGGATAGAAGATATGTATGGAAGTTTGGTATTGATGGAGCTTGGCCCTAGTGTAGAGTACAAGTGGAAGAGGAAAAGCGAATGGAGGGATAAGTGGAATTGGACGACAATGGATACATGATAAGAGAATGAAGGGAGGACTCAAGCATCTAGATATATAGATAGTATCCCTTGATTTGTTATTATTTTCTCATAGATGTTTGTAGGATAGTGAATGGAAGAAAATGTCTTATGAAAAGGTTTGGAATAAGGGGGTGGTGTGGGTGGGAGGAAGATATATGTGATGGATACTAGGTTGGAAGACATGTGATTGAGTGGATGAAGGAAATGAAAAGATCATCATTGGCACACACCTTGAATGGTGATGGAAAGGAGGGAATTGTGGAGGATATGTAAGTTTATATTTTGGGATATAGGGACCCAAAATGGAAGAAGGAGATGATGGATTTGGGAAGGTGGATTTGGCTAAATAAGGACCCAAAATGGATGTGGAAACCTTTGGAGTAGCCAAATTGGATGTCATTTTGAATCTTTCTATGAGATTCATTGCTATATTAAGTAGCTTTGGTATCCAAAAAAATTTTGCATTTTTTATTTTCAGCCTTTGTAGCTTTTTTATTTTGTTTTGGATCAGATTTTTTTTTTTTTGAACATGTCATTTAGAGGGGACATGTTGATCCTTCCATTTTTGTGGACTTTTGGTTTTAGATGCTTTTTCTTCAGCATCCAATTTGCTTCCATTGGCCATGGTATGGGTGCATGAAGATAAATGGGATGGAGAGCATACGGATGGTGAACATTGGAAGGAATTCAAGGACATGTGCCTCTGTTGATCTTTATTAGGAGATGAGGTGTAAGACATGTATATGGTAGATGGATGTATGTAAGGACCCAAACTAGAAGGAAGGGATGAAGGATTTGGTGGTGGAAAATAGGGACCTAGAATGGATGGAAGTGAGGAAGGAATGGAAATATGGATATAAGGTCCTAAAATGGACTTGGAATATGAATGATGGAAGTGTTTAGGTGTGGAAGGAGGAATTGTGGAAGGTGTACCGACATCTTGAGCCATTATTTCTTCAATGGGATACTTATTATTTTTAATACAAGATGCAAGTCCATGTGCATGGGGTTCATGATTGGAGGATGAGGATCACAAGGGGGATTATGAAGGATAATAGGATCTAGAGATGGAGTGGCATCATGAAAGACAAATAAAGGGGAGCTTTGATCTTGAATGACAAGAGGATCATGTAGTGGGATGAGTGGATAATAAGATGGAATAGGACCATGAGATGGATGAATTTGATCTTGGTATGGAGGAGGATTAGTGGATGGAGTGGAAGGAATCTCTTCATGCTGTGGAGGATCTATGGAGGCTAACGCTTGTGATGGAATGGAGGTGGTAAGGTGCGTGGTACATGGAATGTCTGGATCTTGATTAGGAAGAGAATCAAAAGATGGACTAGGAGGTATAATTGGATCTTGAGGGATAAGGGAATGATGGGATGAAGAAATGCTCAGATCTAGAGGAGAAGAGGCATCTATAATGTCATGCTTTGGAGGAAGCTTTGCAGATGGAATTGGGGGTATCACTATGGGTGATTGGCTCTCTTCATTTTTTATTTTATGCTTAGCCAAGAATGATGAGAAATACCCCTTATGAGGTGGGGATGATGTGGATTTTGGAGGATTAGGATCATGTGAAGGTTGAACTATGGGTAGGGGATTGCATGGAGGGTTGGGGTTGGATGGGACATGAGGACTAGGATCTTCAAAACATGGGGGAAGAGGACACATGGCATGGAAGGTGGCCTCTTGTTGCTAACTTGCTAAGAGATAATTCTTTAGTTGTTCCATTTCCTTGCCAAGGTCATTTGTGTTGGAGGAAATTTGTGGGATATGAATGGAATTGTATATAGGTGAAGGATAAGGAGGTGGATTTCCCTTGTCAAAGGTAAAAGAATAATGAACATGAGATGGATGAGAGTTGGATATGAAATGTTGAGGATGGATTTTATATGCATGTTGAATGAGAGGTATAACTCCATATTCTCTTTGAAGATCATCAACCATTTGATTAAGAAAACTCAGATTCATAGATTTTAGATGAAGAGTGATGAAAGATTTGATGATGGATGGAAAATGAACTTGGGAATAGGAGAAATTTGGACTTTGTGTTTATTTGATTTGGATTGGATTGCACTTGATATGATTTGATTGAATTTGATTTGATTTGATTTCATTTCATTTGATTTCATTTGATTTTGATGTGGATAAGGGTTGGATTTGATTTGATAAAAAACCCTAACCAAGTGAATGTGAGATTTGAATTAAAGTGCAATGTTCATGACAATGCTCCTATGACCAAAGTAGAAGATCTAATGCAAAGTTGAATTAGAAGAAGATGTAAATTAAATTAGAAAGATTGATTATGGAAGAAGATGTAAATGGATCGAATTAAGAATTGATGAGAAATGACTGAATTTGACAAGGGATTAGATTAGAAGGATGATGATGTGGAGGATTGAATTAAGAATGCATTATGAGATTGGCAGAGGAAATTGAAGCTGGATGATGATGAAGCATGACTAGGATGAAGATGAGGAATGAGATTGAATGATGAGGAAATGATTTGGATGAATATAGAGATGATGAAGATGTCAAGGAAATGGTTTGAATGATGAAGACAAGATATGTATGAGGGTGATTACTTTGATAGAAAGAAGATTTGATCTGGAAATGATGTGGATAGCTTGACTAAGGGGATTTGAACTAAGACTTTTTTTTGTTGTTTTTGAAAAAAAATTTGAATTTTTTTTTGGATTTTTATGTTTTACAATGTTTTTGGGTTTTCAAATTTGAGATGTAAAATATATACAATGAAATATGTACAATGCAAGTGTGTTTCAAACACTCAAGAATGTCAAACACACCAACAATCCTATAAGGTTTTGACTAGGATGTACAAGGATCAACTAAAGGGTGTCCTCAATATACGCAAAGTACATGAGGCCCAAATTTATAGATGAAAGAAAATATTGCCACACAGCCAGGGGGAGACAGTAACCCAAATCTCCTCCTTCACTTCCCAAAGGTATAAAGTTCTTTGGGGCTTAGCCAAGAGTGACAATATTATGCTTCCAAGAGAGGTGTCTTTCGATTCACCTCCCAATTTTTATACTCCACCAGAACACAGGAGTTGAGGTCATCCCAAGGGGTGATGAAATCTCCAAGTAGGCCTCCTAAAAAAGGAAAACAAGACCACTTATTTCTTGTGCACCCAAGATCACCCGAAGGTGCAAGAGGAGAGAATACGTAAGTGGCCTTGGGGTTTAAAAGACACACGTTCTTTTCAAATGAAGCTTTAGGTTTTGTAATCTACTTGAAGACACACATTTTTATAACATACAATGTTCTTTCCAATTTGAAATGTCACCAACATAAATGAAAATGTGGATTTGTCAACAAGAAAGTAAATCGAGCGTGTGCATAAACAAAATACTGAAAATGAAATCAATTTGTCTTAAGGCATTCAAGATTGTGTGAGTTCATTTTAAGCACCAATTTGAAATGTTTGCTATCTTAAATGTGCATGTCCATTCCCTTAGGCCATTCAAGATTCAATTCGATTGTTTTAGCTTTAACCATGCATTCAAAGATGAGTCTTTAAGCATACAAGCTCATTCTCAAAAACAAATTTGAAGTAAAACCTGCAAGAAGATGGTTAGTGAAAAGATATCCCTTCAAAAACACAAGTTAGGGCAGCAAAAATGTAGGACAAATGCAAAACAAGCTTGCCATGAAAAGGTTAGCACAAAGTTTGGACTTTGATAGAAAAAATAGAGATCTAAATGGCATCAAAATTTTATAAAACCATGACAACGGACTTGGAATCAGCTTTTCGGTGATATTTTGTTTTTAAAAAACAAAGCTCTTATATTAAAGTTATGAGAAAAAAACCCAAGGTTTCTCCTTATGGTCTAAAAGAGCATGTGGACTGTTGATGCAGTGCTGACATCAGCAACCTGTGAGCAAAAAATTGATGGTTAGGAGAATGTCAAGAAATTTCGTTTTGTTTTTGAACATTTTGAAAACAAAAATTAAAAAAAATCCTTATAGTTGATTTAAAAAGATAAAGGTTATTTCCATTGTTAATCTAAATATTAAAAATAATTTTTTTATAGAAAAAAAATAGTAAAAAAAATGAAGGGTTTCTTTTGTTTTAAAATGGGCTACAGGTGGGGGTTGAGCATTGGTTGAGCGGAGGGATCACTAGTGGAGTGTGGCTGATGGATTCAACATAGGCAATGTGGGAGTGAAGGGTTTTGGTTTTAGGCGACATGGCTCGACTACGAGCAGGCAAAGGGGCAGCAAAGGCTATGGGTGGCAGGAAAGTAGGGCCATAGGAGGAGGAGGTGTCATGGCTGAGTGTGGGGAGTGGTGCACGGCTGAGCAGGAAGGGTTTGAAGGAAGGTGGGTCCATGGTGACAACAACGGAGCTATGGGGAGTTGTTGCGCAAGAAGGAAGAGGGAGCAAAGGGGGTGGTTGGCAGTTGTGGTGTTCAAGCAGTGGAGTAGGAGGAAATATAGGGCCATGGGTTGAGTGGAGGAGAAAGGGTTAGTGACAGGTGAGAGGAGCTATGATCATGGTTGTGATACGAGCGAGGGTGCCGGCCGTAGGAGGAGACACAAAGGCTGGGGAGTAGCAGTAGCATTGGGAACTGTGGCATTCAGTGGGCAGCTAGGGTTAGTCATAGCGGGGTCATAGGAGTTTTAGCTGCTGGGGAGCGACTATAGTGGGGATGCAATGGGATGGACGAGTGGCAGTGCTGGAGAAGAAAGAGCAGGGGAGGTAGCTTGGCTGCAAATGGGAGATAGGGGACCGCGGTGACAAAGCTAAGGGTTTCAGCTAGGAGTTTCGACCGCGCTGCAATAGACACGGGACAAGACAAAGGGGTGCCACTGGGCAGTGGCGCCGCTCATGAGTGCTACCTTGAGTGGCACCGTGGCGATGGCCACCCTATGCTAAAATAAAAATACCAGTTGTTAAAAATATATATTTTTTATTTATTTTCCTCCTACTTAAACTAGTATATTTACAAATGATTAAAAAAAAAAACCTCTTGTATCATTATTCCCCCATTTTATTTTATTTTATTTTTTTAACCTATTTATTAGTGAATAAAGAAGGAATATATATATATATATATATATATAACATTTTTCCTATTAGCAAAGAGATATATTCAACATATATACACTTTTAGAACTTGAAAATAGAGTAATAGGAAATAAAATATAGAGTGTTATATGTCAAAAGACTTCCCTTATGCACTCCAAAGATGATGATGGGCTCCTTAGCTCGATTAGAGGCTCCTCATGAAACTTGATCTCCATGTGCTTCTTCAACCTCACAAGCTTGAAAACTCACAAACCACCCAAAAATATATTAGATGGTTAGTTTGAACCTGTGAAGTGGGTCCCACCGGGTGTGCCAAAATGTGTTGCATAAAAATGAAATCAAGAAAATAACACTAAACAACTAATGCATCTTCCTAAATTATCATGCAAAACCTCAAAATATGAAAGAAGACATGGACATAAACATAACATGAAACAAAAAAGAGTATAAACTATCAAAATACCACTATGCAAACCTCATAAAACCATCAAGTGGAGATGATTTCATCACTCATGGGATGTGGTTGCTCACAAATCTAGCAATATAATAATGAGGTAGATGGTGCTTTGGTAAAAATGAGGAGAGGGCTCTCCCTTTATAAGAAAATGGATGCAACAGATGGTTAAGATTGATTTCAAGATGAAGGGCTAGGATTTCTCAGAATCGATGAGGTGTCAATGAGGTGGAGGACAAGTAGACTCCACATGGATTAGGGTTTTGACTGTTCAAAAGGGTCAATATGCTCACACATGTGTGAGAAACCTTTGATGGTGACATGATCAATGAGGTGTTAGAAGCATGGCTTCTCACACATGTGTGAGACAACTTGATTCTCATGCAAGAGGACAAGTGTGCAAGGGGTGTGAGACAACATGGCTTCTCACACATGTGTGAGACACCTTGTCTCTCATGCAAGAGGACAAGTGTGCAAGAGACATGCAAGACATGACGGATGAGAAAAGTGTGAACATCTCTCACACATGTGTGAGGATTCCTCACACATGTGTGAGAACACACTTAGGATTAAGAGGTGATTAGCTAGGATGATTATACAAAGCAAGCATGATTAGGAAGTGGGTAGGTTTAGCATGATGGGTCAGTTAGGATAGTGAGGTTAGGTGAGGGTTAAAGGTAGAAGCCATGTGCTCAAATAGGATTAAATGTAATATTTAATTCCTAGTGGGTTTATGCAAGGATTAATTAAGTAAATGAAGTACTTAATTAAAGGGGATGGTTTAGGATTTAAATAAACCTTAGTTTATTTAAATCAAGCTAAGGAAAATGTAATTAAATAAATGTAAAATTTATTTAATTAAGGTAGGAGAATTAAATAAACAATAAATATTGATTTAATTAGTTAGGAAATGGGTTTTTGGACAAATTTAGGTGTCTACACATAATGTTATTTGTAGATGACTATTCAAGGATGACGATAGTCATGTTCCTAAAACTAAAATCAGATGCATTTCAAATGTTCAAATGGTACTTGGCCAGAGTAGAGAAAGAGATGAGGAAGAGCCTAAAATGTCTTAGATCTGATAGAGGAGGAGAATTCACATCAAGATAATTTGAAGAGTTCTGCAATGAAAGAGGAATCAAAAGGCAAACATCAGCACCTAGGACTCCACCTTAGAATGGTATAGTAGAGAGAAGGAATAGATCAATTATTGATTGTGCTAGAACCTTAATGATGGACAAAAATGTTGCACTCAGGTACTAGAGGGAAGCTGTAAGTACTGTAGTCTACACACTCAACAGAGTTCAAGTTAAGAAAGGTACAAATGCAACACCTTTTGAATTATGGTATGAGCATTCTCCTAATGTAAAACATTTCAAAATATTTGGATGCAAATTCTTTATATATAAAGAATCTAGAAATGGAAATTTTGATGCAAAAAGTGAGGAAGGTACATTTCTTGGTTATTCTACTAGAAGTAAAGCTTATAAGTGTTTGAATGTTGACACTAACAAAGTAGTAGAAAGTACAAATGTGAAGTTCGATGAGCTTGCAAAAATTCAAAGTGTTGAAGGCATCAAGAAAGTAGAAGAATACAAAATCTTTATCTACTTTTATGAAGGTATACCTAATAATGGTGAAATTGCAACTCAGAATGAGAATCAACAACAAAATTCAGCATTTGTTGAGTCACAAACAATGAATGCCAAACAAGACACATTCAGAAGCTGAGCTATAGAATACAAAAAATGTTCATTTAGATTCTAAGAACATCCAACAAGAAGAAAATGAACAAATACCTAATGAAAATATTCAATAGAGATCATATTTTGAAAGAGACAACATGCAAACAAGGACAGAACCAATACTAGCAAAGTATGTGAAAAGACATCATCTTGGAGATCAAATTATTGGAAACAAATAGGCAGGACCAATGACAAGAAATAGACTCATAAGTGAAACATGTTTGCTCAGCAAAATGGAATAAAAAATAGTAAGTAAAGCCATAAAAGATGATGGCTGGTACAATTCCATGAAAGAAGAAATAGAACAAATTGAGAAGAACAAGACATGGACCTTAGTCTCAAGACCAACTGACAAGAATATAATTAGAACCAAGTGGGTGTTTAGAAACAAGTTAGATGAGAATGGTGAAATCATAAGGAACAAGGCAGGGCTAGTCTATAAAGGGTATGCACAAGAAGAAGGACTAGACTATGGAGAAACTTTTACTCCAGTTGCTAGAATGGAAGGAGTAAGGACCTTATTGGCATACGCAGCCTTCAAAGGATTTAATGTCTATCAAATGGATGTTAAGTCTGCATTTCGGAATGATATACTTGAAGAGGAAGTCTACATAGAGCAACTAGAAGGTTTTATTTATGAAAAGAACAAAAATAAGGTTTGCAAATTACACAAGGCTCTATATGGATTAAAGCAAGCCCCCTGGAGCTTGCTATGAGAGACTTTACAGGTATCTAGTACAAATAGGATTTGAAAGAACTAATGATAACAGCAACATGTACATCAAATTATAAAAAGGTAAGGATATTCTTGTATATAAAATATTTGTGGATGACATAGTTTTTGGAGGAGGAAGTATTTTGCAAAAGTTTTGCTAACAAAATGAAACATGAGTTTGAGATGTCTATATTCAGAGAAATGAAGTTCTTTGTAGGATTGCAAGTACATCAACTAAAACATGGTATATTTGTGACTCAATCAAAATACATCAAGAAGATACTCAAGAAGTTTGGATTAGAATATTTCAAACCTATCAGCACACCAATGAAAATAGGACATAAGCTATCCAAAAATAATGAATCAGCTGAAGTCAATCAAACATTGTACAAATCTATGATTGGAAAACTACAATATGTTGTACATAGTAGACCAAACATAGCACTAGTAGTTGGAATAGTGGCTAGATTCTCTGCTAATCTTAGAGAAAATCATCTCATGGTAGTAAAAAGGATAATGAGGTATCTCAAAGGAACCAATGATTTTGGCCTATATTATAGAAAGAATGAGAAGTTTGAGCTCAATGAATACATAGATGTAGATTGTGAGGCAACATTAATGATAAGAAAAGAACAAGTGGAGGATCACTATTTTTAGGTAAAAGGCTAGTTACTTAGACTACCAAGAAAAAAACATGCACATCTAAGTCCACTACAAAAGTAGAATATGTGGCAGTAGCAGTCAATTGTAAAAACATTGTGTGGCTTAAACATCTATTGAAAGGAATAAAAGAAGAGGTAACCAAACCTGTGATACTATATTGTAACAATACAAGTGCTATAAACATATCCAAGAATCCAGTAATGCATGTAAAAATCAAGCATATTGCAATCAAGTATCACTATGTCAGAGAATTGGTGGAAGAAAAACAAGTGAAGATAGAGTACATCCACACAAAGGAACAAACTACAGATATCTTCACCAAACCATTTCCCAAGGATGCTTATGAATATCTTAGAGGCAAGTTGGGGGTAATGCCCCTAACTCAATCCATCTAAAGCAATAGAGAAACTACCTTGCATCAAGAGAAGTAGCTCATTGAAATATCAAAAGAATGATGTAGAGGATGACAATAGGTACAAAACTTCCATATCAGTCACAAGCATGGTGATAGAGGGAGAAAACATAAGATGCATAGCTTATATTTAGCATGTTGAATATGCTAAATCTTTGGCATTTATGTCAAAGATGAAGATATATGAGAAACTGATCAATACAAAGTAAGAGGGAGATATATATATATATATATATATATGAGAGATTTGAAAGAGAGAGATTCAAAAGAGTAAGGATACAGCAGTCTAGAGGGAGAAGCAGAACAAAGAATTTAGTTTGTATTAGCAAAAGAAAACATATGTAATTTTGGTGGTAACTAAGTTGATCAACTTAATCATTTGATCAATTTGGTTTTCCATCAATGCCAAAGAGGAAAATTGTTGGAAACGATTGAAAAGATCATGAATGAAGAATAATGGAGCTAGTAAAGAATGTTTCAATCATTATTTTGTCATTTATGTCAAACTTGCTACTTCTAGGAATGACAATTGCTTAAGTGATCCAAATACTATCAATTGGTTGATTGATAAGGAGGTGGCCATCAATAAGATATAACTAGAGTACCTAAAGAAAGGTTGAAGTTATGATGTAATGAGGTATAAGGATCAGCTAAGCCATTGATGAAATAGTGTATTGATGAAACACTCTAAGACACAAAGGATGGACACACTGAGACACATCAAAGATGTAAGGATTAACTAAGTTCATTGGAGAGAACCAAGCTAGCTAGTAAGTGTCGAAAAAATTCTCAATTGAAGCCAAGAAAGTTCAACTTAGTGTGTACCAAGTGGCCATCACGTGCCTAGTGAAGATCAGGTGCCAAGCGAAAATTAGGTGTCGAGTGATCTTCAGATACCAAGCAACTTTTTGGTGTTGAGCAAAGATCAAGTGCCAAGTTACATAGAATCTCTTCAGGTACTGAGCATCAGTAAACCAATGATGCTGAGTTGCTACATTATTTGTTAAAGTCAAAGATTTGCCAGATCAGCAGCGATATGGTTGTTACATCAATTTTTTTGAATTAGATGGATGATAGGGAAGATGAGTAGATGTCACAAAATTCTATGTAATCCATGAAAATCATTTTCAACACAAATGCTAATGGATTTATCATAAAGTTTCTAGAAGAAAATTTTTTGAGGGAGAACAATATCATTTTTTGAAAAGATTTGAGCGAGAAATGTAGAATGGAACTTCTTTATAAGGAGTTACAGGTTAGAGATCAAATGTGCATGCATGAGAAGGAATCTATCATAAGTGTTATCATGAAAAGAAAGCAAGAGGAGTAAGAATAGAGCATCATGATTTTGAGATTGATCAAGTTACCATAGAGAGATTTGGCATAAAAAGTGGAAGAACTCGAGGAGATAGATCTTGAAGTGTGAATAAGCTGTCAACACTTCAAGGGAGGAAATCCAAGAAAAGAAAAGGACTGAAGAGTGATCTAAAATATGCAAGGTTGAAGTTACAATCTATATTAGGTCAAAACCTTTCTAATACTTTCTTACCATTGTATTAGATATTTAAACCATACATTACTAGGTGAGCTTAACAACTAGGTTGATAAGCCTCAGGAAAAGGATAAAAAGATCCCCAAGAGAAGGACAAAGAGATCCTTAGGAGAAGGATAAAGAGATCCTTAGGAGAAGGATAAGATATCCTTAGAGAGGAGGATATGAGATCCTTAAAAAGGGATAAAAGATTCTTTTTAGAAGGTGACTGAAAATCCCATGGACTTGGGTGAGCTTAACAACTCTATGTAAATCCTTTAACAGGGTGACATTCTAAGTTGAATGTTCTTAAATCCTTTAACAGGGTCACATCTTAAAATGTGTAAAGCCTTTAATAGGGAAGGCCTTTAATAGGCTAGACCATCAGAAGTGGTTGAAATCAATTGCACAGTTATTTTGTGGGTATCATCCCCACCCTAGTTTTACTTTCTTATTCCTAGAGGGTTTTCAAGTCATCAAAATCCTTAGTGTTATGGTGTGATGCATGTTTACTTTTCATGATTGTTTAATGTTCAATTGCATGCATGATAATTTCAGTTATGTGTCATTAAAGATTAGAAGAAAAAGTTTTATTGGACATCATTGGACCTTGGATAATTGATTCACCCCCCTCTAACTTATTCTAAATAATTCTACCAAATAGGAGAGGACTTCCACCATTAAATGTGGCAAAAAAATTAGCTCTAGGTTGTGCCATATGGAATAATGCTCTATTTATATGAGTAGATGGCAACCTAGGCTAAGATCTAGCAATAGGAGGAGTAGAGATGGATCTTGTAGGTGTATTTGTTACTAATGTAGTCTTAATTGGTGATAAAGATACTCTACTCTTTCTTCTTCTAGGATTTGAAAATGAAAGCTCTTGGTACTGAAATATAACTCTAGAAGATGCCCTTGTTTTAACTTTGGGCATAAATTCACTACAACTTGGTCTGAAACTAGATTTGAAGGTGTAGATTCATGAAGTACTTTACAAATAAGCCTCTTGAAGGCCCACAACACTAAGAGTAGCACTATCTTCTTAGCATTAATCTTGGAATCTTCCTTTTGAGACTAGCTGACTTGAATTTTTTTGAATATGATTGTCCCATCAAGCATGCCAAAATCTATTGTCACAAAAATTTGCACCCTTGTCCAAAGTTTTTACCTAAGGACAACCTTGTGAAACATGGAAACAACCTCCAAGCTATGGAACTTGAACTATGAGGTTGATTCTCCAAAGAAGATCAAATTCCTTTGCTATTAGGATGCACCTAACTACTCTTAAGAGGAAAAGGGAGAAGGAGATGCAAGAAACAAAACCTAACTAATCTATTCTAAGGAGGTGATGCACCAACATGGAATGTTCAAACCAATCTCTACCCATATATGCACTTTTGAACCATCATGACACCAAAAAATATATACATCCAGACTTGTTTTAACCTAACAATCACATGCATATCAGAAAATCCAAATAAATGACACAAGGAGGAAGAGAATTCTCTTATATATCATTCATAGTCCAAAAACAGATACAGTCATGCAAGATTGCAAATATCCACAATTCACCAATAAGATGCAAATAGTTTTTGCACAATACATCAATGACTAAAGGAGATGAGGTAGAATGTCATATAGTTCAAAGGAAAAGGGGATTTATAGTAGCAAGATAGATAAATGCTAGATAAATAGAGAGGGTATGATCTTATAGAAAATTTACAAAATTTTCCTTTATAACTCAAGCATAACTAAGATATTTTATGCCTAAACCTTAACCCAACAACTACCATGTAAGATTGTAGAGGACAATCCTACAAATCTAGAAGAAGACTGATCATGGAACAACTCTAGATGCAATAGTGATATAGAGAAAATAAAATCATACATCCAACTATAATAAAATCAAATTAAAAATATCTAATAACTACATATAATAAAGAGGCATGGAGATGCATTAACAGTATGGAATAAGGCCCAAAATGTTGGTTAGTATTGGAGAAACAATCCTTGTGACATGTAACAACTACAAAAAATTATTATACCCTACTAAGAAATAAAATGTGGGATGGTTTAACATGCAAGTTAATGTGCCACAAAAATATAGAGTTGACCTACATGGAATAAATTTGATTTTCTTGAAAAAGATGTGAACTATTGATGTAGATTTTTATTTGAAATGAATGGCTTAGATGCTATAAAAATATCCCCACCTAATGAATAAAACACAATCATAGATCCAAGATCTTCCTTTACCGCATAGATATCTAAGATGAAGCATGGAATCTCCAAAGATGCATCAAATATCTAATAGCCATCATATCTTAGCAAGAGTAAATGGAGGTAATATGAAAATATGACCATCATTCGATTAAAGGGAACCCAACAAGACAAAGATCCACCACATCACATTGACTATGCCACCTTCCAACTTAACCATGATGTCACATAATGGTTAGCCTTAACTATGATTTCCTTTCTAGGCTCACTAGGACATGTAGCAAGACCTTTCTATGTTGCTATAGCTAAAGGTTGATCATTTTCCCATAGCAACAAAGTGAGAGACATCGATCTTCCTCCATCTGATGACTTGAGTAATGCACCCATTGTGTCAGTGCACCAACCAATAGAAATATGATCCTTTTCCAACCTATTTTACAATGACCTGCCATGCTATAGCCCTCAAAAGGAATGGTCCCAACTACCACATGGGAAGTGTTTGCTATGTTGCATGACATAACTACCCTATAACTTTATATAGTGACATAGTGACAACCATAGATGATCCTTGATCTGATGGTGAGTAAAATTCACTAAAGGAACTAACACATCACTTGGGACTAATTAATTTGTTGGCACATTTCCAAATATGTGATAAAAGAGGTAGCATAAAAATTTCCAATTTTGTAGAAGCAAGAAAAGTCACCTCTCAAAATAGCAAAAATGGTTAACACAAAATGTTAACCCATGAAAAAAATGTGCATTAACTTGCAACTCAGCATATGAAGAGAAAATGATGCAACTTGGCACATGAAGGAATCAAACTAGATCAACACATGAAGGAATTGAACTAGCTTGGCACGTGAAGGAATTGAACTAGCTTAGCACATGAAGGAATTATGTTAACATGAGATGTTAACCTAACTGAAAAGTGTGTTAACCCAATCAAAGAATCCAACTCATTGAAGATATCTTAGATTGGTTATTAATGATGGGCTAAATGGGTGGAATATTGGCCAACAATACTCGAGTGCGACTTTAACTCTTTCAAATTATTTCTATTTTTTGTCAAATGATACAACATGTGGATGAATCAAAATGGTCATTATATCACTATTATCAACATGTTATTAGATTTACAATGATTAATAGAAGGTCATTTCAGCTATCTAAAGATGATCCCTATGTTCTTCCAAACCAATGTGAGAAAGTGTTTTAATTTGGCATTCAACATAAACTGGGTTGGTCATTTTTCATTAAACATGATCCAAGATGAAGGTCAATAAAGTATAATGTCATGGAAGAAGAAGACAATAAAGAATTAGTGTTGAATATAATTGATTAATTGTGTACTATCCTTAATGTTACACAAAATGTTGTATCGTTTTCAATCAGTGTATGCCAAGATCACTTGGGCATTAAGAATAGTTTACTATGCCTATTGAGCATTACAAAGTTTGCAAGACAATATCTATTGAGTTCACTCTAGTGTCAAAGGAAAGTTTGCAAAAGTTGAGTGTTAACTAAGCTCATTTGGTTAATAAAGGAAATGTTGGATGGAACCAATGTTAACTGAGCTCACTCAATTACCAAATGAATTTTGTGAATATGCAGTGTTAACTGAGTCTAGTTTATGATCATAGGAAAATCATTTCTAAGTTATTGTGTATCAAGTAGGGTCAACTAATGAAGGATTTTCTTATTTTGGCAGATAAAGTTTAATTAATTTTTTTTAGTTGGTTCTAGCTGACTAAGAAGATGAATATTAGTTATTCTAAGTTGTATTCAAGATGTCTTGACAATATGAAAGATATAAATATAAGGTCAAATTGAGGATTGGAAGGATAAGAATAGTGGAACATAATTAAAGATTTCATGATGCCAAGAGGAAGTGAACTAGAAGGATAAGCAGAATATCCTTGTTGAGATGAAAAAATACATTTGATCAAGAAGGATCAAGTATATATAATTAGAAATTTATTTGCATCAAGAATTAGGTCATCTTATTGTTCCTCTCTAACCATTTTAGTAATGATCTAAATCTCTTAACTAAGTTGACTTAGCAGCTATTTGTAAATCCTCTAATTAAGTGACATTTTAATTGAATTGTCTAAAGACCTCTAAAAAGGCCACTCCTAACATGGTGATTAAATCCTCTAATAGGGTCACACCTAATAGTGTGTTTTGTAACCTTTAATAAGGTTTACTCCTAATAAGGCTCACTTTAGAAGAGTGAAAATTAGTAACTAGTTAAAATTGGTGGTTTTTCCCAAATTGGGTTTCCAAGTTAAATATTGGTGTCAAGTGTGTTCATGCTATTCCTCTTATGTGTATGAAACTAAGTTATAGTAATATTAATCATAGATAATAACTTAATATTTTCATGTTAAGAATTTACCAATCTATTTCAATATTTACTGAGTTATAACATTTTTGTCTATTAACCGAGCTTCACAAGAGTTGAATTTTCATAGAGTTTGTTTTGTATTGACATCTAAAGGATCTAGGATCTATTTTAGTGGTAACTAATTCACCCCACCTCCCTCGCTAAATTAGTCCTCTTACTACTCAACTAATTCAGTGGATCAATAGACTATCCCAACATATTAGACTTGGAAGGCATGGATTCGGGTAAGGCAGTTTATTCAGGAAAGAAAAGTAGCATGAGGACCTCCTTATTTTCTTGTTAAAGATAGATTTATTTGGTGGGGGATTTCATATAATAATAAACCTTTGGCCCTTTCTCAGAGTTGTTTTTCTAAGGATTGGAATTTAAAGGAAATCTCCTTGATTCAAGATATCTTGGTTCATGGGCAGTTAGGGGAGTGGGATGAGGTATAAGGAAAATATAACATTCCTAATTCTCAGACGAAGACCTACAATTTGATTAAGAAAGCTATTAACTTTAATAGCTCTTGTGATATTATTGATTCTAATTCTTTTCTTGATAAGGTTAAATGATCTAATGGCAACTTATTGACTGATACCACTACTAAAGGGTTGTATTTTTGCATGAAGAATGATTACTCTCTTATTGCTAGGGTTTCCTAGTACTAGGGATAGATTAATCCCTTTTCTAATTGGTCTTTCTTTTTTGATTATTTTTGGAAATGTAAAGTTGAACCCAAAAATATTTTCTTTAAGTGGTTGTTATTGTTAAAAAAATTGGTTGTTGTTCAAGTGCTCTCTTCTATTGCTCTCTCCCCTGTGTCTTGCAGTTTGTGTATTGTTGCTAAGTTTTTTCAACATTTATTTTTTGAATGTGTTTATGCTCACAAGATGTGGTCTAATTTTCTTGGTTCCCCATATCTATGGAATTCTAAACATAGTAGCTCTTGGAGTGAAATTCTTGCAGGATATGTTGAAGAATTTGATTCTAAACTTAATACTTTCTAGTTTTCTCTTTAAATTATCATTTTATAGACTCTTTGGAAGGATAGGAACAAAGAAAAATTTTAGGTTGAGATAAGGGAACTTATTAAGTTTAAATTTAAAATCACCCATTTTAATATTATGTCACAGGTTGCTTTGGTATTACACATTTCTAGGAGTGATTTCATGGTTCTAATGTGAGAAGGCAGCTTGATGATTAATTAAGATAAAGTGTAGGAAATGAACTACATTGCTAAGTACTAGAACTTTTTAGCTCCTACCATGATGGAAGATTTGAATAATTGTGATCAATGAGTTTCAGGTTAATAGTGTGTCCAACCAAGGTAATGCTTTGGATATAGGGGAAGAAGATGCCCTTGCAGATGTGATACAAACTTCTAATGAGGTTCCAATGGTTCAATATGACCAAGGCAGCCAAAATGATGGTCGGGATTAGATAAAATTATCATTTATAAATAGTTTTTGCTATGAAATATATGTAAAAGGATGTATAAATCTATGACTATATTTTACTTATAGTTCTTTACTATCACCGCCAACATTTTGTAACTATATATGTAATTGGGGGTGTGATCAAGTTGTTTATTCTCAAACTTAGATCTGTACTTGTAACTATTTCTAAACTGTCTTAATAGAAAAAAAAACAAGATTGTGTAGGTAGAAATATATTTGGATGACACTTTATTCATAGGAAATGATGACTTGTGCAAGGAATTTTTAGAATAAATGTGTAAAGAATTTGAGATTTCTATGTTTGAAGAAATAAGATTCATTGTTGGATTGTAGATCCAATGGAATAAAGAAGATATCTAAATTAATCAATCTAAATATATCAAGGATATACTAAAGAAATTTGGAGTGGAAGACTCAATACTAGTTTGAAGCCCTATGTCTATTGGACATAAGCTTTCCAAAAATGATGATGCCAAAGAGCTATATTAGACCACATACAGATAAATGATATGAAAATTATAGTATGTAGTGCATACAAGGCCTGATATTGCATTAGCAATTGGTATGGTGGAAATATTATCAACAAATCCTAAAGAAAATTGTATTACAGTAGTCAAAAGAATTATGAGATATCTGAAAGGTACTAAAGACTATAGTTTATGGTACAAAATAAGAGGTAATTTCGATTTAAAATTATTCATAGATGCTAATTAGGCAGGAAGTATTGATTATTGAAAGAGCACTAGTGGTGGAGCATTCTTTCCTGATAAAAGACTAGTGTCTTGAACAAGCAAGAAACAAAATTATATTTCTTAGTCCACAAGAGAGGTAGAATATGTGGTAGTAGTAGTTAATTTTTCTAATACTATTTTTTTCAAACAACTATTAGTAGGTATAAAGATAGAGATCAAGTATCCAATGGTTATATATTGTGATAACACCAATTCAATTAATATATCAAAGAATCCAATGAGGTACACTAAAACAAAGCACATTGCTATAAAATATCATATTTTTTAAGAGAATTGGTACAAGATAAAGAAGTAAAATTGGAATATGTGAATACTAAAGAACAAATTGGAGTCATATTCACCAAGCCATTAACTAAGGATGCATTTTTTTATCTAAGAGGTAAGCTATGGGTCATTCCCCTATTTGAAGCTCACTAAATGAAGTTTAGTAATGCATTAACTAGAGCATGTTGAAAATCAATCAGTTGGTGTAGTATTGATAGAGGGCACATTGCAAATGAATTAGTACATAAGGTACATTAATATTCACTAAATATTGTCTTTGGCATGAGATGTCAAAGAGGGAGAAGTTTTCTATCATATCTCATAGAAATTTTATAAAGGAAAAGAGAAAGAGATGTCAATGAGGGAGAATGAACTTGGTCTAATATCAAAGATAGAGTTTGCAAATAGAAGAAGATGTTGAAGATAAAAGTTTTCTGATAGAGAGAGAAACTAAAGGTAGAAGGAGTTCACATTGATAGAGGGATTTCTCATGGATAAGAATCAAAATGAAAGTATATGTTCCTTACTTTATTCTTTCTCTAAAATTTCATTACACTATGACGTGTCATGTTTCCATAGCCAAAGACAGAGATTGTTGAATACAATTGATTAATTATGTATTATCTTTGATATTACACAAAATTTCATATCCTTTCCAATTAGTGTATGCCAAGCTCACACGAGCATTGAAGATAGTTTCCTATGTCTATCAAGCATTACAGAGTTTGCAAATTAGTATCTACTGAGTTCACTCGAGCATCAAAGGAAAGTTTGTGAAAGTTGAGTATTAATTGAGCTCAAATGGTTAATGAAGGAAATGTTGGATGAAACCAATGTTAGTCAAGCTCACTTAGTTACCAAAGAAATTTTGTGAATATGCAGTGTTGATTGAGTTATCTTGGTGGACATAGGAAAATCATTTTTGAGTTAGTGTCTATCGAGTAGGTTTAGCTAACAAAGGATTTTCTTATTTTGGCATATTGAGTTTAATTTATTTTTCTATTGGTTCTAGCCAATGAAGAAGATGAATATTAATTATTCTAAGTTGTATTCAAGAAAACTTGACAATATGAAAGATAAAAATATAAGGTCAAGTGGAGGATTAAAAGGATAAGCATAGTGGAATATAATTGAAGATTTGATGATGTCGAGAGGAAGAAACTTAGGAGGATAAGAAGAATGTATTTTTTGAGATGAAAAGAGACATTCAATCAAGAAGGATCAAGTACACAAGCCAAAATTGAGATATGTAATCAGAAATTTAGTTGCATCTAGAATCAAATCATCTCATTTTTACTCTCTAACCACTATAGTAGTGATCTAAATATCTTAATAGAGTTGGCTTAATAGTTATTTGTAAATCCTCTAACAAAGTGGCATTTCTATTGAATTTTCTAAAGACCTCTAACAAGGTCACTCTTAATGGGTTGATTAAATCTTCTATTTGGGTTGCACCTAAAAATGTATTTTTTAACCTTTAATAGGGTTGACTCCTAACAGGGCTCACTTTTGAACAGTGAAAATTAATAACTAGTTTCAATTGGTAATTTTTTCCAAATTGGGTTTCCACATTAAATATTGGTGTCAATTATGTTCATCCTATTCCTCTTATGTGTATGAGAATAAGTTAAAGTAATATTAATCGCAGATAGTATCTTAAGATTTTTATGATAAGCATTTACCGAGATATTTTAGTATTTACCTAGTTATAGAATTTTTGTCTATTTATCGAGCTTATGTAGAGTTAAATTTTCATAGAGATTTTTTTGTAATAACATCTAAGAGATATGGGATTTATCTTATTGGTAACTAATTCACCCCTCTACTCTTAATTACTCCTCTTATATTTCCAACAATTAAAAGATGGAGTAAATTATGATCATGAACAACTGTTACACAATGATGAAGAAGAAGATGATGATAATCAATGTGATTGTAAGAATTTTTCTTAGGGAAAAATTCACCCAAGACCAAAGAAATCAAACACAAGCACAAAATAGACTAGAGTATGATCAAAATAACTATATGGTATTTAATACAATGTAGAAGTACACTAGGAGTGCCTATGTATAAAGACCTCTGAGATACATCTAGAATTCCTTGAAATCAACATTATGATAAGTCATACAACCAAACACATGTCCACCAAATATGGGTTATCCTTCATTAAGTATGGAAGTAAGTGTGATGATGAGAGGATAAGCCTACAATGATGTAGCATACGAATCTATGTTGTACACAACATGTGTTAAATTAGGAGTGCAACTAACTATGTTTTCTACATGACAAATTTGTGAATGATGCAAACTCTAGTGTTATAGACACCATGTGCTAAATTAGAGTTGTGCACTTTTGTGTCATCAACATGACAACTCAAAAAGGTACACAAACTCTAAAGTGTCTAACAAAATAAATAATAAAATAATGCACTAACCTAAGTAAACTTAATTGTAAATAGTAAATATATATTTACACCAATAGCCCCCCTTAAGTACAACTTAGGGGAATTCACTTAAGCTCACAAATGCAAGATGGGTCCCAGCTATGAGGCCATGTTAGGTACCCATGTACAAAGAAATGCTCTACATACTAAGATGCAATGTAATCTCTCATAAAGTGGAGAAAGATGGAGAACCTCATGGGGAAAATCCTCCTTCAAAAAGAGAGATAAGTACAATAAAGAAGATGAGAGAGAAAACCTTAGATGAGGAAAAAATCCCTCCTGGAAGAAGAAGAATAGAAAAATCAAGGAACTCCCCTATCTGCAACATCTCGCACTGCCAAGAGATCTTGCAAATAAATATACTTGACCTAAGTAAAGGGTTTGGTGAAGATATAAGTGAATTTATCTACTATAGGACAATATTGTAGTGTAATAATATACTCATGTATCAACTTTTTGATATAGTGCATATGAACCTCGATGTGCTTGGTCCATTGATGTTGTACGAGATGCTTAGAGACCTCAATAGCCCTCTGATTTTCACAATGAATTATTGTAGGTTTAGGTAGATAAAATCCAAGCTCCTTCAAGATGATTTGTAACCAAAGAGCCTTTGTAGCTACATTGATAGCTCCTCGATACTTAGCCTTTGTGGAAGAAAGAGAAACATTATTTTGCTTCTTACTTTTCCAACAAATAGGGTTAGAACCAAGGTGAAATATATATCCTAAAGTAGACTTGTGAGAATTAAGGTCCCCTACATAGTCTAAGTCTATGTATCCAACTACCTGAAGTCTTATACCTATTGCATAATGTATCCCATGTGTATGTGTACCAACTACAAAAGCTATATCAGGGCGGGTATGTGTCAAGTAGATGAGGCTCCACACTAACTATTTTTTAATGTAGCATCTACAAGTGGAGTGGTGCATTTAGCATCTAGCTTGACACCTAATAGAAAGGGAGTAGGAGAAGGTTTGTAGTCACTCATGTGAAATTGAGAAAGTAAGTCAAGAGCATACTTGGGTTGAGAAAGTGATATCCCTATTGAAGACTGTGTGATTACAAAAGAAAGGAATTAATGTAGAAAATCCAAGTCTATCATAGAAAATTTGTCCTATAAAGAGGTCTTGACACTGGCAACAATGGATGAAGTGCTTCTTGTAATGATTAAGTCATCCACATAAAGCACTAGTATAGAGTGTGAGTCATCCTTCTAAAGAATGTAGACATTCGAATCAGAATGACACCTAGTAAATATTGTTAAGAGTAGGAAGGAATCCATTTTGGCATACCAAGCTTAAGGAGCCTACTTAAGAACATAAATAGACTTCTTTAATCTGCAAACCATAGTAGAATCATGTACAAACCCCTGTGGTTGCTCCATATAAATTTCCTCATGAAGATCACCTTTCAAAAAGACACTCTTAACATCCATCAAGTGTACAACACAACCATGAGCTCCAACAATAGCTAGTTTCAAGTGAATGGAGTTCATCTTGGTAGCTGGTGCAAAAGTCTATGTATAGTCAATACCTGGAACTTGCAAGAAAATTTTGGGTACTAGTAAGGCCTTATGCTTATCAACACTTCCATCTACTAAAAATTTGGTTCGATAGATCCACTTACATCATACCACTTTTTTTCCTTTATGAAGGGGAACTAAGTCTGAGGTTTTTTTTTTCACCAAAAAGTTATATTCTTCCTCCATAACCTTGTCCCATTCTAGAATCCTTGATGCTTCCTTAAATGACTATGGATCTAAAGAAATGGCTATATATGCATGTGGAAATGACTTGTATTGTGACCTTTTCCTTTGAGTGTATGAAGGATTTCCCACCAATGAACCTACTGCATCAAGGGTTTTCTTTGCCCAATGAGGTTTAGTGGAAGAAGAAGGAGTTTCCTCGACTATTTGGAGAACCTATGAAGGTGGTTTCCTATGAGTCAAGGTTGAAGTAATCTCATCGTTAGAGTCACTATCATCATTATGATCGCTATCCATGAAGGAGGAAGAAGGAGGAGTTGAAGAAGCCAAACTCAAACAAGTTTCTTCAAAGTGAACACTCCTCTCATAAAAGATTTCATGAGTCTCTAGATCCATTAATTTGTATGCCTTGAGATGGTCAGGATATCCAATAAATATACATGGTTTTCTTTTTGGTTCCAATGCCTTTCACTTTTGTGGAGGTATCCTTGCCCATGCTAGAAAACCAAAAACTTTGAAGTGTTTTACACTTCATTTTCTACCACACCATGCCTAAAAAGGTGTTATTCCATCTAAGGCCTTATGCAAACTTCTATTTTGGATGTAGTTCACACAACACTTGGCTTGTACCCAAAACACTTGATCTAGAGACTTATATTGAAGCATACAAGTGGTCATTTCCTTAAAGGTTCTATTCTATCTTTTAGCTACACCATTCTGTTGTGGCATGTATGCAACTAAGTATTGAAGATCAATACCCTCATGTGTGCAAAACTCTATAGGTTTGGAGTTGACATATTCCCTTCCATTATTTGTTTGTAGGATCTTGATGGCTTTCCTTGATTTTTTCTTTACTTAAGCTTTGAAGGTAATGAAGTTATCAAATACTTCACTATTATAAGCAAGAAAAAAGACCCAAGTGTACCATGAAAAGTCATCAATAAATGTGAGAACATAGCGGGCCTTACCAAATGATGGTACTAAAAATTGGTCCAGCTACATCACTATGAACCAATTCTAGAACCAAAATTGCCTTCCAAGACTTCAACTTTTCATATTTCTCTTCAGGATGCTTGCCTACTTCACAACCTAGACATACACCCTCTAAAAAATTGACTTGAGGTAGACCAATGACCATATCCTTGCTATTGAGTTGTTGAATGTAGTGATAATTGAGATGTCTAAATCTCTCGTGCCATAGTTTACTTTGTGTATTTGAATGAGTCAACAAGGCAAGGGAAGTGGACTTAGGCACAAAATGTGAGAAAGAATAAAGTCTTGTCTCATGATTAGCCTTTCCAACCACCACTATAGAATCATCTTGGAGATTTTTCACCACAACTTTATTAGGGAGGAACTCTACTTTGTTTTCACATCCATAGTGAGCTATCTAATAGATGGAGAGAAGGTTGGTGCTAAGGTTAGGAACATGAAGAACATCCTTAGAGATGCCATTTTCCAAATCAACATTTCCTTTCCCTTGAACTTCCACTTGGGTATCATTGCCCACATATATGTAAGGTAAATTTTATGGTTTCATAGAGGAAAACTACTCACTTGAAGCACCCATATGATGTGTTGCTCCTGAATCAAGAACCTTTTCCTCAACATTGTTTGTACTTTCTACAAAAGCTTGTCCCTTACCATTTGAAGCAGATGAAAATGCCTTATCCTTATATGCATTTGGTACATCAATTTTGTGTTTCCTCATTATGTTGACCAATTCATCGATCTACTTATCCTTGAACTCATGTTCATCATGATCATTCCTCTTACAAGAGGAACAAGTTTTCTTATCCTTTTTGTTGTAATTGTTCCCCTTTTGATTATTTTTGGAAGAAGAATTTCCTTGTTGTGAAGAAGGCTGTTGAGTGGAACAAGATTGATTTGAGGAAGATTTTTGTTTTAAGGAAGATTGTTGTGTGTCATCTTATGGCTTAGCCTTCCACTACTTCTGCTTCTTGTTGGAGTTTTTACAACTTGAATTACCTTTATTTGCTACCAAGGCTTTGGTCTTGGAAGACTTGAGAATTCCCATACCCATTAGATTGTCATGTTCTAAGATCAACATTTTAAAAAATTTCTCAAATGAAGGCTTGATATAGGTACTACCCATTGTTAATTTATGAGTATTAAAACTGGAAACAAAAGGAGCATATTTAGGTGGAAGATGAGTAATGAAATGTTTGATCATCTTTCCATCCTTGATGGTTTCACCAGAATCCTTAAGTTGTGCCCTATACATGTCTACTTTGGTAAGATAGTCCCTGATGGTGTTGAAATTTCTAGAAACCAACTTGAGAAGTTTGTCTTGTATGGTGTAAGTCATGTCTTCATCTACTATCCCATATAATTCTTTAAGTTTAGCCCAAACCTCTGTTGGATTGGTAAGCTTCCTAATGTGAAATTCGATAGGATTAAAGATATTTTTCAAGAAGGTTCCTAGGGTCATATCTTGTTTGGATTCCCAGTATTCTTTCCAAGCTTCATCCACATCAACAGGAGGTTTCTTTGTTGCACAAATTACATAACGCAATAAAATGTTTTCTACCAATGGTTCCTTAATGTTTTCTTTCCAAATAGCATAATTATGTGGAGTTAACTTTGAAAAAGAACCCATAATGCAAGATCACAAGATTAAGGAGACACAATACACAGTACACCCACCCCCCTTTCCACTTAATCAAAATTCCCCCCCCCCCCCCCCACCAAATGAATGATTTTGGCACTTTATATATAGTGCATTTACAATAGGACACTTGTCAAAATGGACAAAGTGTGCTTCTAATTTTTTTGATTACAACATTTGTATAGAGTACAAATCTAGAACTTTACAATATAGCTCAAAAATACAACAATTGTGAAGCAATACAATGCAAGCAGGACCTATTCTTGAAAGTGGTATTTTTGTCCACACAAGCCTACAATCTATCAACAAATCTAAAATGTAGATGAAAAAATATGCACTTTCAAAAAAAATGTAACTTTAAAAGGATTTTAGATGAGCCTGTATGATACATTTGAAGTTGAAAAATGCAGGATTAGGTAGGTAAAATCACTAAAAAAAGCTTATTTTGACAAATTTGTGCACCAAAACTAAAAAAAAGCTACACAATTGAAAAGTTCAAGAAATTTTACCCAAAATGATAAAAAAACGCACCTGATTTGGAGTCCAGATGACCAAGTTATGGCCTCTCAAATTTGGGCTACCAAATAAAAACTACACCTAAAGAGGGGTCTGGAGAGGAAAATATGATGTTAAATTTGATGGTCAAATGGCCATTGCAATAGTTCAAAAATTCCTCTAAATGATGCTCAAATAGTTGTCAAATTTAAGATAGTAGTTTGCTAATGTCAATGAAAATGCAGGCCCCTGCTAACGTATTGATGATGTCACCTATATGGATGATGATGTTAGCACATAAAGACTATAAAAAATGGTATAGAAAACATTGACATGTAGGGATGATTCAACATTGATTGTATGGATGTTTGTCAAGGGTCTGAAACTAATGTGTCTACCAATTTTGTCTCAACCGATGTGGTGTCTCGACTGATGGTGGCTTTTGATTTGTCCATGTGATGAGGCACAGTACTGACTAGACTACTTCACTGGCATGGGCTTGTTGGTCAAATCTATATACATGGTAGGGAAGGGTGTCGGCTATGTGTTCAGATCTAGATTATGTGTGTAGTTTATGACATGTGGCGGGCACAGGGGCTACCAAAAATTCTTGTCTACATGCAAGAGTGTCTAAAACTTTCACAGTCATCAAAAAAACCTTTACAGCAGTAGGAGTTGGATGTATTTATCCCACATCGAGTGGGAGTTTTCAATGTATTGTGTTTAAAAGAACTAAGCAGTAGGCATAAAAGTATAGTGATTGTTGAGTGGCTGGAAATGTTGAAGTCTAGTTTGGTTGTGTAGTATGGTCTGTAGATGCCCCCTAAATGGAATATGCCACAAAATAATAGATTATTCCTCCAAATTGTAGGGCTAGGGTGTGATCTACAAAACAAAATTCTCTACAAGCCCAACTAGGTAGAAAATTACAAAAAATAAAAATAGAGAAATAGTAGAATTATAGATCTAAAAATGAATTAAATAGATCGATAAAAGACCATACCTAGCATGAAATTTGGGTTCTAATTTGCACAAAAAAAAAATTCTTCAGGATCAACTATTGCCTAGGGTAGGAAAATTTATAGTTGATCTTCACCAAATTGTCGCTCTAAACATAGTGGTGAGGTCTACTTCAGCTATAGATCCTCCAAATTGTTGTTGATGCTTTGGATCTGAATTAGGTCCCTTTAAGAGATGAAACAATAAGATATCCAATGGATTTGTGATGGGAATATCCCCCAGCTTCGATACCATGTAAGAATTTCCCTTAGGGTAGAATTCACCCAAGACCAAGGAACTCAAACACAAGCACAAAATAGTCTAGAGTATGATCAGAATAACTATATAGTATTCAATATAATGTACAAGTAAACTAGGAGTGCCTATATATAATCACCTCTAAGATACATCTAAAATGCATAGGAATCAATATCATGATAAGTCATACAACTAGGCACATGTGCACCAAATATGGGTTATCCTCCATTAAGCATAGAAGTAAGTGCGATGATGAGAGGATAAGACTACAAGGGTGTAGCATGCAAATCTATGTTATAGATAACATGTGTTAAATTATGAGTGTGAATAACTATGTTGTCTACATGACAACTCAGTGAATGATGCAAAATCTAGTGTAGTAGGGACCATGTGCTGAATTAGAGTTGCACACTTCTATGTTGTCAACATGATAACTCCAAAAGGTACAAAAACTCCTAAGTGTCTCACAAAATAAATAATAAAATAATGTACTAACCTAAGTAAACTTAAGTAAAGTGTAAAAGTAAATATCTATTTACACCAATAGTGATGATGGTCATAATAATGGTGATGAAGATGATGATGATGGTGATGAAAATGGTGGTAGTGTTGATAATGATGATGATGATAATGGTGAAGGGGAAAAGCATGATGATGGTGATGATTAGGATGATGATAGTCAGGATGATGACATGGATGAAGAGGATGATCAATGACATAGTCAATGAAATGTATGTCAAGGTACCACACAATGTCAGATATGAGGTATTGATTTATTCATAGAATTTTTTTGACTTGAATGCATTTATAATTAAGTTATTATGTTTTTAACTCTAATGTCATGGAGCATATACAATGATTTTGTATAGGTACTGCACATAAAGTAGAGGTAAGGAAACAAAAAATTCTCAATGATTTTGATGAATGCATCATGTAATTTTTGTCTTCTATGTAATTTTTAGCATACATATCATTTTTTTTTCTAACTTAAGATAAATGATTTACATATGCAAGAAATTTAGTGCTTTTGACCAGGATCATGAATAGTGACATGGATTGGCATGTATAAGTCAATGGATCCTATAGATACAATTTATTATTTGCATGTTGACTCTTTACCATCCACATCAACTTTAGTCCAACTATGTCTATCATTTGATGGATTGTAGATATTACCAAATACATATTTTTCTAATATGTCTTCCTCAATCAAGGAAAATATAGGAATAGAAGGCAAAAGTTAGAAATCTAGTAGGTCTAAAATAGGGAGATCAACTAGAGGTCAAAAGATTAGAAAAAAATTCAACAAATGAATGAAATTTTTCCTTGTTAAGGGGGGGTCATGTTCTTATGATAATGAGACCAAATGTGATAGGAAGGTTTCATTAAGGTATGATGTGCCATTTTTTCCCTGTGCCAAAATTTTGGAGATTTATTGTGAAAATACTTTGAAATGTGTTGTACTAATTAGGGTTTTTTCTATATTGTTGTCAGTTTATTAGAAAAACCCTCACCTAATTATTTTTTCCCTAGCCTAGTTTAAAATCTTTCCCTAATAGGATAGTCTGATATATTAAGGATTATTTCTTTGCCCTATCATGGAGAATATTTTTCAATCCATGATAAAATTTGACCTTTACCCAAGATTATTTGTTTAAGTAGGATATCAAATGTCATTTTCATATTTTCCATCTTTCATTATGATCTTACAATCAAAGTTTTAAGTGTCTAGTCCCAAGCACACATTTTCCCTCTTTTGATGTTAGAAAGTAAAGGGTAGTGGAGGATCATAAAGGTATAGTGTTGACTCTCTTGATCTTACAGTATCCAATATAATCATAGCATCATACGTGTGTGTTTTAAGGTTTTCAATCTTATGATCATCCTACTATAATGTCATCATATGTATATTATGGTAAATGGAAAGTGATACAATGTTATGATAAGCTCAAAAGTATATGAGCATAAAGGGCAAAAATGGAACTCTCAACCATATGAAAGAATAAGGATCATGAGATTGTCAGAACAAAGGATGTTGAGATTATGAAGGTATAAAATTTTATGATAAATGGAAGATCATGTAAGCATAAATGTTCCTAAAAAGAATTTTGAATATATGAAGGTGAGGAGATTTTAAGGTCATAAGCAAGGAAATTTTAAGTGATATAGTGATGCAAAGTGGGGCCAAGTGCATGGACATAAAGAATTTGAGACATGTTGTAATTGAATCTTCCAAAGATATGAATAGCAATAGATCATAAGATCATAGGAGAAAAAATGAAGGTTTCCAATGCCATGAAATATAGATGAACATATGATTGTGAAAGATAATATAAAGTGAACCCAAGAGTCTCTAAACTTATAAGAAAGGGGAGATAAGAAATAGCATATGATAGGGGGTCAGAGACAACAGTTAATGTAAAACTTTTAAAGCCACAAAAAGAGTTAGTTGACTATGATTGAGAGATCATAAGGTAAGAAAAGAAATAGCTCAATACTACAAAAAGTTGTGGTCATATGGTCATAAGGCTTAAAGAAAGGTAAATTTTAGGGTTTCTAAAGCTATGGTGAACAGAAGCCATAGTTAGTGTATTATCGAGAGATAAAGTTAATAGTTTAAAGAAATCTTCCAAAGTTATGAAGTGGTTTATATAAAATGATTGTGAGATCGTAAGATAACAAAAGATGAAGCTTGATGCTACACAAAATGATGGGGACACAACCCAAGCATAGAATGGACACAACAGGAAAGGGGAAAAACTTTAGTAACTATGTAAATATGCTAATACATTTAGTATAGAGAAAATAGACTCCAAAACATGCTTCTGGAGATAAATTTTTCTCCTAGTACCTCCTCTCAAACTCCACTCCAAACTGCCTTTAATAATGCCAGAAATATTCTTAAATAGACCTCGAAGGGTTAAGGATTAGGAATACATTCTAGAAAGTGCTAGTTGGCATCCACCAACCAAATAGAAGGCTCTAGAAGTTGTATTAGAAGTCGACACAAAATTAGAAGAATCCAGAAATGGTAATCAAACTTTCAAGAGGCATAACTTTTGAACCGTAGCTTTGATTGACGAACCATTTACATTTCTGGAAAGCCCTCGATGTGCTCTATATCCTTATGGAAAAGCTTCACTCATCCCTCATTTTTTAGCCCTATTCAAGGTCATTTAATGCCCCCAACCTGACTTTGAATCATTCTTAGGATGTCTCCAAAAACTAAAAAACTGCAATAACTTTCAAACCATGGGGCCTTTTGACCTAATTCTTTTTCTAGAATGCTCTAAATTACAATGAAAATCATCTAACCAATTTACACCTTCTAGTTTACCAAAATGATGGCTCAATTACATACTCCTATTTTTTTGACATTTACAAATTTCCCAAGGTCATTAAAAATTCTAACCTAGAAAACTAATAGTGGAACTATGATAGTTGGAACCTTTATTTGACCCAAATGGGTATCCAGAAATGAAAACACATGAAACAAAAACTAAGTCTAAGTACTTTTTTTTTTGGGTGACACAGGATTGCCCTTATACCTTCAGATGCTCCTGCATCAGACACCTAGGGTAGATTGAAAAGTGACCCTGTCACTTTATGAATGGTAGAGGAAATTCCAAATGGGAAACCTTAGCTACTGATATCCAAGTTGAGTCCTCTATCGGCCGTCCTTTCCACTTGACTAGATACTCTTCATACTACCTATTTCTAGTACTCCTACCCACATGACTATCTAGAATCACCTCTATCTCCTCCTTCTTAGAAGCAAGAATTGGACATGGCTCTAACATTAGCTCCTCATCTGCATCATCATCATAATACTCTATTAAGTCTGCAATGTTGAAAATAGGAGAAATGTGAATTCCGTCTGGCAACTCTACTTCATATGCATTTCTTGAGTCATGTTTCTTCAAAATTTTGCAAGGGCCAAATTTCTTCATCTTGAGCTTGTTGTTAGTACTGGCTAGAAATCTTTCTTTTCTTAAGGGTACCATGACTAGATCCCCTACTTGGAACTCCTTATGTTTTCTCCTTTGATCAGCCCTAACTTTATACTATTGGTTCATCTTAGTAATGTGTGCCTGAACCTCCTCATGTAGAAACTTGATATGTTCAAAAAATTCTTCAACTTCAACACTTGTCCTCTCCCCTTGCTCTATCTTCCTCAATTCTACTGTAGTCCTTGGGCTACTTCCATATACAATTTGGAATGGTGATCTACCAATGCTCCTATTTATAGAGTTATTGTAAGAAAACTATGTTTGTGGGAGAATCAAATCCCACCCCTTGGGCTTATCCCCAACTAATCATCTTAGTAAATTACCCAAACTTCTATTTATCACTTCAGTCTTTCCATTAGTCTGCGGGTGATGTGTTGAACTAAATTTCAAGTCTATTCTCAACTTCTTCCATAATGTTCTCTAGAAATACCCCACAAATTTAGTATCTCTGTCAGAAACTATACTCCTTGGGATGCCATGTAGTCTTACCACCTCTCTGAAAAACAAGTCTACAATATGGATAGCATCATGAGTTTTGTGGCATGGAATGAAATGTGCCATTTTGGAGAACCTATCAACCACCACAAATACTGAGTCATTACCCCTTTGTGTCCTCAACAATCTAAGAACAAAATACATACTTACG